>CM067376.1:185550762-185912778 GCA_034510155.1 Eucriotettix oculatus
GGAAACGGTCAGTAAAAATTTCTTTTAGTATTTTATAAAGATTTGACGAGTATTTTTCACCGAATAAGAAAGCTTACAACGTACCGTTTTTGACCTTCTTTGCAGAAATGTTCCCGAAACACCAACCATAGACTTTCTGGGGTTACAACTGGAAAAATGCTTTAATAGTGATTACTTACCTGGTAATTAAGGAGCGTATACTCCAAGTTTCCGCTTCCGTCAGCGTCGATCAGTAGCGGATCCAAAATTTATATTTTATTAGTTTAACAATTATTCATGGAAATGTAAATAATTTCAGTCTACTTTACTTTACATCTGTTAGTTTGTATTACATATTTAATAAATAATAATAGTTTTTGAATAAATATTTTTATAATAATAATTAGTTCTACGTAATTAGAATGAACAACGCGTCCACAATCACAAACAATATAACAAGTCTTATCCAAAAACACAAATTTCTATTGTTCAGTGAAGGGCAATTCTTTGCCTACGTCAAAGAGTTCATGTCTGTATTATTTATAAGTTTAATGGATAAGGAACTAAAATGTTGTCCGTGTAGCTGCTATAGGGCTTTTACCAATAAAACAACGACCGACATACTATAGTATTGTTCAGTAAATTTCTGCAACTAAGAAACGATGTGTTGTATATAAATTGGTTGTAATACTAACCTTAGTATCTCAATTTTCAGAGTTCATGTCTGTATTATTTATAAATTTAATGGATTAGGAACTAAAATGTTGTCCGTGTAGTATGCTATAGGGGTTTTACCAATAAAACAACGACATGGCATTGTTCAGTACATTTCTGCAACTAAGAAACGATGTGCTGTATATAAATTGGTTGTAATACTAACATTAATATCTCAATTTTCAGAGTTCATGTCTGTATTATTTATAAATTTAATGGATTAGGAACTAAAATGTTGTCCGTGTCACATTCTATAGGGTTTTTACCAATAAAACAGCGACCGGCATACTATGGTATTGCTCAGTACATTTCTGCAACGAAAAACGATGCGTTGTATATAAATTGGTTTTAATATCTCAATTTTCAGTTATGAACAAAATGAACAAAATTAATACGTTTCTTTTAATAATACCATTAATGCATTCTGCGTTCATTTTTGTAAAATTGTAATGATTTCCTTTGAGACGTCACTGGCGTTGGTGTCAGTCAGCCAGATTTCTCCTCATATATAATACGTTAGTCTATTGTACGAGGTGTGTGTTGGTAAAAGCCCAGTGAATAATGACGTTGTTGGCTAGCTTGGGCACAGGTGACGTCTTGTGACAGTTGGCAGCAGCTTCATTCCCACAGTGCGTCGGCGGGCCCTCTCTTGTGTGTGTGTGTCTGTCTGTGTCTGTGTGTTTGTATCAATAAGGGACGGCCAATAAATTTGTCAGGGCCGGCGCGGGCGTCTTTGCAGGAGCAGCAGCACTCTACGGGCTCTTTATGGCACTGCGGAACTAATAGCGGGCCGGGCTAATAGCATCCGCTGTAAATCTCTCCCCCGCCGCACAAAGGGTTTGTTTTGCTTGTCAACCACGCCCGGCTGTCCACACCTCGCCGACAAACAGGCGCCCTAACCCGCCAGGTAGAGCGCTCGTCATTATCCACTACGAAAAAGGCACAAACAAAATCATTACCGCCCCGATATTAAGCTGCCGGTGTCCGCTCTCAAAGGCCCCTGATTATATCCGAATTTTTATCACAATATTAATCAGCATACTACGTTTCTTCAAAACTGATATCTTTAATACCACAGTTCCCTAAACATTTATATAAATGACGCTGACACTTGTTTCAACGTAGATTCACTCACTTTAAACTGTCACTCAGCAATATAAAAATTTATTTGAAAATTAAGTATAATAATGGATATCTCATAGATAAGAACACTGCGTACTAACCAGAAGAGCTTTCTTTAAAGTAATTCGGTAATTAGAGTAATTGTAGTTACAATTAAGCTTTGATTAAAACAAGTTATTCTATTCTTGAAGTGTGTGACCGTCGTCAAGTTTATAGGAAAAAAATACACTTGTGCAAAGGTATTATAAGTTTTGGGGGAAGAGAGGGATCGCTGGTTATTGTGTTACAGCGAAAGTTTGTTTCTGATAATTCTGAAAAAGTATTATGAACCTTACATTGTATGTTTAATAATTATTATTTATTGATAGGATATGAACTGAATGTTGAAATATTGATGATATGAAAACCAAAAAGGTAGCAACCGTGAGTATAGCATGGTTATAATTTGGATCAATATAAATAACATGAAATTATTTTCGACCCGTTTTTTACACAAGCTTAAACAGTGTATAAATAAGTTTCTTAACGCTGCCTTTGACCTCTCAACATATAAAAAATTGGTGCTTATAACATTTTAAAATATATTGAATTTTTATAAATTTGATGTAACAATAATTTTATTGTGAAAAGAAAAACCTGAAAAAGGTTCGAATATGCGCCGAAACGTTGTTAGATTAAAAGTAAAAACTGTCTGAGAAAACCAATCGAAAATTATTTCAGTTTAATAGAAGACGTTAATTCATTTACTACATTATAAATAACGTTCATAGCATGTTTTAAAGTTCAGATATTTGAGTAGATCTATTTCGTTAACGATAGAATATTTTACGTGAAAGATTGATGTAACGAAGTTTAAAAATCGTGAGGTTTTGGATGATAAATTGCTGCATTAGAATTATTATCAGGTTTGCCACGCAAGCTTCACTAAACAAGGAACGAGGATGGCGCTGAATGAGTTATTATTGCTTTGTTTGTAGCATAAATATTAATACTCAAGCAACCCGAAATATACGTGGTGAAGAAATATTTGTAAGTAATGAGGGGTTTTGAAAAACATCTACATTGCATGTACAGTATGTACATGCATGACTCCGTATTAGTAAAAAGCATGTTTGATATCACCATTTACGTGGAATCTAGAGGTGGTAAAACCGTGGCGCATGCGCCAAACGTGGCACCTTGGACGATTAAAGTAGGCCATTCAGAAAATCAGGCTCATACATCAGTAGGATCAGATGGTATTTCTGGAGACGTGATTAAGTTAGGGGGAGAAGCCATGGTTACGGGCCTAATACGACTATTTGAAATTTCCATCAACAATACTAATGTTCTATCCGACTGGAAAATCGAGAATCGAGGGCGGAAACTTGCAACAATAGGCCGGTGAGTCTTACGTCAGTAGTGTGTAAACAATTAGAACGCTTGATAGTTGAACATTTGAGGGAATGGATGTATCCTGGACAACATGGATTTAGACCAGAATATTCATGCGAGAGCCAATTAGCTATGGTGTGTCAGGATCTTGCGGACATAGTTGTAACATTCCATTACAAGTTACGGTAATCCTAACGTTTTTTACCTTCATTTTAAAATGATATTTTTTTAAACGTATATTTTATGTATTAATTTTGGCTTAATATCCCCAAATTCAATATTATCTTCGTACAGCCGTGCCGTTGCAATGCATATTGCGTGACGCAATAATATAAGCGTAACGGTCTCCCAGAGATGCACAGAACGTCTATAAAAAGAGCGATGCGGACATCGTGTTTGCTCCGTGGATCGAGGCGTCCAACAATGCGATAGGCATTTAAAAAAAAATTTTTCCATTATTGAGTCGACAGAGGAGTTGCGGGACGGCAATCGCCGAGAGCACACGGGCTTTGGGGAAGGCGTCGTAATTTTTCAAGTTGGAATTTTGTTTGACGCCACGGTTGCATTTGCTAAGTATCTATCCCTGATCGTCACCAACTGGCGAGTCCCGATTCAGCTACCACCAGCGGGCCATCACAGTGGGTACGTCCCTCGTAGCAGCCGTTCCTGGAGGAGGTCCTGTCACTTCCTGCCTACACCTGACCACTTGACCAGGCTGGTTACCGGAAAGGATTGGTCGTTCCTGGCACGCTACGTGAGCGAGCGAATCGAAGTTCGATCTGTGGACTGCGCCACAACATAGCTAATAAGGTGAAATTGTTACAATACATCGATATATCGCTAATTACGACATTGATCAAGAATATAACAATTTCGTTGTCATCATACTTCGTGTGCTAACGTGTGTACAGGGACCGAAAGGTTCTGTAAAGTGAAGAACCCATAGAAAGTGAATATAACCTTCAAATCACTAGTGGGAGAAAATTTGTTTGTGAGAATAGAGCACGCTTTGGGAAGTGATATTTGTTTCGCCTTGTATATGATGTGTTAATTTTAAGTTGAATTTTTTTTCTTTGGCGTGGGAGATATCCCTTGATCGCAATCATATCTTTAAGTTGAGCGCATTGATTACGATCAGCTGTCACGCTTGCGCCCTCTGCGCATGTGCATCAAGTCACAAAAACAGCTGACTTGATCAACTTATATTATTGTGTTCAATAATAGACATTAATGTTTTAGATTATTCCTGCTAATATGTGTTCCAAACCAGCTGGCATCAGGATCACTCTTATTGTCACTTGGTTTGCGGGTCGATGCTAATTAGTACGGTGGCGCCCGCAGGTATAAAGTAGAATAGTAATAATGATTCATGCAAAATCATTCTCTTTCATAATTTGTAACTTAATGACGGTAACTATTAATTGTAAATCTTTAATAAATTACTTCCAGATATAATTTTACGAATTAGAAACCCAGATATTTTGTTGTAATTCTTCTCCTGCACTTTCCTTATCCTTGCTACGTTCACGAGTGCTTTTAAAAGAAGAATTCACGCCCAAATGTGAGTAATTTATAACATTTCGGGTGAGATGTTATATAGTCGATGATGGAGGAAGAATAGACGCCTTAGTTATAGATTTCTCCCAGGCTTTCGATGTAGTACCACACAATATTTTGTTAGCTAAACTTAAGGAATCGGGAATAGATAATCGCTTAATTGAATGGATTAGGGAATTTTTGAACAATCGCTTACTTAGAGTCCGGATAAATGAAGAACTATCCGATCTAATTGAAATGACATCCGGCGTACCGCAGGGAAGTGAAATTGTTTGCGTGCATAATTTACAAAATTATAAAGAATATAGATGATGAATTCGCTCTTCAAGCAGATTTAGATAAGATATATCAATGCGCAGAAATTAATAAGATGGAAAAAAATCCATCGAAGAGGGAAACAATTATTTTTTACTAAAATGAAAATGGCCATCCCGGCGAATATAAAATAGGAAACAAAAAAGTACCACTTATTGAAACGTGTAAATATCTAGATGTAACTTTAATAAGAAATTAAACTGGGGCGGACACAAACTTAGCAGCGCGGAAGGAATGGAGGTCGTTACACTTCATAAACAGGATATTGAAGAAGGCAGCTGCTTACACTTCTCTAGTTAGACCTATGATAGAATACGGGGCAGAAAGTTAGGATCCTTACAGAGCGGAGCACATCAATGTCCTGGATAAAATTCAGAAACGGGCTGGGGTTTTGTGTGGAGGTGAAACTAAATGGGAACCACTCGGAGATAGGAGGGTGAAGGCTTCACTCAACAAAGCTTACACGGAGGAACCGGCCTGGACAGAAATAAGGGAGCGGCTAAGTATAACTAATTTTATTTCTAAAAATTACCATAATTACAAAATAAAGGAAAGGGACCAAAGAACGGATGTGGGAAAATATTCCTTCGTAAACAGAGTGATAAGGAACTTGAATGCTTTGCCTGTAAGGTACTAGAGGCTTTCCTTAAGAATACAAATGTTTTCAAAAATAATTTAGAAACACTGAAAAGTTAGGTGCTTATTTTGTAAAAAAATGAGACGTGTAATAGTTTTAAATTGATTTTATTATTATTTCTATTTATTTATCTTTGTACTGTAATTTTATCAGTACTGTCACCGGGCAAATGCCCACCTATAATAATAATAAATACCAATACAATTGTATCCTTGAGCCAGTTTGTATTTCGGACGCGGTCACGTTACATTCTTAAAAGTCATTGTATCTTTAACACACTTAGACATATTTTATATATAAATTCAATGCACGGTCAAAAACCAGAAATTCAATAACAGTTATTATGGCAAACAGAAAGAACAGACAATTTCAAGTTCCAAACTGATCTCGCTCTCAGTACGAACAACTGTAGTCTAAAGTTATCTTTAGCAAACGAAACTCTTTCAGTATCATAAAAAATCACCCTTTTGTAGAGGAACATCATTTTGAGTTTTGTTAATTGAAGCTTCGTTTAACTGTCGAAAATTAATTAATTTATCTGCGTCAAAGTTGTTACTTTTCGACCACTAAGCGATGGACAAGGCCGACCTCCAATGGCGTAGTGGCTAGCGTCTCTATCTCACGACCCAGGGCTCCCAGGTTCTAATCCTGACATGGACTTGGATGATTGTGTCGTCATGGTCACGGATGTCGGGATAAAGACTGGTGGAGATTCGATACGCTGACCACGTATCACTCCCAATTCGGAATGTGCTATGCAAGATGACAGTCCGCAGCCAACCCGATAGGCCAAGGTCCTGAATTGGCTGCAAACCCAACGGAGAAGCAGAAAAACCACGAAAAAGACGCTTTTAAATGTGCTTGAGTCATATGGTGCATGAACTAGTTTGTCAAGAAATTGGCCACTCCTGGATACTTGTACACGGGCTAATGCAATTAGCGTTAGCATAACGGTAGTAACACATATCATATTATGATTTATATACTGTCGTGTGACGATTAGTAAATGATATATTAATTATATCATAGTACACGTTAAATGGTCGTTAATTAAAGGGAGATGGTTACAAGTACAAATATAATATACAATAGCAATAAGTCGAAAATTGATATTTCATCTATCGCTTAGCAGGGAAATTATCTATACAAAATAAAATGCGTCATTGCATGCAGGATCACTGTATTTATTTAATTAAAATCGTAATTAGTTCTCGCGTAGTTTTGAATGTCCCTGGACGATGAAACAAATTTGTCTGTAGATTCAGGGATCGGTGGAAATAGTTCAGAGGAGAAAATAATTCCTAAACTGTAATTAAAAGTTGTTATGGCAACAGGAGTTATACATTTACAGCAATATTCAATTTTTGAAAACTTCTAAGATTACTGAGCTGTGTTGATACGATGAGAGAATAATCTTGGTGTCCATTTATTTAAAAGAAAAAGTAGCTTCAGTAATTATTAATCGCTACCTTCGTTACTGAGTTGAATATGCATTTTAATTATTAATAATTATGTCTGGTAACAATGACATTTTATTTTTACTATTAATACTTACATGTGTTGCATTGGCCCCTGACTCGTGACATCATTCCTGTTATCTTACTTTAACCAATGGGAACTACCCTCACCTGCCTCCTTCCACCACAATCGCTTCAGCCATCTGCAGGCAGAGTAGGAAACAATAAAGTTGGTATCTAATTTCGGTGTGAGTAATGGTGCAAAATTCTGTCAAACAAACATAACTTCAATGTCAACCCATAATACACGAAGGAAGGAGTGTTTTTTGTGAGTGTTCGGGCATAAAATAATCAAAAGGCAGTACTTGAATAATAAAATGGATGGTGTTTCTTTGTTCATTGTAGGTATTAGAAAACGGGTATTTTAGAAAGAAACTTTTACCTGATTGTGTGATTTTCAATAAATAGCCTTTATACCTGTAAATACTTATTTTCGCTAGACAGTACGTTTCGTCCCGAATTTAGCATATCATATGACGGTACATATACACTAATAACAAAAAAGAGATTTTAAGAAATGTATGGAGTGCAAAATTAGGAGCGTTAGCTCGGGAAACCGACATAGCCACATCAAAAATGATGTACCATGCATATTTTCATTGCCATGCGTTACGGTATTGCAAACTGGGGTCATTCGCATCACGTGATTCAGATTTTTAAACTACAAAAGCAGTACGAATAGTATCTGGTGCGGAGTAGAATACCACTTGCAAACCTTTGTTTCGCAAACTTGGAATTTTAACCTTGCCTTGTACGTATATTCTAGAAATTTTAAAATTTGTACGGAGCAACATCAATCTATATGATCTAAACGGTTCAAGCCATTCGTACAACACAAGAAATCGCTCTCAGCTCCGTGTTGAAAAGTACCGTCTAAGTCTTTTTGAAACCAGCATTCACTATTCCGGTATAAATCTATACAATACTCTCCCGGAAGAAATAAAAGCTTTAAAGGTTCAAAAATTATTTATAAAGAGTTGTAAATCTCTGTTAATGAATGGAGCGTATTATTCACTCAAAGAGTTCGTAGATAGGAAGGACTAAAACAGTTTGCTGGTGTCCTATCAAATTCTCCTATTATTTTACAACTATACTCTACTAGAATTTAACTGCTGACTTATTTTCTTTTTCATGTTCGACGGGAACCTACGCACGATCTTCTGCTGCCTTCTCCGTCGACTGAAAATTGAAGATTGAATTTTATCTTTCCTTTCTTGTCAATTCTTAGTTGTAAAATTTTGTATATTTCTTGTAATATTATATTTGACGTATCCTATTTCCTCAACCGAGGACTAATGGATTCAATAATAATAATAATAATAATAATTTTATTTATAAAAGACAATCCCTTAAACGGGTCCTGCGTGCTGTTACAAAAAAATTAATTAATTAAAGCGGACGATTTTTAAATATCAGAGGGTTAATTAATTATTTGGGTAACCTGTGTAGAAGAGATTTTCCATGTTTCTGGACGAACCTGTTTTATCTTCATTCCTCTCTCGATGCAGGTACTAGGCGACCGGAACTTCCTTCGGGTTGATTGTAAATTTTCCTCTGCCGGCAGAAAGTGTGATGAACAGAGGACACCCAGTTTTCCTCGTTCTTCCCTTTAGCCTTCCTTGTTCTTACTAGCGTCTCACTAAAGAGCAACAATTCACACCTTCCTTTGAACTCCTTTGCACAATTTAGAACTGTGAATGTTCGTTCAGCAAAAAACAAGCATAGTCTTATAAACCCAAACAAGGTATGTCTCCCACCCGGCAGCCTGGTGCCGGGAAAAACCACTTCTTACCTGCATATCGCCGAGCCAGAATGTTCTCTGTTGAACCTTTAGATTATAGAAAAATCCAAAAATTCTAATAAAATTAGGGAGGTGTCCTACTGCGCTACAATATTGTACGTAAAGGCGAGACGGCCAACCGAATAAGTAGTACGATCCTGCACACTGAATACGAACATCAATTTAGTCAGTGTGAGCTTGCGGGTTATACATTTTTTTGTGGATGTAACAGTAGATAAAGACAAACGAAATTCTTGAGAAAAATTATGGGTATACTTTTCTTATTAATATTTACGTCAATAAAAGAAATTTATCTTATATTGCTTAGGACCCAGCGATGTTAGTTTAGTCTTTTCGTCTTATGCGTTAGGGAATCTGACAGAGATAATTTACATTACTATCCGCACATCACGCTGTTTTTCTTCGTTTTATACAATAAAAATGTTGAACCAGTTTTTTAATATTTATTTTGGTTGTCCCAAACCCTCATGCTTTAACTGTTACTGCATGGATATAATGCAGTTTGCGTACGATCATTAGACGTGTATTTTTTTATATTGTTGGCCGTTGAATATAAAAGAATTCTCAAACGAAATTTTTTTAAAGAAAAAATCGATATCGTATATAGTTGAATCAAGTTGCAGGTTATGAACATCCGTTTATACGACTAAGTAAAGAAGCCTGTTTGTGAAGGATTAGCCTATCAGCGCCTTCGGATCCGACGGTTCCTACCTTCCCACCTGCTGCACGCCAGACTGGGTTTCAAACTGACAGTCAACGATCGGTGTCTCTATCAGCACAACTTAATGTCCTTGATGTGCTTTTTATTAGCAGGAAGTGAAAGAGCCTTCACGTCGTAAAGATGTGGAACGGCGCTCGTGATAAATTTATGGTTCACAATATCTTGAATAGCCGGGTGGAGCAGCCATTGAACCGGCAGCTCCGGCGTAGGACGCGACCATAGGAAGACGAGGCGAGTGTTTTCTGCAACTAAGAAACGATGTGCTGTATATAAATTGATTGTAATACTAACATTAATATCTCAATTTTCAGAGTTCATGTCTGTATTATTTATAAATTTAATGGATTAGGAACTAAAATGTTGTCCGTGTCACATTCTATAGGGTTTTTACCAATAAAACAGCGACCGACATACTATGGTATTGTTCAGTACATTTCTGCAACGAAAAACGATGCGTTGTATATAAATTGGTTTTAATATCTCAATTTTCAGTTATGAACAAAATTAATACGTTTCTTTTAATAATACCATTAATGCATTCTGCGTTCATTTTTGTAAAATTGTAATGATTTCCTTTGAGACGTCACTGGCGTTGGTGTCAGTCAGCCAGATTTCTCCTCATATATAATACGTTAGTCTATTGTACGAGGTGTGTGTTGGTAAAAGCCCAGTGAATAATGACGTTGTTGGCTAGCTTGGGCACAGGTGACGTCTTGTGACAGTTGGCAGCAGCTTCATTCCCACAGTGCGTCGGCGGGCCCTCTCTTGTGTGTGTGTGTCTGTCTGTGTCTGTGTGTTTGTATCAATAAGGGACGGCCAATAAATTTGTCAGGGCCGGCGCGGGCGTCTTTGCAGGAGCAGCAGCACTCTACGGGCTCTTTATGGCACTGCGGAACTAATAGCGGGCCGGGCTAATAGCATCCGCTGTAAATCTCTCCCCCGCCGCACAAAGGGTTTGTTTTGCTTGTCAACCACGCCCGGCTGTCCACACCTCGCCGACAAACAGGCGCCCTAACCCGCCAGGTAGAGCGCTCGTCATTATCCACTACGAAAAAGGCACAAACAAAATCATTACCGCCCCGATATTAAGCTGCCGGTGTCCGCTCTCAAAGGCCCCTGATTATATCCGAATTTTTATCACAATATTAATCAGCATACTACGTTTCTTCAAAACTGATATCTTTAATACCACAGTTCCCTAAACATTTATATAAATGACGCTGACACTTGTTTCAACGTAGATTCACTCACTTTAAACTGTCACTCAGCAATATAAAAATTTATTTGAAAATTAAGTATAATAATGGATATCTCATAGATAAGAACACTGCGTACTAACCAGAAGAGCTTTCTTTAAAGTAATTCGGTAATTAGAGTAATTGTAGTTACAATTAAGCTTTGATTAAAACAAGTTATTCTATTCTTGAAGTGTGTGACCGTCGTCAAGTTTATAGGAAAAAAATACACTTGTGCAAAGGTATTATAAGTTTTGGGGGAAGAGAGGGATCGCTGGTTATTGTGTTACAGCGAAAGTTTGTTTCTGATAATTCTGAAAAAGTATTATGAACCTTACATTGTATGTTTAATAATTATTATTTATTGATAGGATATGAACTGAATGTTGAAATATTGATGATATGAAAACCAAAAAGGTAGCAACCGTGAGTATAGCATGGCTATAATTTGGATTAATATAAATAACATGAAATTATTTTCGACCCGTTTTTACACAAGCTTAAACAGTGTATAAATAAGTTTCTTAACGCTGCCTTTGACCTCTCTACATATAAAAATTGGTGCTTATAACATTTTAAAATATGATGAATTTTTATAAATTTGATGTAACAATAATTTTATTGTGAAGAGAAAACCCTGTAAAGGTTCGTATATGCGCCGAAACGTTGTTAGATTAAAAGTAAAAACTGTCTGAGAAAACCGATCGAAAATTATTTCAGTTTAATAGAAGACGTTAATTCATTTAATACAATACAAATAACGTTCATAGCATGTTTTAAAGTTCAGATATTTGAGTAGATCTATTTCGTTAACGATAGAATATTTTACGTGAAAGGTTGATGTAACGAAGTTTAAAAATCGTGAAGTTTTGGATGATAAATTGCTGTATTAGAAGTATTATCAGGTTTGCCACGCAAGCTTGACTAAACAAGGAAAGAGGATGGCGCTGAATGAGTTATTATTTCTTTGTTTGTAGCAACCCGAAATATGTGGTGAAGAAATATTTGTAAATAATGAGGGGTTTTTAAAAACAGTTACATTGCATGTACAGTATGTACATGTATGACTCCGTATTAGTAAAAAGCATGTCTGATATCACCATTTACGTGGAATCTAGAGGTGGTAAAACCGTGGCGCATGCGCCAAACGTGGCACCTTGGACGATTAAAGTATGCCATTCAGAAAATCAGGCATACATCAGTAGGATCAGATGGTATTTCTGGAGACGTGATTAAGTTAGGGGGAGAAGCCATGGTTACGGGCCTAAAACGACTATTTGAAATTTCCATCAACAATACTAATGTTCTATCCGACTGGAAAATCGAGAATCGAGGGCGGAAACTTGCAACAATAGGCCGGTGAGTCTTACGTCAGTAGTGTGTAAACAATTAGAACGCTTGATAGTTGAACATTTGAGGGAATGGATGTATCCTGGACAACATGGATTTAGACCAGAATATTCATGCGAGAGCCAATTAGCTATGGTGTGTCAGGATCTTGCGGACATAGTTGTAACATTCCATTACAAGTTACGGTAATCCTAACGTTTTTTACCTTCATTTTAAAATGATATTTTTTTAAACGTATATTTTATGTATTAATTTTGGCTTAATATCCCCAAATTCAATATTATCTTCGTACAGCCGTGCCGTTGCAATGCATATTGCGTGACGCAATAATATAAGCGTAACGGTCTCCCAGAGATGCACAGAACGTCTATAAAAAGAGCGATGCGGACATCGTGTTTGCTCCGTGGATCGAGGCGTCCAACAATGCGATAGGCATTTAAAAAAAATTTTTTTCCATTATTGAGTCGACAGAGGAGTTGCGGGACGGCAATCGCCGAGAGCACACGGGCTTTGGGGAAGGCGTCGTAATTTTTCAAGTTGGAATTTTGTTTGACGCCACGGTTGCATTTGCTAAGTCTATCCCTGATCGTCACCAACTGGCGAGTCCCGATTCAGCTACCACCAGCGGGCCATCACAGTGGGTACGTCCCTCGTAGCAGCCGTTCCTGGAGGAGGTCCTGTCACTTCCTGCCTACACCTGACCACTTGACCAGGCTGGTTACCGGAAAGGATTGGTCGTTCCTGGCACGCTACGTGAGCGAGCGAATCGAAGTTCGATCTGTGGACTGCGCCACAACATAGCTAATAAGGTGAAATTGTTACAATACATCGATATATCGCTAATTACGACATTGATCAAGAATATAACAATTTCGTTGTCATCATACTTCGTGTGCTAACGTGTGTACAGGGACCGAAAGGTTCTGTAAAGTGAAGAACCCATAGAAAGTGAATATAACCTTCAAATCACTAGTGGGAGAAAATTTGTTTGTGAAAATAGAGCACGCTTTGGGAAGTGATATTTGTTTCGCCTTGTATATGATGTGTTAATTTTAAGTTGAATTTTTTTTCTTTGGCGTGGGAGATATCCCTTGATCGCAATCATATCTTTAAGTTGAGCGCATTGATTACGATCAGCTGTCACGCTTGCGCCCTCTGCGCATGTGCATCAAGTCACAAAAACAGCTGACTTGATCAACTTATATTATTGTGTTCAATAATAGACATTAATGTTTTAGATTATTCCTGCTAATATGTGTTCCAAACCAGCTGGCATCAGGATCACTCTTATTGTCACTTGGTTTGCGGGTCGATGCTAATTAGTACGGTGGCGCCCGCAGGTATAAAGTAGAATAGTAATAATGATTCATGCAAAATCATTCTCTTTCATAATTTGTAACTTAATGACGGTAACTATTAATTGTAAATCTTTAATAAATTACTTCCAGATATAATTTTACGAATTAGAAACCCAGATATTTTGTTGTAATTCTTCTCCTGCACTTTCCTTATCCTCGCTACGTTCACGAGTGCTTTTAAAAGAATCCGGGGTATCTTGCAAGAAGAATTCACGCCCAAATGTGAGTAATTTATAACATTTCGGGTGAGATGTTATATAGTCGATGATGGAGGAAGAATAGACGCCGTAGTTATAGATTTCTCCCAGGCTTTCGATGTAGTACCACACAATATTTTGCTAGCTAAACTTAAGGAATCGGGAATAGATAATCGCTTAATTGAATGGATTAGGGAATTTTTGAACAATCGCTTACTTAGAGTCCGGATAAATGAAGAACTATCCGATCTAATTGAAATGACATCCGGCGTACCGCAGGGAAGTGAAATCGGGACAATTTACAAAATTATAAAGAATATAGATGATGAATTCGCTCTTCAAGCAGATTTAGATAAGATATATCAATACGCAGAAATTAATAAGATGGAAAAAAATCCATCGAAGAGGAAACAATTATTTTTTACTAAAATGAAAATGGCCATCCCGGCGAATATAAAATAGGAAACAAAAAAGTACCACTTATTGAAACGTGTAAATATCTAGATGGAACTTTAATAAGAAATTAAACTGGGGCGGACACAAACTTAGCAGCGTGGAAGGAATGGAGGTCGTTACACTTCATAAACAGGATATTGAAGAAGGCAGCTGCTTACACTTCTCTAGTTAGACCTATGATAGAATACGGGGCAGAAAGTTTGGATCCTTACAGAGCGGAGCACATCAATGTCCTGGATAAAATTCAAAAACGGGCTGGGGTTTTGTGTGGAGGTGTAACTAAATGGGAACCACTCGGAGATAGGAGGGTGAAGGCTTCACTCAACAAAGCTTACACGGAGGAACCGGCCTGGACAGAAATAAGGGAGCGGCTAAGTACAACTAATTTTATTTCTAAAAATTACCATAATTACAAAATAAAGGAAAGGGACCAAAGAACGGATGTGGGAAAATATTCCTTCGTAAACAGAGTGATAAGGAACTTGAATGCTTTGCCTGTAAGGTATTAGAGGCTTTCCTTAAGAATACAAATGTTTTCAAAAATAATTTAGAAACACTGAAAAGTTAGGTGCTTATTTTGTAAAAAAATGAGACGTGTAATAGTTTTAAATTGATTTTATTATTATTTCTATTTATTTATCTTTGTACTGTAATTTTATCAGTACTGTCACCGGGCAAATGCCCACCTATAATAATAATAAATACCAATACAATTGTATCCTTGAGCCAGTTTGTATTTCGGACGCGGTCACGTTACATTCTTAAAAGTCATTGTATTTTTAACACACTTAGACATATTTTATATATAAATTCAATGCACGGTCAAAAACCAGAAATTCAATAACAGTTATTATGGCAAACAGAAAGAACAGACAATTTCAAGTTGCAAACTGATCTCGCTCTCAGTACGAACAACTGTAGTCTAAAGTTATCTTTAGCAAACGAAACTCTTTCAGTATCATAAAAAATCACCCTTTTGTAGAGGAACATCATTTTGAGTTTTGTTAATTGAAGCTTCGTTTAACTGTCGAAAATTAATTAATTTATCTGCGTCAAAGTTGTTACTTTTCGACCACTAAGCGATGGACAAGGCCGACCTCCAATGGCGTAGTGGCTAGCGTCTCTATCTCACGACCCAGGGCTCCCAGGTTCTAATCCTGACATGGACTTGGATGATTGTGTCGTCATGGTCACGGATGTCGGGATAAAGACTGGTGGAGATTCGATACGCTGACCACGTATCACTCCCAATTCGGAATGTGCTATGCAAGATGACAGTCCGCAGCCAACCCGATAGGCCAAGGTCCTGAATTGGCTGCAAACCCAACGGAGAAGCAGAAAAACCACGAAAAAGACGCTTTTAAATGTGCTTGAGTCATATGGTGCATGAACTAGTTTGTCAAGAAATTGGCCACTCCTGGATACTTGTACACGGGCTAATGCAATTAGCGTTAGCATAACGGTAGTAACACATATCATATTATGATTTATATACTGTCGTGTGACGATTAGTAAATGATATATTAATTATATCATAGTACACGTTAAATGGTCGTTAATTAAAGGGAGATGGTTACAAGTACAAATATAATATACAATAGCAATAAGTCGAAAATTGATATTTCATCTATCGCTTAGCAGGGAAATTATCTATACAAAATAAAATTCGTCATTGCATGCAGAATCACTGTATTTATTTAATTAAAATCGTAATTAGTTCTCGAGTAGTTTTGAATGTCCCTGGACGATGAAACAAATTTGTCTGTAGATTCAGGGATCGGTGGAAATAGTTCAGAGGAGAAAATAATTCCTAAACTGTAATTAAAAGTTGTTATGGCAACAGGAGTTATACATTTACAGCAATATTCAATTTTTGAAAACTTCTAAGATTACTGAGCTGTGTTGATACGATGAGAGAATAATCTTGGTGTCCATTTATTTAAAAGAAAAAGTAGCTTCAGTAATTATTAATCGCTACCTTCGTTACTGAGTTGAATATGCATTTTAATTATTAATAATTATGTCTGGTAACAATGACATTTTATTTTTTACTATTAATACTTACATGTGTTGCATTGGCCCCTGACTCGTGACATCATTCCTGTTATCTTACTTTAACCAATGGGAACTACCCTCACCTGCCTCCTTCCACCACAATCGCTTCAGCCATCTGCAGGCAGAGTAGGAAACAATAAAGTTGGTATCTAATTTCGGTGTGAGTAATGGTGCAAAATTCTGTCAAACAAACATAACTTCGATGTCAACCCATAATACACGGAGGAAGGAGTGTTTTTTTGTGAGTGTTCGGGCATAAAATAATCAAAAGGCAGTACTTGAATAATAAAATGGATGGTGTTTCTTTGTTCATTGTAGGTATTAGAAAACGGGTATTTTAGAAAGAAACTTTTACCTGATTGTGTGATTTTCAATAAATAGCCTTTATACCTGTAAATACTTATTTTCGCTAGACAGTACGTTTCGTCCCGAATTTAGCATATCATATGACGGTACATATACACTAATAACAAAAAAGAGATTTTAAGAAATGTATGGAGTGCAAAATTAGGAGCGTTAGCTCGGGAAACCGACATAGCCACATCAAAAATGATGTACCATGCATATTTTCATTGCCATGCGTTACGGTATTGCAAACTGGGGTCATTCGCATCACGTGATTCAGATTTTTAACCAACAAAAGCGGGCCGTACGAATAGTATCTGGTGCGGAGTAGAATACCACTTGCAAACCTTTGTTTCGCAAACTTGGAATTTTAACCTTGCCTTGTACGTATATTCTAGAAATTTTAAAATTTGTATGGAGCAACATCAATCTATATGATCTAAACGGTTCAAGCCATTCGTACAACACAAGAAATCGCTCTCAGCTCCGTGTTGAAAAGTACCGTCTAAGTCTTTTTGAAACCAGCATTCACTATTCCGGTATAAATCTATACAATACTCTCCCGGAAGAAATAAAAGCTTTAAAGGTTCAAAAATTATTTATAAAGAGTTGTAAATCTCTGTTAATGAATGGAGCGTATTATTCACTCAAAGAGTTCGTAGATAGGAAGGACTAAAACAGTTTGCTGGTGTCCTATCAAATTCTCCTATTATTTTACAACTATACTCTACTAGAATTTAACTGCTGACTTATTTTCTTTTTCATGTTCGACGGGAACCTACGCACGATCTTCTGCTGCCTTCACCGTCGACTGAAAATTGAAGATTGAATTTTATCTTTCCTTTCTTGTCAATTCTTAGTTGTAAAATGTTGTATATTTCTTGTAATATTATATTTGACGTATCCTATTTCCTCAACCGAGGACTAATGGATTCAATAATAATAATAATAATAATAATTTTATTTATAAAAGACAATCCCTTAAACGGGTCCTGCGTGCTGTTACAAAAAAATAAATTAATTAAAGCGGACGATTTTTAAATATCAGAGGGTTAATTAATTATTTGGGTAACCTGTGTAGAAGAGATTTTCCATGTTTCTGGACGAACCTGTTTTATCTTCATTCCTCTCTCGATGCAGGTACTAGGCGACCGGAACTTCCTTCGGGTTGATTGTAAATTTTCCTCTGCCGGCGGAAAGTGTGATGAACAGAGGACACCCAGTTTTCCTCGTTCTTCCCTTTAGCCTTCCTTGTTCTTACTAGCGTCTCACTAAAGAGCAACAATTCACACCTTCCTTTGAACTCCTTTGCACAATTTAGAACTGTGAATGTTCGTTCAGCAAAAAACAAGCTTAGTCTTATAAACCCAAACAAGGTATGTCTCCCGCCCGGCAGCCTGGCGCCGGAAAAAACCACTTCTTACCTGCATATCGCCGAGCCAGAATGTTCTCTGTTGAACCTTTAGATTATACAAAAATCCAAAAATTCTAATAAAATTAGGGAGGTGTCCTACTGCTCTACAATATTGCACGTAAAGGCGAGACGGCCCAACGAATAAGTAGTACGATCCTACTCACTGAATACGAACATCAATTTAGTCAGTGTGAGCTTGGGGGTTATACATTTTTTTGTGGATGTAACAGTAGATAAAGACAAACGAAATTCTTAAGAAAAATTATGGGTATACTTTTCTTATTAATATTTACGTCAATAAAAGAAATTTATCTTATATTGCTTAGGACCCAGCGATGTTAGTTTAATCTTTTCGTCTTATGCGTTAGGGAATCTGACAGAGATAATTTACATTACTATCCGCACATTACGCTGTTTTTCTTCGTTTTATACAATAAAAATGTTGAACCAGTTTTTTAATATTTATTTTGGTTGTCCCAAACCCTCATGCTTTAACTGTTACTGCATGGATATAATGCAGTTTGCGTACGATCATTAGACGTGTATTTTTTTATATTGTTGGCCGTTGAATATAAAAGAATTCTCAAACGAAATTTTTTTAAAGAAAAAATCGATATCGTATATAGTTGAATCAAGTTGCAGGTTATGAACATCCGTTTATACGACTAAGTAAAGAAGCCTGTTTGTGAAGGATTAGCCTATCAGCGCCTTCGGATCCGACGGTTCCTACCTTCCCACCTGCTGCACGCCAGACTGGGTTTCAAACTGACAGTCAACGATCGGTGTCTCTATCAGCACAACTTAATGTCCTTGATGTGCTTTTTATTAGCAGGAAGTGAAAGAGCCTTCACGTCGTAAAGATGTGGAACGGCGCTCGTGATAAATTTATGGTTCACAATATCTTGAATAGCCGGGTGGAGCAGCCATTGAACCGGCAGCTCCGGCGTAGGACGCGACCATAGGAAGACGAGGCGAGTGTGACGACGCGACGGCAGCCTGGGCCACACCTAGCAATTACGACGTCGCTAAACTGACTAGGCCCGGACACACACAAAAGACACTTTACATGAACGATGGCGGTCCGTTTCTTTGTCCCCCCCTAATAACGGGCGACGCCACGCTTCTTTAGGATTCGTCGCCACGACCACGTAAAAGCGGCGGTAGCCATGGAGTGACAAGGGACATGAGAACGACTCTCCGGCACGCCACTACACGGCCCGGGCATGAAGCCAGTCGCCGCACTTCTTCTTTTATTCATATCCGGCAGCGGGACAGAAGTCGTGAAGCGACTCTCCCGTCACTGGAAACACTTAAATGTCCGCACCGTGGCATTTATTTTCTCCCATTCTTCAACGTCCTAAAAAAAGCGGTCAGAATGTTAAAACATCTCTAATCTGGGCAACCATATGTTTGTGAAAAATCACATTTTCAGGAATAACATTTATTAGAAATATGTTATTATTCCTTAGAGCTCCTTATTATAATTACATATCTGCACAAAAAGAGACGCCAGAGTATGACCTTATTAAAGGAGAAATACTAAAACAAATCCCAAAGAAAGGTATCGCGATGTTAGCATACCTATTCAACGCTTCAATTAGGCTGAGACACGTCCCAGATTGCTGGAAAGTAGGTGCAGTCATAATGATACCAATATTATGCATTATAGGTCCATACTGTTGCTTCCAGCTTTTTGAAAAACGTCTGCTTAAAAGACTTCAACCACTTCTCCCTGAAAGACAGCTCATTCCAGACCATCAATTTGGTTTCCTATCTTTTTTCGAAAAGCCTTCCTACTCTTTATGTCTGCTATACTTCTACCATCCCTAGTTATTATGCTGCCCAAGTAGTAGAATCCCTAAAACCGAAATGTAAGAGAAACCTACGTACATAAACCTCAGATACGGACTGAAATAGGAAAGAATCATATCTATCACCTGTATTGAAAAAAGGCGACGGGAGTATATGTGGGAATTATAGGAGAATAGCCGTAACAAATGCAATCAGCAGATTATACGGAGAAATAATAAAACAAAGAATAGAAATTGAATACCAACAAATGGAAGCTGAAGAGCAAGCTGGATTTAGAGCAAGTAGATCGACAATTGATCATATATTCTCGGTTACTCAAATTATTGAAAATAAAACGTCCTTTCAGCAATAATTACATCTACTCTTTGTTGACCTAAAAAACTATGGGAAGCCCTTGAAACTAACATTAACATTGAACTAATAAAAACAGTAAAGGCCCTGTATGAACAATCAAAGACAAAAATTAAGATAGGCAACATGGTCACAGAAGGATTCACAACAACCAAAGGATTAAAACAAGGTTCCTTCATATCCCCCACCTCGAATACACACTAAAAATGAATGGAAGAAAAAGTGCCGAAAAATGGGTCTACCCTTAAAAGATAACACCTTATTCACGTTATGTTTTACGGACGACCAAATATTGACTATGTCGATATGAATTACATGACCCGCAAATTAATAGAAGAATATTCGAAATGGAAATTAGAAATAAATATGAACAAGACAACGCATGTGTATTGGAGGAGAACAACGAAACCTAGAAATTGAAAATGGACAACAAATATAACGATGCAACGAATATAAAGATTTGGGAATAAAAAATATCACAAAAGGGCACACTGGATGAGGCGATTCAAGAAAGAAATGTACAGGGCAGGAAAGAGATAGCCATGCTAAATAGCATTTTATGGGACAAAAGTATTACGAAACAGACCAAACAAAGAATATATCATACTATTGTAAAAAATATAATAACTTATGGCGCTGAAGTCTGGCAGCTAAAAGGACAAATAGCAAAAACGTTAACAGCGACCGAAATGGATTTCTGGAGGATGGCGGTAGGCAGATCAAAAATGGACAGGATACCAAACACAAAAATTAGAGAAATTATGGATGTGAAACACAACATAATTGATGACATAAGAGACAAACAACTGAACTGGTTTGGACACGTACAAAGGATTCCAGAAACAAGACTGCCGAAACAAATTCTACAATGGAAGCCGGAAGGAAGAAGGAAACAAAGCAGACCCAGAAAGAGCTGGATTAGTGGCATCAATGAAGAAATCAGAGAAAGAGGAATAGGAGAAAATTTATGGAAAGGCAGAAAAGAGAGGCGTTTGGGAATGGGAAGACGCAAGGCGTTGTAAATATATATATATATATATATATATATATATATATATTATGTATAAGTATATATATATAATTGAGGATATTGAAAACAAATTAAAGTGAACGATTTTAATTACCCTGTTGAACCTAGTTGTTAGATGAAAGACGTTTGAAGAAAACTGAAAGATTGTAGTGATGTACACAACATAAGGAATGTAATGTATAAAATAACATGAAGAATCAGGGAGAAATCATATATTGGATATACCACAACAATTTATAATCCCAAAGTGACATAAAAAGTCAGTACGCAATTATAATGACATTTAAAAATTAACTAACACGATTTCTCATCCCAATATGTAGGTAATTAATACGCGAACCATGTCAATACTAGTCTTAAATGAGCGCAATCGATTTTTAATATTAATCATCGAAATGAAATCATAAAGACATTGACACTTAAAGTAAACTGAATTCGATGAAAAATGAAAATATTTTTTATACTTTGAATAGTTTTTGTAAATGTTAATAATAAACTACATATCATTACCAGAAAGTACATATAAATTATTTAAATTCCATAGTCAAATATGAAACGTTATGTCATCCATACACTATCCATCGCGTGGACCATAGTGCATGACGTCTTAACCAGATTGTACCGATGCCTTACGGCACATTTCACCAGACTACAGGTAATAATAATGTAATCTAACACCACTGATTATTCCCCTATATCCCATACTACACTCCATCACCTGACATCACATTGGAAAACAAAAATACTGCTCAGCTACATTTCTTGATGAGGCTCAGGCTTTCGACAAAGTCTGGCACCAAGGTCTACTCCACAAATTAATTAGAATTTTGCCAGCCCAGTACGTGTAACTCTTAGAATCGTACCTCACTGGAAGACTCTTCGGAGTCAGGTAAGAATCGGAGTACTCAAGCTTCAAGGAGATCAATGCAGGAGTGCCACAGGATAGATTATTGGGACCAATATTGTACTTCACAGGAGTGCATTACCATAAACAGTTAAGGTAACTGTAGCTACATTCGCTCATGATACTGCATTTCTTGCTACAGGATCAACAGTAAAATAAGTTACTACCAAACCGTAGACAGCCACTAACAGAATCCATCAATGGACCCAGAAATAGAAGATAAAACTTAACGAGTTGAAATCTGTGAAGGTGAACTTCACATATCGTAAAGTGAATGCAATACCCTCAGTGTGCATAAAAGACGTTGTTGTACCATATGCCAATATCGCTAAATACCTGAGTACGACATTGGACGCAAAGCTCAAGTGGAAAGAGCATGTGAAGGAAAAGGGCGAGGAACTGTGATTAAAAATGTGACAACTATTTTGACTCCTCGGACGATTTTCCAAAATGTCAATACAAAAAAAATATTTATATATAACTAGATCCTTAAATCGATCTCGCTATACGCCATCAAATTTTGGGTATGTGTAAGTTGTACCAACGTCAAGAAAATACAGATGTGGCAAAAATAAAACTAGGTGCTGCGAATCATCGTAGACGCTTCGTGGTACGTGAGAAACACTGATCTACACAAAGACTTCAAGGTCTGTTTTATTAAAAATGAGATCAAAAGAGCTGCTGGGAAACATGAAGACCGTCTTCATAGACATCCCATCACAGGCGTCCGACAATTATAGGACAACACAAACTTACACTGCAGACTAAAGAGGATTAAACCCTTCGAGCTAGGGTAGTGGTTGTTAAAGAACAGAACATGTCTTCGTTAGTGTACTGAAACTTTGAACGTCACTGGACGAACAATTAGACACGTATGTTTGGTCACATTTGACCAGTTTCATTGTACCCCACAATATTCCCCAAATGTAAATGAAAAATATCCGCATAAATCGTTATAGTGTATGCTTGTTGTTTTCTTTCCTCATTTGTGTCTAATGTTACTAAGAAGGAGTATTTAAATTGTTACATCTACACATGGTCACGAAGAGCGGGATCAAAAGTGTTGGAGGATCGATACGCTGACCGCGTGTCACTCCAAATTCGGAATCTGTCATGCAAGATGGCAGTCCGCAGTCGACTCGGTAGGCCCAGGCCCTCAATGGGCTGTAGAGTCAAGGAGGAAGAGATCTGCACACAACGTTATGTTTTTGTTCCTTATGGGTGCCTATTTGGATTATGAGAGTTTCTCAGTTTCTATGACTGTTGAACGGACGAACAGGTCGGCAGTTTCGTTTCTTGCCAAACTTTTCAAACTCGGAAGTATAAAAACTTAATTAGGAAGCACTAGTCTATTCCAGTGTAACGGTTAAATAAAAAACTCTCGGATTTCCCACCGGGTATGTAAACGCTCAGGCTTTAAAGGCCGCCGGTATCTAACCAGCAAAAATCAGACACTCGTCAACAAAATTAAATTTTTTAAATGTTAACAGAAGTATACTGAGTTTATTGTGCTGATTTGAATTATTTTTACGGAACTTTTCCATCACCTAGAGTTTGTGAGTAATCACATAAACAATATTTTTGTTAATTATACATTTCAGTAAACGTAAAGCCTTAGTTGGAATACGTTTTACCTTCCTAAAATGTATGTGAAGTACATTTTCGGCTCTACTTTGCTTGTGGGACATCTGTCTTGAGTGTCCAACAGTAGTGTGGAGTCCATTTGCCTTGTTAGCGTTTATCCATTTCAGCAATGTCCTGGTGGAAATGCTGGCCATGTTCGTTCTTTCATGATGGCAGTCCAACAAATATTACATACATTACATACCTTGCAGTTCTCAATCAACTCACTGAGTAGTTCTCGGTAACGTTGACAGCTGTGGTTTCGAAGACCAAGTTTTTTCAGACTATTTTTTTTATATATATAACAGGCTTTGGAACTGTGAATCTTTCTTAAGTTCCTTAATTTTAAGGCCAACAATTATTCCTTCTTCTAGTTTCGCTTCACTGATCTATGGGAACTTGGTCCACGAAAATAAATACACTCCCGTCACGATCCATTGATTTCACATAACTCATAATCAAACCGATTTTGCCAGCACTTGCAAATGGTTGATGAACAACATTTGCGCTGTCCTGAATTGAACGACTCTCTCTTTGGCCATATCTGCTTAACACAGTGACTGATTTTATCACTGCTATCACACAAGCACAAAAAACTCCCAATTTCGTATAGCCAAGTTGTAATTGAAGTATTTTAGCTCTCAATTTAAACTCTTTACTACCTGCCATGAACAGTCATCATATCGGAAACTAGATAGCAATAGATGCATGTTCCTGTAACCTTCCTTCATACCAACTGCAAACAGTTCTTTTCATAAATAGTACAGAAAAAAATTAATATAAACTTTTATTTAACATTAGCTACCACAAGACATTTCGCTCCTTAATTTGTAATTTAGTCATGAGTTATTTAAACTCTAAAGGTACAAAAGAAATGAACAATATAACATGAATAATACAATAATCAAATAAAAGTGAAATACTGCTTTAAGGAATCAAGATGATAAGGTGATGAAAATTTAGACCTGTATGTCGCACAGCCGAAGAGGCAAAAAATATCAGTTAAAACTGTTAATATTCAAAATAAAAATACAATTTTTCGAAACAATAAGCGAAACGGAAAATTTATTACTGTAAATAATCATAAATTATGTTCAAATTATTTGAGTTATTCCTAACATTTAATGGCATAATTGTTAGATTTGATGTGAAGCATCTAGCTTATCAGAGTAGTTTACATTCAACATCTAAAATTTTGCCAATTAATTTTATGGTCCTTTAATATATAATCTTTAACAAGACTGAATAATTTTGTTCATAAAATTTTAAGTTATTTTTATGTTAATTTAAAGATTGGTTTTTAATGTGCGTTTGGTTTGACCAATGTAACGTGAATTGCAATCTAAACAGTTAATTTTGGTTTAATATTATGATTAGCTAAATTACGAATGGTTTTCCTTTGCGTTTTAGACCTTTCTTCTTCACAGAGAGCAGTATAACCAGTATATCACGATTTGCTGTAAATTTATGCATTTCCACTAATTGATGATTTGGGAGCTATAAGTGGGGATGAGATGGAGTTTCTCCCTATTTCTCCGTATCTATGTTTGAAGCGATGGTCGTATTCCGTGTCCTGCGAGAAGCCCCGCTTTGGACTATTTATTCTAGGTATACATTAATAACATTGTGTACAGTGATATCGAGCCACCTAAACTGTCGAATCATAGCCGTAACTGAAACTGTAGATCTAGAGGTGCTTCACATGAGATTGACTGTGGTCTGGATGTCTGTAAAGGGACTAATGATGCAAATATCAAAACGTATTAGGACGGTAAAACTTTGTAATTTTCTTAATATTTTGAACCTAAATTTCTGTTTAAATGTGATTATTTATTTGCGTAATACAAATTTGTAGTCACGGAATTTTTTCGATGGCCTAGTATAACAAAGAATCTAACCTATTCCAGTAGTTTCTAAATACATTCATTTATAAAAACTCAAATTTTTCCATTTAAATTATTACGGTCAATTTGCCTTTTATTACTGAAAATTGGACGGATCCAGCCATTTTCGCGGAAATTAATAAACCGGTCTTAATAAGTTTATTTGGTTGATGATCGGTGTTCGATGTTCGAAATATTTCTAAGCCTCAATACACGTATACGGTGGACGTATGTAATAATCATGATGATAATTTGTTTCATAATGGTGGGATAGAAATGTTTATAAATAAAATCAATGAAATTAGGCGACGTTGTAACGGCGTTTTCTCAGCGTGGTAATTAACACTACGTTACGCGCAACGTTGCGGAAGGAATTCCAGCAGACAGCCGTTTAGCTCAAGAGTGAGGTTCATCTGCTTGACGCTGCTTAACAAAGGCCACCTCAGGTGCTAAATACTCGACGCCAAGCTGCGGCCATTAAAAATATTGAGAGCAGCCTATCAATGGGGCTACTTTGCAGGACTGCTCATGGGGAAAATTATGTAGGGAAACACAATCTGTGTTCCCCTCGGCCAGATGTCGCCCCGTCACGCCGAGTTAGGCTCGGAGGCCAGCTGCTCGTCACCACAGAGGCGAAAACCCGCGTCCTCACGGCCCACCACTCCAGGAATTCCTCATAAGGGGGCCCTGCTTTGTTTTGCGATGCTTACAAATATTTTTCCCTTCATGTCCGTAGGCTCTCATGGCAGAGGGGAGGAAGTAGACTCAGTGCAGAAAAGGGTAATGTGTCGGCTAGCTTTGACGCGTGATTGACACCAGGGGATCCTCCAAGAAAAAACGGACCGGTGAATAAATTTCAGAAGGAAAATGTTTAATGACCCCAAGCCAGGAGTTGCCTATGCCTCACTACATTTTCCTGAACCTTGTCCGGCAACCTGGGGTCGATCTTATAAATAAAACATTCGAGAAAACTACTCATAAGGTTAATGAGGTATGGAGATTTCATGCGCAGAATTTGTAAATTTGATGTGATAATGACATCATTTTAGAAGAGATCATGTTTGGTGGCGAGAAAGTGTTGTTGTGGAGATAACATAATCAGTTGAGTTGGAGAATCAAAGCAGTAGATTCTGAGTATGTATGCTTGAATAATAAATTGACTGACAGTGAAAAGTAATTATATATTAATAATTTGGAAAACATGTTGCCTTTCATCCCGCGCCTGCATGGCCTGGTTTCTTAGTTGAGATTGGAGCGATTATGTACAACTGCAAATTTAAAAAGAAATAATTCTAAGGAAGTGGAAATACTTCAAATAAAGTTCAGTAAGTCAATTTTGTAGGAAGATAGGAATGGAAATAGTTTCACTTCCTTAGAGTAGAACTCAATGCACCTGTGATCAATTTGCGCATTGTCCATTCTTCACGTATTTCCTATAATTAGGGTGTGAAGATTGTGATTAGTGAATTGGTAGGGGAGACCTAGCTTAGGTTTACGGGAATGGAGAGGTGTTGAATCGGTGCTTGGAAGTCAACTTGGATTAGCTCAGTTTTTAGAGCCCCCCGCTAGAAAACGGGAGGTCCTGAGTTCGAGTCCCTCGTCCAGTCGACAATTTCCCATTCCTATCTTTCAACAAAGAAATCATTCAGCGGAGAATTTTTTTGTTTTCACCGGACCCCATATATAGACTCTATTACTGATTTTGTAAATATGAAAACCATTTATTTAGTGTAAAAACATTAATTGTGTAATTTCTAATTATATAAATAAAAATAAATAATATCCGGTGCACTCTTACTTAAATTTTAAATTCATTACAAAGGCAACCCTGCAAAAATTAACAGCAACGGAAACTGCAATGAGAAAAGAAATAGTTTATCTCAGGAATGTTCAGACTTGTAGTACCAACGATCGACACAAAAAATATTACTCGGCAAGCCTTCGAGAATATAAAAGTAAGAGAGATGGGAATGGGGAGTCGTGTATTAATCTTTGGCATTAAATTGTCCCTTTTAGTCACATGTATGGCCATTATCTTCGTTACTTGTCAATCAAATGTAAACTCTACTACTGGGAGAAAATCACAATAAAAATAAAATGGTATTTGATTATATATATATATATATATATATATATATATATTTCAAATTAATCTTTAGATATCGATGTATTATATACTATAGCTATGAGTTATTCATAATGGTGTAATAGTAAGCAACAACTTTCGATTATTTTTAATTTCTTGGAAGAAATGTACATCATTCCACAATCGACTTTTAAAGCCATAGTGATCGACTGGACTATAGCGATCGACATGTTTGAGCACACCTCAGCTTATATTTTGCTTTTTTTTCTCCTTAAATAATCGAGTACCGATTACCATATATGTTTGATAGCAACCATAATGTTTATTTTTAGTAAATATCGACATGCTCAAAGGCACTATAGACTCCATAATTATTACTAGTCCAAATATCCGCTTTAAATTTGTTCTGTCTGAATTTTCCATGTTGACTGTAATTTGCCTTCTTAATCTAATGCACAATTCGCATGAAAAAGATTAACCTCATGTATTGATCCACATTATATTAACATCCTACACGTATCAAAACAACTTAGTCAACAATAATTTTGGAGACCCACTACTTTGTAGAATTATCACTCTGTATCGATGAGGCTCTTTCTGTCAATTTCCAGACAATGTTTTTGTTTGTCCCTAAACTACACTAATAGGCAATTTGGCTTATGGTCAACGTGTCTCCTTACAAACGAAGGGGTTTCCTCCCTTCTCGCTAAGACAATAAAACAGACGGCATTGAGTGACGTACGACGCCAATGAGATTAAAGGGAACTCCCTGCATTCATCCGTTAATCTCGTAATAAAGGAGGGAGTCCCCTTACTGGCTTCACTAAATCTCATTTCGCAGATGCTAAACGTAAAGTTTATAGGATTGAAATTTAGTTTCAATGAATGTGATTCAGACGATGAGTTGAACCAGACGTGGCTGGAACATGGTCTCGCCTACACTAACGATAGCTTTATTCAGGTGTCCTCCATCCTTCCACAAGAGGTGTCTGTTGCACTACGACATAGCCAGACACTCCCGGAGACTAATTCCATTCTCGGAGACGTGTTAATTGGGATGTGCGGGTCAGGTGTGCCGTAATTAACAGGCACGCATTAATGAGACAATTGAGGAGCGGCTCATTAGCTGGGTCCGCGTGTTAATGTGCGGGCACACACGCACCCTCCTCCGTTGTTGGAAGATGCCTTCACAATGGACCTTTCTGTTCTCCTAAAGCTATATACCCCAGGATACGGCACATCAGGGGCAACTGAATATATAAATCATCATGTTTAAAAGCCAGTAAACTCAACTAAACCTTTCAAAACAATTATTTTCACAGTAAAAACCAAAGGGACCTTAACGGGTAATAAGTACTCAACTCACATTGGTGAGTAAATACAGATACCTCATCGGGATCTGAAAACGAAGCAAAAATAACGGGTATAGGTTAAGTATTTCCATATTCTTTCAAGGAACTAGTCATTACCACTACAATATCACCAGATTTAAGATCAGGATTAGGCTGTAATTTTAGTCCTTAAACAAATTATCTTAGTCCCGGACATTAGAAAGAGCTTCATGCCGAATGATTCATTTTCGTTAGTTCGTTATTCTACTGTTAGGCATCTATATAATTTTTTTGTTCATACGGGACTTGTGATTTTGTCCTGTGAAACGAAACAACAGGTACATAATTTTAACAACGTTAAATTTATTGAATATAGCAACTCCATGTGATTTGGTTCTCGAAAATTTAAAAAAATTTTGTACTCGTATTTCATTATAAAAGAACATCCCCCACAATTAATTCATTAAAGCCAAGGTCCCTGTGAGTCTCATGCTCGGCTTAAGTATTTTCGTGTCTTGGTTCGAGACCTGTCGGCTCTATTCAAAGGATCGCGAGGATCGCAGTTGTCGTTTTTACATGAATATTTAAAAAATTCTGCATATGTATGGCGGCATCCGTTTCAACTGATTCGAGGGAGCCGAGAAGCGTTACAGTATATTTACATAGGTGAATGTGAAAAATTATTAAAAATTTTGAAGGGAGATATTAAGAGAAATTAAATAGAATTAACGACCCGTTATATTTCTTAGATGTTAACAGAGTTAGAATGAAACAGACATGAAACAACCGTTACAGAAAAATGCCCAGTAAGAAGATTAGATCAGTTATAAATAGGAATAATTTTTCACAATCCTCTGTCTTGAAACGCCTTTACAATTAATTTTAGACAAACAAAATTCGGCGCGTATTATATCTGTTTATGTATTCTCCCTTAACAGTGATTTTCTAAGCTGTTGGCTTCAGTTACTCATATTATATAAATTATTCAGTGTTCATCTTAGTCACTGAAGAGAAAATTATATAAAATGGTATTGTTATTACTATTTTGCGTTTACAAAATTCTTACAAATTGCTGTCCACCAGTAGACACTGAAAACACCATTAGATTTTTGCAGTTCCGTTTTTCGTACTTCAATTTATGTCTAGACATAATATTAAGTTCTTCATAAATTATTTAACTGTGTAAAGATATAAATTAATAGTCATGTAAATACTTCAGTACATTTAATAATCTTTTCGGCCTAGGAAGGCAAGGAGTCTTTTTAATTATTGTAAATTAATAGCGTATTGCTTCAAATGTGAAATCTATACTTCAACACGCCATTCTAACGGATATTCTTCTGGTTATTTTCTGTAACATAACTTGAGTTTCAGAAGTAATTACTGTGATAAATCGTGGAGAACACAAAGATAAGTTACGAAATATATTGACACTGCTGCGAAGAACTATTTGCTAACGAACATGATAAAAGAATCGCTGACGAATTACACAAAGTAGAAATGCTATAAATCAGTTGTCCCGACTTTTATCGGCAGGAAGTGTTTGACAGAGTGTAGGGAAAAAACAAAACCAATATCTTTATTAAAGAGGCATGGGGAAAACCACACAATCCAATTAGTCGCTTCTTCTGATGAAATAAACTAGAGAAACTGATCGCACTCAATTAAGTCGAAACTCGGAAAAGTTTATAATTACTGTAATTTTAATCAACCTTTTAATAATAATTAAATTGTGTTATGTTTTTACGAAATAATGAACCTTGTTTTGCTCTTGAAATTAATTATTTATTGTCATTGTATGAAAACATTACTACCTTACGAAGAAAGACTTTCTACCAACAAAGCCAGATTAACCGTTTTATATTATCAATAATTTATAATTTTTACTTTAACTTGCGAATTAAAGAAATCAATTGTTTTGTGACGAAATATATTTACACTTGCTGAGATGAATTGCCATTTATAACGTAATGTTGTATTATCATTTTTGGAAGTAATCAACTTATTTTATTTAAATTGTAAATAATCATAACTCCAGTAGGCAGTGAGCCGAATTACAAGGATAACTTTTAAACATCTGTTACATTAATTAATATTATCCACTAGTCTATGAATTTCTGGGTAAAACTGTAATGTATAATTATTTAATCCATTTTAATATTATTTTAATTTAGGTATGTCTTTGGAGGTTAATATACAATTTACATTTGTTATAAAATATACAACAAATCAACAAAAGATAAGACAATGTATGTGTTTGAAATAATTAGTTGATTTTTTTATCAATATTAATTCTTATGACTTCGAATAAGACTTGAGACATTTTCAGCCTCCAATGAACAGAACTTTAAGAGGTATCTAAGAAAGTGTACTATTTTAAATTGCATAACCCTATCGTGTTTCGTTTCATGCCTCTGTTACATCTAGAACATTCTTATGGTTCGCGTCCTTCAATAGTGCAAATTGCATGTGCCTTAACAATTACACCCCAAAAAATTCAAAAAAAAGAAAGGAATGCATATTTACACGCTATCGCAGTATTTAATTTTTTCAATTCATACTTGTAGGGAACTAATTTATTAGCGTCCTGCTCTAGAAAACCTGCATCAGGTAGCTCAGGCATTGGGTACTATTCTCACGCCCTTCCTAATGACGGGAGACGAGTTTGTTGTGGGGTCGCAGCATTCCCTTCTACGTGTCTCCACCAGTTTCAGGAGGCAGTTGTCCTGCTGATCCAATGGGATAGGTGAAGGTGTCTCGGTAAGTGAGAACTTTGATAAAAAAGCCAGAGAGAGTGCGAGGCATTCCCGACATTATCAGGTGAGCCCCACTGTCTTTCTGGGGGGGAAATGCCTGCGAGAAATTCTCACAGGCACATCTTCCATACAGGCAACTCCTCTTTAATCCTCCTTTATTTTCACTGCAAAATCACCTGAGGGTACAAAATAGAATCCTTCTTTAATTGTGCGCTATCTGTTGGTGTCGGTCTGTTTTATATAGACGTATGTATAGAATTCCAATAATATCTTTTAACACTTGTGGCATTAGTGTTTCATACTTTGTTACTTTTTCTATAAATTCAGGCTTATACGCTCTTTGTTGGCTAGTATATTAAGACATCGATTGAACATAAGTAGCTGTAAAGTTTGAGTGACTCAAACCGGTGCTTAGATTCTATTATGATGCGGTTCCGTTTTTGTTGTTCTTTCTTTAACGATTATTTTACGCAACGAGAAATGCTTTATGTCAACAACCCTTGGAGATATTTTCTCTTGAGTGTTTTCTTTTTCCCTGATCCCTTGAATCTCAAAACCGATTGATGGTGACAGCCGGTTGTAGATGCTAATTGAAGTGTAATACAATTCCGGTTATTGTCTTAATCTTAGCTCCACAAACAAACGTTTCCTTGGCCTTTGTTGTGCTTTAATTTTCCGTTTGTGCATTTGCCAGTAAATTCATTCGGACAAGCCCCTGTAGGTAGTTCTATCTTCTGTTCCCCAGTACGCTAACCCTTTACATTCAAATTCAAGAGGTACTTCTACTTCAACTCACAAGTTGCGGGCTAGACACCTCCTCTCACTATTGACTGTTGTTTGAAAGCGGCCGACATATTGGCAATTGGCGAGGTGTGGCGAAGCTCAGTGTACCGCGAACACAATGGCCTGCGTTTGTTCAGGTGCGGTCTCCGTGCCATTGTTGGCCAGCAGGTGACCGCTATAGGAGAGCCGCGGGGGTGCGTTCCTGGCAGGGGGTTCCCCAAGCCACAGCGCCATCTTGCGACCCTCACAACAGATCTAATGAACCGTGATAAAATATAGAAAAACAATGCGGGGGCATGTCCTACTTATCATTCATCAAACACATTGTTAGCGAACGTTCTCAGCTCTCACCAAACGAACCTATCGCATGTTAGAGGCGTGTCAAAAATGTCAAAACGACGTTAAACCAGGTCATGTTAATACGTAAATATTGAGGATACGTGAAACAACAGAGAATGAAGGAATCAGTTTTTTGAATTATTTTGTAACATTACATTATGAGTTTATTTATTGTAATTAGTTGAAATGAATATAAAGGATTTTAATCTATTTAATATAATTTTTTTAAATTAAAAATAGATCTACTTAACATTCAATTATTTAAAAAATAATAATTCGTTTTAATTTGCAAAGTCAATTGTATATTAACACTAAATACTTAATACAATTATTTAAAATCATAGAATAGCATACAAACTAGAGACATAAGATCTACACTGGGATCGTCTTTGCGGACCTTATCATAGAAACAGAAGTAAAATCATAACCCTACGCGGAATTAGCGAATTGTAATTACAAGGAAATCGGTTTAGGTTAGAAAACCACCATAGATGTTGTACCTGTCTCAACCAATCCGTTAACTTCCTTGCTGAGCAATGAGCACCTTGTTAATTTAGTTTTCTTCTTTGTCGCTACGGACAAGATCAAGCATTCCGCCCATTATCCAAATGTTCGCAGCTAATTGCAAACTCCTGTACCTCACTTTCCAACTTAAAATTATTTAATGTCCACATTTTAATGCCCACTGCTTAACTGTCCACTGTTAATGTCCACTCATAATAATAATAATTAGTTTTCAGTCCTTAATCCGTAATGTATTTTTTTCTCTAAAATCAAGTTTTCCTCGGTTTTTAACACATTTTGTTCACACTATTGTTTCATTTCCGTCGGTGGCGGGGTCAGATCATTTCCAATCAAAATTTCGTATCATCTGTCTTTGGAAGGAGCCACCGATGTTTAGAAAACCCAACTTGTCTAGGTTTCATTACCCTGTCTCTAACCTTCTTCCTTTTCTGTCTTGCCGCCTGCCTTTGATTTTGTACCACCCAATTTCGTATGTAGTTGTGTTTTACCAATACTGATTCATTGTTGTTAAGACGGAAAATTCAGAAGTTTAAATCGAATCTTTGCTTTCATATTTAAAAACCCTATCGTTAATTGATACCCTTATTATTTTCTAATAATGAAATTTCTTAAAGTAAAATCAATAACCCCATCCACCAATATATCTTTAGAAGGAATATTCGAGATAAAGTATGATACTGTGGGAAACCGTTACAATCTACTATTATTTTTTCATTAAAATAAGATTCAGTTCAGACTTACTATTTATTCGTTTCCGAGTTGTCAACACATCAGGCAACCCATATAAATTAGATTATACGACGTAGAATAGAACTTTTCGCTCATTTACATATAACACCTTCCTTCATATGAAAAATGCCATTCTTCAAAATCTTAAAAATGGATGACATTTTTCATTAACTTAAATACAGTTTTAGATGATACATTCGGAGCGTCCAGTTATCCCCTGTGTCTACAAAAATCTCGACCTACTCCTCAAACCAACGTTAAAAAAATCTTTAATAAATATTTTTACACTACGTATACGATTAACGTAGTGCTGTTGGAAATACAACTGCTGCTTTTGTATTTCCAGTTCTCTGCTTGTTATGGATAATGTTTCTGTTTTTAAATATCTGGACTCAACCTTGAATTTTACTGAAAATTTCAATCGATTAATCTTTTCCACTACAAATAATATTAAAAACTGATGTCGCCATTCCCATTGCAATTGTTTGATTTAATTGCATATTACGTTCTGCTTCATCGTTATTTCAGATTTTAAGTTGTTTTCCCCTTTCTTCAATCACATTGCTTGTGAAACTGCTGTCGAAAATTATCTATAGTGTTGAAGTCGACAAATATAATGCATACGTTTATCAAAGCAGCAACGTGACGCGAGAGTTCGCCCAATCCCAGTACTTCATTAAAATAGTGAAATCTAATAAATATCGCACAATACTGAAACCACGTTACGCGTGGTTTTAATACATAACGATTTTGTATGGCTTATTAAACAGCAACTTTGACGCAAACGCTGTAATTATAGGTATATGTAGCACGGAGTAAGGGCGGCCAAATTAACCGGAGAAATTTAATGAAACTATGCAGCTTATTAATACTTGTCTTTAAATTAATTTTTTCTTGGTGGATATACGTATTTATTGCCGACTAGCACAGAGAGACAATATGACCCTAAGATATTCAACGTTAACCATATACGCTTGTTACTCCTCAATTGGTCTGTCAAGAAGTTGAGAAATTTGACAACTATTATATTGTATAAATTCCTCTCGGGTCAAAGACCCGGTAGGAAACCCGAGAGGAATTTATACATGCCATTAACCGGGAAAGACCTCGTATTTTAATAACTATTATATTCCCACTTGGTCAAAAATATTGGTTATTCAATGATGTTACCTTTCTGGCCAACAATTTATCTTCCCCCAAATTGTTGGTTACATCATAATTTTTTTATGTCGTTGAATTTGTAAAAAAAAAAATTAAATTTCCTTACAAGTGGATAACTGTGCGAGTACCTCAGTCGCTTGATAGTTCTCATGTAATAATGTTACTAAATCCTTGACTACTTTGCATGTTCTCAACTTACCGAGGACATTTCAGGTATTAATACGTCTCTATTGCTTGGATCTCAAACTCACCCACTGGTCCATGAATCCACATGATAAACAAAAATGGGATGTTTAGGAAAGGAATTGCAATCCCACTCCGTTTTTCTTGTCAATTGCAGTTTGATCGACTAGTGCAGTCAGTTATCAAACGTAATTTTTTAGGACGTGGTTTTAAGACGATATGAATAATTCTGGATCATTTTAAGGGCCCGAGGTCTTACATACATATGTATGTAAAGTTACAGTCCCAGGTGAAAATAATATAGAGCAGGATTGTAGCTTGCGAGTTGCGACCTGTTGGGCAATATTCACGCCACGACACAGACCGACATTGTTGTCGGGGAGACGTATTGTCGTGTGGCTGAGAAAGCGGAAGCGTACAGGGAGTCCAGGCGAGAATGTCCTCGTACATGGAGGTACTGTGGTCCGCGAATCTTTGCGGCCACGTGATAATCAGCTGTTATCGAATCAACCCCAGATTTAGGTGGTGATACGCCAGGAAGTAGTTAAAGACATCGTTAAGTGCATTATTAGTTTACGTTAACGAATTTTGAGAGTGTTAGCGGAGAATGAATGAGTGACCACGCCCTGTAGATTACCAACTTCATGCTCTGAATAAAATTAAACTTGAAATTATCTTTTGGTGTTTTTATGAAAAATACCTGGCGCCCTAAAAATTATAAATTTCGAATATTGAGGAAGCTGCAGGAAACGACGGATCTGATACAATATATATATATATATATATATACTGTAGCGAATAAAAATACTCCCCATTTAATTCATCGTTTAATATACAATATTTCGACAAGTAGACGAAAATTTATTCAGATATAATCTGAGGAAATTCCAGAATTTGGCCTAGCGCCGTGATGTCATCTAATTAATGCCTGTAAACAAAGTTTTAGGATTAAGGCTGGTCATCCACCAGACGATTACCTGTGGAAATTTACCCACGGTCAGCCCCTTCCTTCTTGGAAAATTAAGTATGATTGCCGTAGGTACCTCTCATAGAGTGGTGTTTTATCACGCAGTGGTATGATAGAGAAATGTGACGGAAAGTTGCAAGTAGACGAAAAGGGCAGATTCGTATCATGCCTATGAACGAGGAGGAGGTCAGGGAGGAGATGAAAGGGAAGATGTATAGATAGTATAGTTAAATTTATATTCTGGAAGAAAGAGATCCGCAGAGAAGGAATGAAAACGCTTGCAGTAACTTTTCGAAAGTAAAATTTAAGCCCACCAGAAGTTCTACCACATTAGCCAAAATTCTAGGCTAAGATATTTTCATCTTCGTAGAAGAGAAAAACTAGTCTGTTTTGACTCCGGACAGTGCAAATCTACTGCCTTCCTCCTGCTGAGAGTTCGTGAAGGAAGAAGAATATTGCCCTGCCATATTCTTTCGGGGCCGCGCCGACTTCTCAGAAATCATCTAGTACCTTCTCAAGACTCCAAGTTACCAAGCACAGAACAAAACAAGTACGTTTTCCAGCTCAACGTAATAAGCGAGATCTCTGCTGGCGGTTTGTTTCTTCCCCCGACAGACATGACTCTGACAGTTAATTTCATACTTATAAAAAATCCTGAGTCTAGCCATCATCATTTTTAATCAATCACCCCAAGTTTTCCATTTTTTTAAATACAGAATAGAAGTGAAAATTTGAATCACAAATTAAATAAACTGTAAAATTTGATAATATTGTCACGGGTCTCAGTTAATAATCGAACTAGCAGGTTTTATAAAAACACTTTTATTCAACTCGATCCACTCGCACCGAATGCACACCGTAAACTGCCCCTCGCTCACAACCACACCATAACATCAGCTACAATACAAAGTTCTTGTGGGTAAAGACATGTCTACTAATACATTTGTTAATGTCATTGAAATTATAATAAAACTAAAGTTACAAACAAAATAATAACAAATAATGTGGCATTGCTCCTCTTCCAGGAGGACAGCGACCCGCTGTTTGTTTTCAATGCTATTGATGGTTCAGGCGCATGGCTCCCTGCTTGTGTGTGGAGTATCGTGTCCTGGATCACCACCGGCTATGGCAGTCTTGTCGTTCTCGCTGAGCTGTTTTGCTGGGTCGTGGTAGGGTTTCATGCGTGCAACGTGGACGACATCTTTCCGTTTACGCTTTCTGGACGATGGATCGTAGTCTTCGATTTCGTACGTGACATCGGAAAGCTGCCGTGTTATTTGATAGGGCCCAAAGTACCGCCTCAAAAGTTTTTCGGATAGACCAACTTTTCGTATCGGTGTAAAAACCCATACAAGATCCTTTGGTTTATAAGATACCGCCTTGTGTTTCGCGTTGTATCTTATTTGATCTTTTCCCTGCGCGCGTAAGGTTTGAATCCGCGCCAGTTGCCGAGCTTCCTCCGTCCTGGTTATTAGTTGTTTGACGTAATCCTCCTGCCCATCATCTGTTACTAGTGGGAACAGTGTGTCCAGTGTTGTCTCAACCTCTCGCCCGTGGACAAGGAAAAACGGAGTGAAGCCAGTGGTATCTTGTTTTGCAGTGTTATATGCAAAAGTTACAACGGGCAGTATAGTGTCCCAATCATTTTGTTCGAGGTCGACGTACATAGAAAGCATGTCCGCCAAAGTCTTGTTGAATCGTTCTGTTAGGCCATTCGTCTGCGGATGGTAGGCTGTTGTCATCCTGTGAGTGATATTGCACAGTGCGATTATCTCGCTCACCAACTTGGACCGAAAAACTTGACCTCTATCCGAGATCATAACACGAGGCGCGCCGTGCTTGAGAACGATTTCTTCTACAATAAACTTTGCTATCTCTGCAGCTTCCGCTGTTGGAACGGCTCGGGTTACCGCATAACGCGTATGGTAGTCCGTACATACTATTATCCACTTATTGCCTAAAATCGTCTTCGGAAATCTTCCTAGAAGGTCAATTCCAATTCTGTGGAATGGAGCCACTGCAGGTGGAATCGATATCAGTTGTCCGGGCGGCAGTTGTGGTACACTTTTCCTTCGCTGACATTCCCGGCAATGGCGCACGTAACGCCTTACATCTTTGCAGAGGCCAGACCAGTAGTATCTGCGCCTAATCCTATCTGCAGTCTTAGCGAATCCTAAATGTCCGGACGATGGTGCGTCGTGAAAATATCGTAGAATCTCTACTTTCATATGTGCCGGTATGACGACTAACCAATTCCGTCCCATTGGAATATGATTTCGCTTATACAATGTGCCATCAATTAAGTGGAATCCTTCCTTTCTCAGTTTTCCATTTTCCAGATCTTCGATTATCTTCCGCAGATTCTCGTCACGACGTTGTTCATCGGTGAGATTGGTCAACGCAGCTACAGCGGGACCCATGCGGTCCAAGTCCGTTTGATCATTCAACGGATTCCTTGAAAGGCAGTCAGCATCTTTATGTACACGTCCATTTTTATATACGACTGACACTTCATACTCTTGCAGTCTGAGCGCCCATCTTGCCAGGCGACCTGATGGGTCCTTGAGGTTAGTCAACCAGCACAGGGAGTGATGGTCAGTTACGACAGTGAATGGTCTCCCAAATAAGTATGGCCGAAATTTATTAATCGCCCAGACAGCAGCGAGACATTCCCTTTCGGTTGTTGAATAATTTCTTCTTTTATTATTCCCTCAAAATCTAACGGCTGCGGTTCTATATTTTGTGGCATAAACACTTTCTGTATTTCCTCTCTGACGATCTGTCTTATTAGAGTGGCCATATCTTGTCTCTCATCCACCTTCGTCATTGAAGCGACGTTAGGTAAACGTTCATAGCGTCGTGGAGCTATTCTACTCTGTTGTGATAGCTCTATGTGGTGGCACCATTTTATGAACTCCTCTGTTGTTGTAATGTTCAGGATACGAATGGCCTGATAAATGTTCTCTGCGACGCCCTTCATCAAGTGACCAACTTTCTCTTCTTCGTCCATTGACGAGTTTACTCGATGGCACAGTGCAATGACGTCCTGTATGTAAGACATTGCGCTTTCCGTTGATCCTTGTGCACGCGTCTTCAATTGCTCCTCCGCACGCCTTTTAAGTTTCTGGCTGTCACCGAAAGCTGCTTTTATCCCTTCTTCGAATACGTCCCAGGAACTAAGTCGGTCTTCATTGTTTTCGAACCACTGTTTCGCCGTATCTTCTAAGAAGAAGTACACATTGGCTAAACACACTGTGTCGTCCCAGCGATTGTGTTTGGCGACCCGTTTGTATTCTTTTAGCCATTTGTCTGGATCTTGGCTGGTCTCACCTTTGAATATTGTCGGATTCCTAACTTGATGGCAGGAGCTTAAAGGTGAAACAGCTGTCGTGGTCGCCATCTTTCTAACCCTCGTACGCTGTTTCAAATAAACTCCGTACTCAGGTGGCAAATGTTTAAGGCGACGGCTTCTTCTAATGGGACCCGTGTTGAGGATACCTGGCGTCTCCACCAAACTGTCACGGGTCTCAGTTAATAATCGAACTAGCAGGTTTTATAAAAACACTTTTATTCAACTCGATCCACTCGCACCGAATGCACACCGTAAACTGCCCCTCGCTCACAACCACACCATAACATCAGCTACAATACAAAGTTCTTGTGGGTAAAGACATGTCTACTAATACATTTGTTAATGTCATTGAAATTATAATAAAACTAAAGTTACAAACAAAATAATAACAAATAATGTGGCAATATTTTAATGACTACCCTTTATAATGCGGATAAAATAGCTAACAACATTAACGAAATATGTAATTTATAAAAACCATAACTACAAAATTCTGTATCTCGCTGAAGCTCATAAAGGTTGCTTGCGAAAGAGACACTGTCGAACGAAATGGCTTTAACGCGATTTTCGTTTGTCAGAATCTTTATTAGTTGAAAATATATTCGAAAGGGTTTTAGAATCTACGAAAGGGAAATACAACCAAAATATTTAACGACAGACTCCAATGATGTTAAAAGATACTTTAACCATGAAAGTATTGACGAAATGTTAACTTTATCGGTTCAGTATGGTTGAGAAAACGTGAACTGTATTGTAATTTAGGCAAAAAGCTCGCCAAATGCGGTCGCAGAGAAGAAGCCGCCAATAATTGTGCAGTAAAAATTGAGAGGCATTTCTTCAATATGAAACCTAAAGGTTTTCGACATTGCATTACATTCAAAAGATTTATAAATAGTACATCATTAAATCGACTTAAATATGTTTGTAAATATTGAAAAGTAAAAAAGTAGATTTGAAAATGAAGTGCTACTCAATTTCTTTTAACTGCTCCATCCATTATACTCTACAAATATTTGAGTTATTCTTTACTTTTTACTACTCTGTTATATTATATTTTTTCTTTTGCTGAGTGCAAGTAACTGTTTTGTAATGTGACGCCATTTTTATTGGGTTGCTCAACGTCTCGTCAATAATTACTGCTCTTGGCGACTGTAAATGTAATCAATATGTAATATACATTTGCAACATTTTGAGTGTGCTGAATTATTTTTTGTAGTTAAGCTTATGACAGTCAATCCTCGTCCAGTCCTGTGTTGATGTCATGTTTGCTACTAGGAGAACATACGTTGTAGTATTTGAAGTGGCAGGGGCTTAAGCACATCACTATAGCTGATGGCACTTGAAATAACAACGCAGTACACTAGTATCCTACAAACTGTATGTTGGTAGCATATGGACTTTATACTTTTGTAAGTATTGAATTATTTCTGCTTATAACCAGATCAGATATTATGAATAAGGAACTAGAAATAGGTTCGTTCTACAGAAAATATTAAAAATAAATAACGATCCAGAATACTACACCAGATATATAAAACAGTTAAAAAGGCGCGTAAGGCGCGCGTATGCCCGTAGAAAAGTAAATACTGCAAATTCCCAAAACTTCAAAGGTTTATTAAAATTATTAGACATAGAAAAGAAAAGGGCGCAAGAGAAGTTCTTATGCAAAATAATAAGCGGTAGCCATCAGAACAACTGGGGGAAACTTTACAAATTCGTTCGCAAGCGGAAGCAAAACAATGATTCAGTGGTGGTCTTGGAGAACAACGGCTACAAGGTAACATCGGATAGGGAAAAGGCAAATCTACTAAATTCATACTTTATTTCAGTATTTAACGTTAGTGCTAACAAATTTCAATTAGAGGAAAATGATGGAAGTGCGGTACTTTTTGAGATCAAGGCGAAAGCAATTGGACAAAAATTACGTAAATTAAAAAACAACAAGTCACGGGGTCCAGATGATATATCCACAGAATTATTAAAACTTGGTGGGGAGGCAATAATTCCTTATTTACAAAGAATTTTCAACGTATCAATTAATAATTCGGCTCTTCCGGCGGATTGGAAAACAGCTATTATTATACCAATTTATAAATCTGGTAAAAGAACAGACGTCATAAACTATAGACCCATCAGTCTTACTTCAGTAGTGTGTAAGATTATGGAGCACTTATTAGCAGCCTACGTTAGATCTGAACTCGATAGAAAAGGGTGGTTTTTTAATGGTCAGCATGGGTTTCGGGAAGGGTACTCGTGCGAAAGTCAAATGATAAATCTATTTCAGGAGTTAGCAGATGAAGTAGATAATGGGGGTAGAATAGATGGGGTTATCATAGACTTCGCTAAGGCATTTGATGTAGTACCTCATGATATCCTATTGGATAAATTAAATAAAACAGGTATAGATAAAAGAGTGATACTATGGGTAGAAAAATTCTTAAGCGACAGATCGCAAAAAGTCAAAATCGGGGAACAATTTTCGGATTCAGGCGCTGTAACATCGGGAGTTCCCCAAGGCTCTGTAATCGGCCCCTTACTGTTTTTAATATTCATTAATGACTTACCGAATTACTTGAAGTCAGGGGTAAGGCTTTTCGCTGACGACTGTATCATATACAGAAAGGTAACAAACGAGGAAGACACTTTATTATTACAAGAAGATCTAGATAAAGTTAATAGCTGGGCTCTGGAAAATAAAATGAAAATTAATGGAAAGAAAAGCAGCTCAATCTCGTTTACTAAACGCACCTTGTTAAATGAGACAGAATATAGAATAGGTGGGGAACAAATTCCAAGGGTAACGAGCTGCAAATATCTGGGGATATTTTTCAACAATAGACTTGGGTGGGAGGAACAAGTGAATTTCACGGCCCGAAAAGCGTGGAATTCCTTACATTTCATTATGAGGAACTTAAAAAAGGGAAGTTCAAAAACAAAGGAGGTGGCATACTTATCTCTAGTTAGACCAATTTTGGAATATGGGGCGGCTTGTTGGGATCCTTATAGAATTAATCAAATAGAATCATTAGAGAAAGTTCAGAAAAGGGCTGCTAATTTTGTGCAAGTAGGGCCAGGTCATAGGAAGGAAAAAGTAAAACAGCTAGGTTGGGAGGTCTTGTCAGAAAGGAGGGAGAAAGCAAGACTGCATTTGCTATTCAAAGCTTATACGGGGCAAAAACCATGGATTGGAATTAGCTACAAAATGCAAAAGCCCAGTTATATAGGTAGATGGGATCACCAATTCAAAGTGAAATATAGAAAACAAAAAACAGATGTTGGCAAATTCTCATTCCTAAATAGGACTATCAACGACTGGAATAATTTACCTGTGGGGGTGTTTGGAGGAAATCCTCTTCAAGAAAATAAATTTAGGTCAAATCTGAAAAAACGTGTGAAGTGAAGTGGATATTTATTTAATATAAATGTGTTTCCGAATATAAAAAAGTGAAGTGAAGTGTTTCTCTTTTCTCTTTCAGGGCATCCACGGAACATGTTTATCTTTCTTTAGTTTATAATTATGTATATTTAATTATGTATCTGCCACCGGGCTTGCGCCCAATTGTAGATTATTAGCAAATACAATACAATACAATAAGCTCATAACTATAAAGTTGCAATGTGTCCCGTCGCAATACCTTTTAACTGCAGTCAATATTATCAGACGAGAAAAAAAAGAGGACACGAACACATTGCAGGTTTTTGCGAAGCAGTTACAACCCTGTGTGGGGGAGTTCCCCGTAGTAATGAAGTGTCCCCTCGGGTTTCAATTAGGCGGGAGCTGCGGTTATTGGGTCTGCAGTCCACCCTTCGCTTGGAACTTAGGGCGGGTTATTACAAGAAATATCCGCCAGGTTCCCAGTGTCAGAGGAGCAAGTTTTCAGCTCGGACGTTACTGTGCTGCTCTTTCATTTAATTTACCCGCCTTTTTTTCTGTGTCATTTACGATAGGAGCTCTACGATGCACTTGCTTCTGGTCGAGTAAAGCTGACCAACTGCCTTACACGAGTGCTGTTTTTTTTATTTAAAAGCTAACAGAACATTAGTTTCCAGATATTTTATAATCAATGATTACCTTACACCGCTTCTTCACAAAGTAAAAGCAACGTCACTTTGTGCTTTTATTTTGTACAAGTGCTTCAAAATGTTCAAAACAGTTGAACGACCCGCCGACTGTCTTTGATTTAAGTAATATAGTTTTCTTTACGTGATTTTTATTTACAATTATCAGTTCCTTCCTTATATTACAGCATGACACAACATTTAAATTAACAACATTTTGTTTCACTTTACATTTTACCTTGTTAAATACGTGTCTATATTTTTATATGCAAATCACATTCATTTTAATCACAACGTGGCTCGCCGGGAGCTCAAAATTTGGTTTCTATTACGGTTTGGTGTCTCATTGCCGTTTTGGCGACAATTTGTCTTAAACCCGACACCTCCTCCAGCCGCCAATTGACTAATTCTCCCCGATTGCAAAGTTCTCGTAGGGTTTTTAGCGACATACGGCAATATGTACAGCCACGCCGAAAATTTCGTCTGGGTCAGCTTTCCTACCTTAAGAGCTGTGGTCCGGTTTCATGTTACAATATATAGTTGTAAACGGAGTAGAGTATTTGTTCATTTTTCTCCTTCCCTTCGTTATTTATTACTTTTTCTCATTTTATATAAATTTGTACCTTAACTGTATATGTTTTAAAAATTATCACCGGGCTTTTCCAAACGCCGTGCAATATATTTTGCATATCTATCTTAATAAAACTATTTTCTATGCGTCAGTAACTTATTTTGAATCAGGCCTTCAATTCAATTTTCAAGTCAAAAGTATTACATTCCGAAATTAAAGATGATAATAAAACTGTACAAAGCATTATAAAATTACCCAAATCAAGAATATTAATGTGCACTATTAACATAATAAGAGTGTCATATTATCACTGAGTTTATTAGATATTTTTTGTACTATCCAAGCTATTTTAAACACTTTAGATAGGAATATATGAGCTAGCGTTTTGCAACTTAGTTTACAGACTCCTGGAAGAGCATTGCAGAGACGTTTGACCACTGCCCATGGAACTAATGGTGTCCGGAAAGCGTGTCGTAGGGAGTGTGGCTAGTGACCGCCACAGCAGCGAAGGACTGTGGCAAGGGCGACAACTTGATGTATTGCTTCCGCCGCACAGAGGGTCACAAGGAAATTGTGGGGTGGGTTACTAGGGCAGTTGGGCTCACGACACAGGTCATTACTTCGGGATCGCTCTGCTCAAATTGCTCTATTCAAACATGTTTAAAACTTTCAGGCGTCCGTTTTGTAACATACTTATATGCAGGCATTTGTATGAGTCCATAAATACACTGTCATGTGTATGCATATCAGCAAGACTGATCTGTAATTTGGCGACCGCATCAACAGCTACATTCCTTGAATCTTGCTGTAGTTCAGTTGGCAGAAAATTCCAAAGCCAAACTGGTAGAGCAGTTAACATTTAAACATTCAGCAAGTTTTGAAGAAGACGACAAGAGTGTTTATGTTTCGAGCAGTACTCTTAAATTGAAAATCCTATTAACATTCAATCGCAAAAAAATTTATCCAATGTGTTCAAGTGTATGAAGACCTACAAAAACGTATGGAGATAATGGTGCTATATACAATACACTGGAACCGTGTCACTCAAACAGCAGGAGTTTCTAAACCTCATGTTGCAACCATTGTGAGAAAATAAAATATATAGAATCTTGTGAGGTTGCAACATTCTCAACACGAAATGCTTGGTTGACGATTTTTATAAGTGTCCAAACACGCCGTAGAATAGATAACTTTCATAAGGAAAGCAATGAAAACCTGTGAAGAAATTTCACGAAAAGAAAAACTTAAATATGAGTTTATCAACCGTCAGAAAAGATATTCACGAACTGGACTTCCGCTAGAAAAAGACTGAGGACTGCAGACATGAACGAATATTTTAACACAGTAAATATTAATAGATTTGGAGCTGAAGGAAGACGAATTATATACACCGATGACACTTTGTTCATACCTTTTGGATGGACAGGTGGATGTCGTAAAATGTCAACTTTTTAAGTGCCAGCGATTAATTTAAGTCCATGCTGCTTGTACATAAGGATTTATGCCCCGTTACTTGTTAATCTGCACACTTCCATCACGATATGAACTTTGGGGGCAACTACAAATAGCTGATGGATATGTTAGAACCAAATTTGCCACCGAGGTCTGTTTTACTTATGGTCAATACATCATAACGTTCAAAGTAATCTTGGAACCTATATCAAACAATCGAAACAAGAAAACCCAGGCTAGGTAGAAAGAAATGGAATTCCTATTCAAGCATTGAAAGGAATTAAAAGCAGCAGCAGTTTTATGAACTTATTAAACATATCAAAATAGATCTACTACTCAAACGTTTCGGTCAAACTGTTCTTCGTTTAATACCGTACTAATTGAAAAGAACTGGATAACAGTTAAAGATCTTATGGCTCAGGAAAATGTCACCTTCATCTCCGAGTAGGTTATGAAGTAATGGATCTGATTGTAACTAACCACAACCATAATGAAAATGAGTTAGCTGATGGAAATACAAACGGCGAAGACGACTCGCTTAAGTGGAAGTGAACCTCTTCCAAATTTGTAATTAATTTTATTTTTAAGACGTTATTATATAAACCCTGGAAATGATATAATTTTTAAAATATTATAATTATTTATATAATTATAAAATAAATTATATTTTAGGAAATCAATTAACGTCTGTGTTCCATAATAATAAAATGGAATAAATTTATGACCAAATCACAGGCATAAAGTTTTTAATTAATTAAACCGAAGTTTCGTCACCATATTTGGGTTATTCTTCAATCGTTAAATTTTGGTGAACAAATATAGAAGTCAAAAGGCATAAAAGTGTAACTTTAACCACAGTTTTAGACAGTCAAACTTGGATTAGCTTTTATAAATTACCAAAAAAAAACGAGCACCCCTTCCTGAATGAAACATTTAACACACACTGATACCTGTTAGTTCCACCTACGAGATTCCCTGGGCTGATTTTCACTTCCTATCTATCTCATTCTTCAAGCGTCTGTACTGCTGTTGTCCATTTTCAGCACTCACGTTTTTATATTTACGCCTTTAATCAATAATCTTTAGTATTTCTTGTGTTATCCTTGCTTTCCTATTTGTGTAAGCTACTCTTTCTATTTTTTTTCGTCGGCTGTTCTAATCATTTCTTCCTTCAAGACTGCCCATTTATCTTCTATATTGTTCTTTTTCCTTACTCTATTAATCTGCTCTGGATATCTTCTTTGAAACTCCCAAGCACCGCCTGTTGTTTCAGTGTTACTAATTCCCATCTTTTTGTTTTAATGACTTTCTTGAGGTTCTTCATTTTCAGCCTATATTTCAAAATCAACAGATTATAATATACTACAATGGTATATAAAATATGTTTAATTAAATTACATCTTTAATGTGACGAGGTTATGGGGAGGTAGAGAATTTAGCATAGTGAACACGACTAGTGATAGGTGACTTCACAAATTATATCAACGTCTCTGAAATTGAAACCCTTTCTCAGTGAGATCCATAGCTTTTACGAATCCATCAAGTGAAACTTTATGTAATGTTGGACGATAAATCTTCTCGGAAACCTGAAGTGCTTCATTTACAGCATTCTCATTCTTGTAGGAGCTTCCTTCCTTCCGTGGCCACTGTCTCTTAATTAGTCGTTTGTTCTGTTAACGTTGTCTCACGTATAATAGAAGAATATTTTGTTATGTATTCTTCATATTGCAACCAGTTCTTATAAAAGGTTTGCTGATCAATCTTTTTCTACACTAATGTCGAAATGTTCTCTACAGAGACCTTTTCTTGGAAAACAAGGGTATTTAGTGGTATGCTCATAATTTACTTATATAAGAAGGTCAAAATTGTCTCAAAATATTATAATTTAGAAGATATTGCAAAAACATTTCTCAGAACTCAAGGAAAGGTTAGAGGTTGCCAGGACTTTTAAGAGAATAATTTTCTTTTGGTACATTAAATTTAGTTTGAACAAAAATATAATTCCGCGATTAAACTTATAAAATCGAACATCTGTCTACACACTGCGTTCAACCAAGTGCCATAGTAACAATAAGTTTGTTAAACGGTGAATTGTTAACACTTCATCATTTTGCCAAGTTAGATTTTTCTCACAGACCACATTATTTAGGAAGTTTAATCATTAATTTCCGGATATTCATGATGCGTAGGTCTACAATACCTAAGGAATATTCCGTACACTTGCGTGAAGTAATTGGAAGACCAGAAAAGGGAGGCAAAGGATGGTATCATATAGTTTAGGGAAGATTTGAGATATGGAAGTTATGTGGAAATTAAAAGGCTTGCGCATGATAGGTTAGCATGGATGGTTGCCTAAGACCAGCCTTAGGGCTGAATACTACAACAATAACACATTTTAAATACTTTATATAATTTTCTGAGCGACGTATGACACACAGCAGTATATATCGATTTTCGACTGCAGAATATTCACAATGTATGGGTTGGATCTATTATACTATTTTTCAGTTGGGTGATGATTAATTACAATATGGTTCCATTTGAACTTTCTGAGGGTGAACTTCATTAAGACGTATTAAAGCAGGATCACAATTCGATGAAAAAAGTATGTAATTACTTTAAGAGATTATATCAAGGTCTATTGAATTGCCCAGTCATAATTAGTACTTCGTTGTTTTCTTGAAGTGCATATGGCAAATTTATCATGAGTCGATTTTATTTTGTTCTTGGTACATGTTTAGAGCGAACATGGATACATAAAATTCTTTTGGTTAATTTGATAGTACTGAGATGACAAAAAAGTGTGGGTGTAATTTAATCTAATATATAAAAGAGAATGTCAGATAGTTTCAGTCGCTACGGCTATGATGTTATGAAAATCATTGCTCTCGTGTTCATGTTAGTAATATGTTTGTCACTTTTGCTATGTTTCTCGTAGGCCACGAAGGCTATTTTTTAAATATTTTGTTTATACTCACATCATTTTCAAGGTCGTTAGTCACTGTTTACTATTAAGGGAACTTATATGCATGCAGGGTTATCATAGTATAGAACGAAAGCTTTGTTCTCTATTACTTGTTGGTAAACGTAAGGAGAATATGCATACCTAAAGCGCCGACATTTAAAGATTATATTATTTTATTCAACGATAATAATAGAGAAGTTATATATATATACGATGTAATAATCATTGACGTATATATTAGGCATATTAGGCAGGGGATATCGCTGAAAGTCAGAGAGAAATAGAAGAGAGTGAATTAGAAAGGCAGAGGGGTAAGGCAGGTTGTTACCAGGGCAACTTAACATAGTATCGGTTATGTCGGATTTAAATATTTGTAAATGTTGAATTAAAGTTGTTTGATATTTGAATCAAATTGAAGCATATTACTAATTTTAAAAAATTTAAGGAGTTGCTCTTGTGTAGTGAGAAGAAATGTATGCATGAAAATGATCCTTTAAACGTAATTTGAAGTTATGTTTACCAATAAATACCAATACTGAAATCGTATAAATATTAATAAATTCTTGTATTTCAAGTAATATGAATAATATTAGTATTATTCGAATGTAATTAGTGAAACGCTACACATTGCCGAGATTAAAGTGATCCTTGCTGTATCAGTTGATTTCCGGCTTGCAAATTGTCCCAAATAAATGTTCTCAGTTCGATGATACTCATACATTGAATTAATAAAGATTTATCAAATAAATGTTAAAGCAGGGAAAGAAGATAGAGCTTTTATTATTTGAAATAATATTTAATACTAATAATAATGAACCTAAGTATTGTGGTTCCTGTTTGTGATGTAACTGGGAAGAGACGTCTAAACTTCCTAAAACGTTTATCTGCGGTATTAAACTCATCATTGCGAACTAAAGTAACAACTTCATCGCATTTTGGGTGTAAGTCGGGCTATATAACCACTGGCAGTGGTATAAGTGTAAGTATGATGAATACTATGAAGGTGTGGTTGAAGGTATCCGGTTAGACGATTGAATGATCTAACACGTTCGATATTGAAGCAGAAGGGGTCTGAGGGTTGTAACAAGTCTGGTAAAAGCTTAGTGAAAAAAATTACAAACGTTTGAGTGTTAAAAGTGTGTTAATCTGACAAAACATGGCCTCTTAGTGTTAAATGCGCCATTTAATCTCAAGTATGTACATTTATGAGCGGATGAAAGGTGTATCACTTAAATTTGGTTATTAATCTTAACTAAAGAGTTGCCAACATCTTTGTGATAGGATTAACTGGTGAACGTAACAAAAGTAAAAAAAGTAGAATGTTATAATAAATTTCGACTCAATCTAAGTTTAGTGTATTGTAGTGCAGGGTAGTGAAGTGATCAGTGCTGCGATATCTCTAAAAATATACTACAGTGAAATATATTTCCAGTTTTTTTTGTTTCTTTTTTTTCAGGCAAAAACAATACTATTCTTTTTTTTAAAAAAATCATTTCTAATAATATGATTCCACACTTATTTATTTGTATTGAATATAATTATACATTCTACTATAGGTTAAATATGGTCCTTACGACCAGTTTATTAATTATTGTTTAAGTTCTATGTATCTGCCACCAGGCATCTGCCCATTTGTAGATTTAATAAATACAATACAATAACGTAGTAGATTCAAAATATAATTTTTGATACAATTTCCTCATTTAATATTCAGTCTTGTGATCTTTGATTTATTGTACTATTCCGGTGAAATGCACCTTCAGAACTAATAATATCAGAGGAAATTATTTGGGAACATTATGAAGATGATAATGATCCGACCATGTTTACCGCCGTTTCAGCTATAACTGTTTATTGACAAGCTCTTAAAGACAGTTTTATTACAAAAGCTGTTCATTTCTATTTGGCGGGCTTCTCTAACGGAGGTTAATGTAGCTGTTACTGAGGTAATAGGGCGGTCATTAACATTTTATGGGCGCAGCATCCATTAAAGAAGGTTAACTATATTAACGATGCTGTAACAACCGCAGTTACACGAGAAGAACTAAGTAATCTCCAGAGAAGCCTAACTGTGTTTCGCAGGGAAACCCCACGAAAAAGGGGATATCAAACGAGGACGATGTAGGGATATCAAAAATATGGCGTCTGCTACATTTTTATACTCCAAATAGACCTAAGAGAAGTTATATTAAAGTAGTTCATATCACCAAGTTAAATCGAATGACTATTCCAGAGTCGATGTTAAAGGGTAAACGTATAATAAACACTTATAGAAGATTTCATGTAAACGTATGAAGAATTCCAGATCGAATGGAAGTTAAGTCGACAACGTGACTGCCATTTTTGCAATATTACTTTTAAAATGTATTGTTTTTAAATAATTGTCAGTTTATTTGATAAATACCACAGAAAGGTAAAACATTAATTCATTGTGCGCATTACTTCTTATAACAATGCTTTACATGAGTCAGGAATTTATCGTAGATGGAATAATGTTCATGTTTATGGAAATAAATTCAATGAGATAGATGGAGGTTGGCTAGTAAAATATTTTAAACATAGTTCAGGTTATCAAAATGATTGTCAGGGATGGATAATGTTTATCAAACAAGATGTAATCAATGGTTCGCTTTTGTGTAGCTGGATGATTAGATAAAAAAAATGCAGAACGCGCCCTGAAAGGCTTAATTTGTGGTAGCACTTAAACAATGATGTTTACAACTTAATGTTCAGTAAGTTATAATGAAAACGGGAAACGGATACTTCGAAGAAACAGATAGAATAATTTTGTTCACATTCAAAAGGTGAGTTATAAATATGGATTATAGCATTTTATCAATGCTGAGTTGTCACACGTTTGAAATTACCGTTGTTGTAGTGGTGATCAAGAAACCTTCACGTAAAATTAATATTATTATCTAAATGAAATAGGCACGAATATTAGTTAAATTTCCTGTTTTTAAACTCTCAAATTATCACTGAAATCCGTTGAGCCGTTTCGGAGCCTATTCGAGACAAACATACGGTCAGACAGATAAACAGACGTACAGTCACTTCATTTTTATTTATTGGTATAGAATAGATTTGAAACATATAATTTTATATAAAAATTGTGAATATTGATTGAATTTTCTTGAGGTATTCCAAGAATATAAGAATGGGCCACAACGTGTCGCGATCGCGATTCCTTATTGCATCAGTCATTTTGTATTTTATCTTTTCAGTTTTTGTTTTCTAAGACAGAATTTTTTTTAAACAGTTTTTTGTGTGGTCAGCATATCATAATTAAAAATTAATTTGTTTTATAAATATTGCAAATTTTATACTAAACAGACATATATGTCAAAGAAATTTCTCGTTACACTTATTAATTATTTAAGGTGTTACAAGTATTAAATAAATGATTTTTGTTTATCAACATGACGGCGGTGATGATGGTAATCACGGGAAGGTTGATAAAAATTTGATACGTTGTGAATCTTAATACGATTCGCAGCGAATATTTGCGTCATTTAGGTTGTAATAAATTTGTTTTCTCTTACTCAGTGACAATAATGCTCTGTTTTGTGTTTAAGTATACATGAATTATAATTTTAATTCAGTTACAGACAAGAGATTATGTTAAGTGACAAAGAAGTATAGTTACTTGATGCTTAAGATATTACTTTGGCTGTGGTTACAGGACTCAAAAACAATTAGGGAAGTGGTGGCGGAACAGGATAGATTGGTAGAACAGGATACCAATTTTTGTTACTTGAAAGTACTGTAACTTGTCGAGGAAGAAGTCTTGGCAGCAGAATTGATCAAGATCTGAGTGAGCCTCATGAATGAGCGTCTTACATCTGTGAATTTATAATTTTTGCAGCATTTCGAGAGAAGGTTATCCAGAAAACTCCTCGCTTTTAATTCTTTAATAGTATATTCGTAAACTAACGTACAAGGTTTAAATATGCTTGTTTTAAAGATCGGAAAAAAACTTAAACTGAGACTAACGTGCAGGGCGGAACGGGATGCTACTGTATTAAGGAAAATATGTGTTCCTCTTGAAAAGAAGAAAAAACAGGCAGATTCACCTTATAAGAATGAGTTATAGGATACTGTACCCAAAAGAATACATTAAGAAAAAAAGGAACGGATTAAAGGGGGAAATGTTAGCAAGACTATGCAGTTGCAAAAAAAGTCACTTTGCGATAGGAAAAATTGATAAATCTATTAAGCGTGCGCAAAATAAGTATAAAAAGAAAACACAAAAGGTGTTACGATTTTTCTTAAATTAAATTAAATTAAATTTTACTGCTCTAATTGTAAATACAAAACATCTTATACCGTTCGGCCCCAGGCGGTGGGACAGTACGGGAAATTTGTTTCTTTTTAAAAATTCGTCAATAATCGAAATTCGTTGTTTGAAGCTATATTGATATTAGATTAAGTACGTACTAGAACAAACAAATGTTTTATACCTTTATGAAGTTATTTTTCTTTCTTCATAATTTTACAAAAATTATTAAACAATAAGTGTCCCGTTCCGCCACGATTTCCCCTATACATAAATTACCCCTAATTAAATATTGTCCTCGTAAAAAATTCTTAAACATGAAGAAAATTATGATACAGTTTTCGTTGTAAGATTTTCAGATGCATAGGCATAGTGATCCTAATTTGTATTCATGCAGTGTTTGTGTTGGCTCAAACTGTCACACGAAGAAAATTGTGGTCGTGGTAACGTGATTACAACCGAGAGAAATACTGCGGTAATAACCATTGCGGTTACTGATTCTGCCACTAGCGCCTGCCCAGGAGGCGGTTTAATCTGGCGCCACAGGCCTGAGTGAAGAGCCACTTCCGCCGGAAAACTGCCCGCGAGATTAAGAAATACTGCTATCCATAATTCCCCTAGCGCATGCCTTTTTCCTAAGTTTTACTTTAGACCCTGAAAGCGGATGGGTATATATTGGCCGTAAGCACACACGCCAGAGGAGCTCAGAAGGGGAAATTGAGAGAAGCTAAGATGAAGTTATGAGATTCTTAAGTCAGGCAGGCGGAGGCTTTCACGGGCAATGCTGCATTGACCCCGTGCGTTCTGGTTATGTCCTGACAAGGCGCGAGTCTTCTATGGGGATGTACGTTCTCCCGCCTTATTTGCGAGTGTCTCGAGGGGAGCTCCTGATTCCCAAACTGAGTCGAAGGGAGAAACTTTTGACATCGCACAACTTTTCGACACAGTATCAGCTAAACTCTAATACAAACTATACTGAAGCCAGCTCGAAACGTTGCAATACGGTCACATCACCCAGAGCAACAAAGTGAAAATAATGTTGGTTATTTTCCTTCGAGTTTGGTGAGAGTAAAACAAAGGGACCTGACGGTGTTAAAGCGCGATTGGTATGTCAAATTGGTATATACAGTTGAACTCGGTTATAGCGTGAAACCTGTCATAACGAGCAAATTTATTTTTCAAATGAAATGTGTTAATTGTGTATAAATTATCCTGATACGAGGGTTATGCCGAAAGTTTTTAGCAGCCCGTAAACCTTAATTCTGAGGACAATGCGATTCTTTTCATTTGAAAGAGCGATGTTTCCCGACTTTGGAACCTGCCCCCCCTCCCCTTTCCAGCCGTAATTCTAACACAGCGTGGGAAAAAAGCACAGACAGTGCTAAGTCAAACACGGTGCAAGATGGACCTATCGCGCCGCGATTTTCGCGCAATGATTTTTATGATTATAAATAGTATTTAAGTGTTGAAGAATGCCATTCTTCTTTGCTGCGTGGTTTTGGTGAGGCTTCTCCTTCTAGAGCCACAGTTGGAAATTGGTTTCGCGAGGGGTCGGCAGTCAATTGAAGTTGAACCTCGTCCCGGTCGTCCAGCAACAGCTAAATATTGGATCAACAGCAGCGCAGACCATCGTTCACAATCATTGAGGCCTTTGCAAGAGATGTGCCCGTTGGGTGCAATATTCCCTGACAGAAAGCCAAAAGGAGGCGAGAGTGGACTGATGTCGTTACATGCTGGAAAAATTCAATGGAGGGCAGTCCAAAGACACCTACAATATCGTCGCAGGTGATGAAACATGGGTCTACCATTATGACCCTGAAACGGAGAGACAGTCTTCTGTGTGGTTCTTTCTAGGGAAGAAATCACCCGCAAAAGTTGGACGAAGTCGGAGCCGTGGAAAGAAGATGGTGGCAATTTTTTTCACGAAGATGGGGCATCTCATATCTGTGGCCTTGGACACACGACGTATTGTCAATGCTGAATGGTACGTGAATGACTGTATTCCCAAAGTCCTCGCCACGTGGAGGTCACAGCACCCAAATTCCAAGAGTGGGTACCTTATGCTGTCTCACGACAATGCATCTGGGCACACGGCTGCCAGAACAATGGAAGGAAAAAGTGCGAGTGTTACCTCATCCCCCATCCTCTTTGCAATTTCCTCCTTGTTGGGTTTTATTCGATCACGCCTAGGAGCCGTCGCTCCTATTCGTCCAGTTTCAGGACAATTTCCAGTATATTCTCGTCTCCACGGCGGACCACTTGTCCGATAATGAGATCATATGCGCAGAAATCTCACAATCTACCTCTAATATTCTCTGATAAACCACTCTCGTCTCCTCAATCTCTTTTGCCTAATTTTCAATCATCTGCCCCGAAAATTCTGTCTTATCTCTTCGTCTGCCAGGATTTTCAATACCTCTTCCCCACTTCATTAATTCATATCCCGAAGGTGGCAGGGTTGGATACTAACCAATCAGATTGATCATTACTCTTCTCTGGGAGAAAAGTTTTCCCCTTTCCCCCACTGTTTTTGGAGAAAATCAAAGCTTACTTCCCAGCCTCAGTCTCCACATTCCGGCAGTCGTGGGACAATCCCCGCTGGCGTCCGAATGTCTTGGTTTTATTACCCCTGGCTCAAATATTGTCTCCTTTCTTTTGACTCAGCACCGCCGAAATCCGAGCAGATGTGTTTGGCCGATACAGTGCATTTGAAGTGTGAGAGCTCTGCAGGGAGATTAAGCAGTTTAGAAACATGGCTGAAAAACAATGCTATGAAATTAAATCCGATAAATGTACCAAGTTTCACAATAACAAGGAAAAAGAGTTCCGTGTGTTACATTATGGAAAAAACATTTCAACATTAGGAAAAATTGTAAATACGTACGAATCATCATTATCTTTAACGAACAGCTAAATTAGGGATCACAAATAAATCATCTTGTATTCAAATCGTAAAAAGTATTTTGTTATGAGGGTACTGAGAAAGGCAGACAGCAATTCTTGTTAATTGGCTTGCACTTCTTTTGTTCGACCAACTTTGGATTTCGATTCTGTTAGCTGTGATGTTTATCGTTCTTGACAGAATTCACAAGTTAACATGATAATAGTAAGCTTTGAAATGTCGGAGAGGACAAAAGAGACTATGCACCAACCTATGAAGAAATAAACATGATGCTACTCAGCTGGATTCTCCTGGGGAGAAATGACCTCTATAGGAAAATACGCACCAAAGGCAAATAATGAATTTGGGAAAAAATTCGTTTGTTAGTATAACTATAGAATTCAACCAAACAGGCAAAACAGCCTAAACAACATGAACATTACAACGAAGCGACCTCCGTCAGTCGCCGATGGCCACCAGTTCACGTATCTCAATTCGTCCAAACTAAACGTGGGACGCAAACGAAATAAAACTGCATTATTTGCGATCGTTGAACTGTAGCATGCTGACAGAACAGCCAAAGCAACGAAAATCCGGATTGCGAGTATCCGACGCAGCCTCCTAGACCTAAGACCACTTAGGTCTCCACATTGATTCGCCTTGAATCCAGCCACAATGCGCGATACAACCCGAGTTGAGGCCAACTCGGAAATAATTGTACAAAGTATAACAAGATCGAATATTTGACCTTGCAGTTGACGTGACTATAAACAAATTAAACAAATATAAAAAAGATGGAATATATCTTACAAGTCTGTTACCTATGACTAATTAATTAATCAGTTGGTTACCACTAGCATTTTTATTCGTAGACACACCAAAAAAGATGAGGCACCGGGGTCATATAAATTGATAAAGCCTGCGGAGAGGGTTGGTAAGGAAGAGAAATTGTGACCTCAAAACCATGACACCTCGAGTCCAACTCCTGTGTGCATTCTTCTGTGACGTGGGCAAACCACCACTAGGTGGGCTTTAGGACCTCCGGAGTATAGACCGGACACCCCACGCTCCCCGAGGCACTAATTTCCCGGAAGGAAGGCATTGGTCGGCCGCGCGCATAGCTTCTTTCAGCACTGACGTGCTCAGGGTCTCCCCGGAGGGAGGAGTTGAACTTCCCATTTAAAATCGTCCCCTGAAAATTGCTGGCCATTTCCAGCGAACTAGAATGAGCGCCCAAGCTAGGTCTACATCCTTCTTTTAGCAGTATGGGAAGTACTGTCAGATGATAATGGTCAGGCAATTTCATCATCGCATAACTAAGAGTACTATCCCATACTACGAATTTAGACAGACAGAGCTCAATGATTCAAGTGCGCCATAGAATGTCAAAGTACAAACACCGCACTAGAAGAAATATCTTTCCGCACAGCCACTAATCAGTCAAACTTTCGACAATGTCTGATACAACTTCAATTTAACCATAAAATTCAATCGTACCACCTGAATTTAATAGATAACTCGAATCCTTCCTAACTAACAGGCAATTTATACCCAGAGACGAGTTCTCAGGACTTTGCCAAATTCGCTCAGGAATTCAGCAGTGAAGCGTCCTACACTTACTGTATACTTCTGATACACCAACTGCGCCAATGTAGGTACTGTTTCGAATGTCACAATCATAAAAGCAAGTCACATCGATGAAAAATAGCATCATAACAAGGTCCAAAAGGCAAACGGCATTCCGCCAATTTTATTGGCTACTAGAACGTCACACCTTGTATTGTATTGTAAACTACTGATATATAAAACTATCGTCAAGCCCATCTGGAACTGTGTAGTTGCTCCAAAATGTCCAACCTTGTCGTCATACCAAGATGTCGATACAAAGTCCTAAAAATAATTACCAAGGTGCCATGGTACATATACTACATGAAGACCTTAGTATTCGATTTTGAACGATAATTATTCAAAACGACGGTTATTAGAAACATCAGAATACTCAAATGACGTTGACCCACCGAGATAATTAAAGAGAATCTTCAATGGAGGGTCCTCAATAGTTTGCCAGAAGCACCAGTAATTAAAATACATCTGTAATACAGAAGTAAAAATTTTTTTTTGGTTACAACCAATACATAAGTAATAAGAACGACTCTAAGTATTTAATTTTCAGATTTATGTATTTAATAAACTTAATGTATACCTAAAAAATAAATTATGATAAACCTCATTTATATGATTATAAAGTAATTTTTGGCCCTCGTCATTTTAGCTTAAGTGAGGACGAACAGCCGTCAAAATTGTTTCAACTAACTCATTCTCATTCACGAGCATTGTCATGATCATTTTAAGAAATAAAAATTAATAGGTATAATGCTTCAATTGTTCATAAGACTTTTTTTACTAGGTCTGTCTTTCTATGGAGCACTATTTAGAGTCACAAACAACATGTATTATTTACCGCAGCTTAAGGTTTCTATTGTAACATTCGCTATTTTTCTACCACCTTTCAAATAAAATAATTTCAAATTTTCTATTATCTTCATCCAATTAGGCTTAATTATGGATCTATTTTAAATATTTAACAATTGGCAATGTAAATGATATTTAATTTATTATTACTTCTATCACAGAATATAGGGTAAATGAAATAAAATCACAATATGGAAATTAAAGAAAGGAGGCAGTAATTGTTCGGAGCGGAGAGGTTAGTTTTCAGTTTTAAAAGTGTGAACAGTGAAGATGAAGTCGAAAGGACAGTGTATAACATTAAGGACGCAGGAAGTAAAAAATTAAAATCGTTGGAGTTGCATCGAGGGGTGGGATATTTAGCTATTCATTCCATGACCAAAGAAATTTATAAATTTCTACTGTTCGTATATTATTCCAATACTAATCCCAACTGTGACTGACTACTGTCCACAAAAAACAATATTAAGCTCCTGAAAGGACAAGAATGAGGATAAAAAGTTCCAAGAAAGGATATCATCATTGCAAGGCCATACTGTCCATAACTCAACTGTCTGACGGTCACGATTCAAGATATACTTCTGAGAAGAGGGGACAGCAAGTGCAGTCAAAACACGACAAAACTTCGGTTCTTTCACAAAAGGATTTACCCGGTGCAGTAGGTGGAAGATTCGTCCATTAGACGCAATCTCGTGCTCACGGAATTCCAATTCTTTCGTACTCTATCCGGCTACGTGGAAACGATCTTACCAAGTGACCAAATGGAGGAGTATTGTTATTAGTTGCCGACCAGAGATGATACACGGAAGTAACGTACTGATTAGTACGTATCTGTTTTTACAGGGAAGACGTATCAAATGAAAGCCCTTCGTACTGCAAAAGAAGCGATACGAATATCCGATGCTGGCCGACTCTTTATAAATAAGAGCCACAGGAGTGTGAATAGCCGTGTGATTGATCTGCTACACGAGAGGTGACAGACTGCGGTCCAGTTCGCCTCCTCCCCCGCAGTGACCCCGCAATTACACCTCCCCCTCCTTCTCCCGCCGCCCCCCAAACGTCCTATCTCCAACAGCTGCCGAGAGGATGACGGACGGGGCGGCCCGCCTTTGATATTCATGCAACTTGCAATCAATCTTAATTCCGCAGCCAGCCTAATGCCATTAGTCGGCATGACGACGCACTGCATGATTTAATGCCTCAGCTCGCCGCATCGTCGGTGCCCTGTAATTACACCAACTCGCCAACAAAGACAGACTTCTCAAGTTCGCGCGTGCCTAACATGGCCGCCGTGTGTAGGTTGCCTTTGTTGCCGAGGCTAATAACGCCTGTTCAATAAGTGATGAAGGTAACTAACTATACGCTAAATGCTTCTCTTTCTGTAGACGTGAAGCGGCAAAACAGTTTCTTGTTAGCAGTTAGGCTGAGACGGCAATGCTGACGACGAAAATAGTTCGAAAAATTGAAAGCAGTGATGGGTAACACGTTCATGAAGGGACATAAGATGGACTGATGAATCCAACTTACTTTTGGCGCTTTACTTATGCGTCATATTAAAATCTTCGTTGATATATTAATCCGAATTAAATTAATTATTCAAATTATTATAAAATGGCGTTACGTCAAAAAATTGATCTAATAAGATTAAGAGTAACTTGTAACACCAGTTAAACTACACATAACGATCCTTCCCTTCGTTTAGAGACACCTTCAGCCGTTATCTAAAATTATTTGAAAAATATACAAATAAATGCCAGCATTAACAGTATTTTCTTTGCAGATCACTTCTGCGACGATTCGTCCAGAATTTTGGACTTCTTTACGTAACTGGAGACAATTTTTTTAAAGAAAACAATAATAAAGTTGAAGAGACAAAATTTCGTTAAAATATAAACCCTGCATAATACAATTAAATCATTTTTCTGGCAATTAAATATATAATAAATTATTTAATCTGCCTCTTTGTCGTTATTTTTATATTTTAAATATTAGGACGTTTCGTCTCTCATTTGAGACTTCTTCAGGTAAACATTTAGCTGTACATGGAACTTCGCCGCATGACTTCGACTGAGGCGAAGGAGTGAAGTTCCATGTACGGCTGAATTTTTACCTGAAGAAGTGTCAAATGAGAGACGAAACGTCGTAATATTTATGTTATAAAAATAATGACAAAGAGACTGATTAAATAATTTATTAGGCATAATATGAATGAAACTATAATAATAAAGTAGACTGTCATTTTGAATTGATATAAATACATAAATAAGAAGAGAATTATTATATAACAATGTTTTGGTATTGTATAACATTAAATTTTAGCAATGAAACCTGAGATAAATAATGAAATGGCACTAAATAAAGTCACTGTAACAAAAGGGTTTTGTAAATTTTGTTCATATTATTGATATCATTTTTGACAGTCGATGAATTTGGATTAAACTTGATTTGGAGTGTTTAACTCGTCACTATTGACCTTAACATTTTGCCAATATCGAATTTATGTTTTAAATAGGATTTGACGCAATTCTATACTTTTGAACATAACATTCGCTGTTCTTTATATATTCTTTAATCCGCGATTTTAAGCTTATTTTACTTTGACCGATTTATAGTGCATTACAGTCTGAACTGATGTTTTCCAGCTTGAGCTGAAGAATTTAAAAATCATCCACCTCTTATGATTATATTTCTACAAAAGGAAAATTGATTAGTATTTCAATTTTAAATACGTGTTCGTTAAGCGTAGTATTTTATAAATAAGCGTTCGTTAAGTGTAGTATTATCTGTAAACACACTTGAAGTTTGGAGTAATATAAACTACAATTTACTCGGAGACTATTGCTTACTATGCTTAATATGGAACAGTACGTACTATATTGGACGATTGCTGGGACAATCGAACCTTGACGAAAAGGAGAGACTTGAGACTGAAGCCAACTAAATTTGAGTCCAATATAAATCTCTATGCAGCAAGCATCAAGCTGAAGGACGTCACTAAATTTAGTAGACTAATCGAGATGTTTGAACGTTGAAAGTATAAAACGATTAAAAAAATATTCAGGTATTATAGAAGTTTAGCTGATTATTATTTTTATTTAAAATTCAGGTTTACAGTCGCACGAGCTATGAAGGTCATTAGCGACGAGCTTTCGTTTTTTCTGTCGGGTAAACTCAGTAAGGGTACTTGAAAATGCTCACGTACAGCCAGGTACTAGCTCAGAATCGAACCCGGGCCCTCTGTAATGTGAGTCTGTGGCGTTAGCCAGTAGCCCACAGTGACTTGTATGTTTAAAAAATTTTAATTTCTTTTTTTTAATAATCTCTGAATAACTTCATCCTAAAACCACAGATTTCGCCCTGAATAACTTAAATTTAGGCTTCATTTAGGAAATCTTCAATATTTGAATATAAAAAAACTATGTTACATAAGGGAAGGGGGCACCAGAAGACTTAGGAGGGCACAGAAAGAGAAAAGGTTGGGAGATACTGGTCTCAACAGGTACTTTTACAAACAAGATTATGTGTTTTCAGATCGTCAATTTTGACTTTAATTTTTGATAATATATTATTTATCAATTCAAAAACAACACCAACACCGTAATTATTAAACATGTCAATTAATTAATTTTATATGTTTGCAAATAGCGGGTAAAACTATAAACATCATTTTCGGTATTTAATTTGTTTTAGCTGGTAAGTTCTCAGAGTACATAATTTTTTTATTCTAATTTTGACATATTTAATAAAGAAATTTCTCGGGTAAAACTTAAGTGAAACTATATTAGTAACTATTTTATATTATCAGTTTTTAATTAATTAAACGGATGTTTCATCACTATATTTCAGGTAACTTCTTCAAATGTTACTACAAATTGTTTTCATTCTGATCTTCAAAAATTCTGGTTCTTGGACTTAAGGCTGAGCATCAATTGAAGCATTTCCTCTGTTTCCAATTACTAAGATTTCTAATCTTAATAACATTAGTAATAATAAAAATTACAATTTTGAAATTTTGATGAATAAAAGGAGGTCAAATGTATAAAAATCCAAACTTGACTGGCTACGAGGGCAGCTTTAACCCAAATATGATACGAGAATACATAACAACAATGTAAAAATATAGACTGTTAAACATAACAATACATAAAAATATTAAGTTAAAAATGGAATCTTAAACAGTTAATCTGAACCATGAGAAAATTAAAATTACCAAGGGAAAAACCAATATATGTGATGGAACAGCGGTTTATTTAAATAACAATTTTGTCTGCAATTGTTCGTAAATTCATTCGATTTAATTATCGTTAAAACAGACATTAATTAATTTCCTAAATTATTTTATATTTTACATATTATCCTGACACCATAATTAGGAAACAGGTTGATTAATTTAATTGTATGATTTCCAAAAATGGTAAAAAAATTTAGCCCACAGATTCTTTACTATTTTTGTTATGGTAGAAGTTTTCCTATTTCTAATTGAGAACAAATATCCACCTTATCTCATTTTCTTTGCAGTGCTTTTCTTCTTGCTCTGAATCTCAGGTCTTACTAAATGATTATTAATGGAATTAGGATAAAGTAAGGGTGATAATTTAAGAGAGTTGGAACATACATAATTTTGTTGAATTTATCCTTGTGGAGAATATAGTAATATAATTTATCAGCGTTGTCTACTATATTAAAATACCATAGCTTTTATGTTGCAGATGGTGATAAGAAAAGGTAGGTTTATAGAAGCAATTATTTAAAAACTTTCTTTTAATGATCAAAGATTAGATTAAAAAGAGTTAGAGATAGATATATAAAGATGATGAAATCTCAGAGAATAATTTAAGGAGGAGAAATCTTGCACATTACAGATGTACTGGTATTAAATTTTGCTGCTTGAAACTGTTACATTAAAACTAGCTGTACGAAAACGACTAAATTGCAAAATACATGAAGTTCAGTATAGCGTGAATAAGCCTTAAAATTATTACAATGATGAAATGTGAATGATTGAATTTTAACTCTATATACTCGTATAGCAATTATGCCAATTTTTAAGATTACAGACTAGACATATTGAAAATGTTTCTGAATTTTGAAGTTGTTACTTTTGGACCTGGCTGCAGGTCTTTGTTAGACCTGTCGAAACGAAGTTATTTTCAATTAATAAAATATTCTGGTCTGTAATCATGATCAAAGTTCTTAAAGTATTTGATTATGACCAATGATATCAGTAGAAATCTTTTATAAGAACTAATTATTAAAATTGAAGCTGAAATTGCATATATTCACTTAATATTGAACAATAATTTAATATTATACAATTAAAAACAGGTAATATTGGATAAAAAAAATTGATTGACATTTATTTCTTATAAAATACTCGTTGACAGTTTCTACGATTAATACCGACATACAATAAGCTGAAATATTTTCATGAGATGGGGAGAAAGGAATAATATATATATATATATATATATATATATAGTGACGGAGCTTCATTTAATCAATTGATCACGCATTAGTAAGTAAACTGCAGACATTCTTCATTTGACAGGGATGGCAAAAGTTGTAGTAAGTAGATTATAATTCTGAACAGTTTCTAGTTCATGTTATGTTTCGATATAGAATGTCATGTTTTAAATCAACACCAGGTTTAATAAAGAGGATGTATAATATAAAGGAAATGAAAGTAGTTGAAATATAGGATGCTTACAAACAAAAAATAAACGATAAATGCGTAAGGAGAAATGAACTACTAACAGAAGTGTTGAGAATAAATAGTCATTCATTTTATTTAAAATATATATACATACCACTTCCTTATTTAATCAGCAGTTTAGGTGACTCATCGCTTCTCCCGCCAGACGATGACTGGACAAGAGTATCCAAACTTGTTTTAAATTACAATGATTTCACTTCTATTGATTAAGAGTTAGGGAAAAGTCATAAAAAATTCTGAAAGCTCTAAGAATGATTTAATGGGAGAAATCTGGCACTTATTGATGTTGAGTTTTTTTTACAAAAAGAGTTCTTACAGTCAACACTTTGTGAGTGCACATAAGTTCCTCGTAAACGACTTCCATGAATAAGCACCTTTCTGTTATTATATTGTAAGAGTATCGTAGAAATTTTATTGACGAGTTCATGCCTGCATGCAATTGGGTTCTCCCTCCCCCCTCAACATTATCATATTTAACAGCTATCTAAACAGTTTACAAATCATTATTTCATACATTAAATATATACATACGTTCATAAATAGATTGAACAGAAGAAAACATTTTTTATATGAATTATATAATGAAATTATAAATGTTTTCCTATAAAATGCGGATTTACGTTTGCCTGTTATTTAAGGAAATATGCATGCACTTCGATTACAGTGAAATAATATTTGTCCGTAAATACTGGTGTGACCGTGTCTAAATTGACTTAGTAATTCGCGACTATTATCGAAACGGAATCCCATACCGTTGCAAATTTTGAAAGCGATTGTCAACGAAATTAAATAATATGAAGGATCATAAGACACCGCAACGGAAATGCTGAAAAGAAAAGAAGGAATTGATATGACGATGGAAGAGTGCATAATTAAATTAAAAGAAACTATTTCCGAATTGTGTCAATAATATTCCAAACATATGGTAATTGCAATAAATGTCAAGGATCTAAAGATTGAAACAATGTAACTTTTGGAACTAAATAGCGCTTGATTTGTGCATTACAAGGTTCTTTTATATTGCGATATTCTCTGGCGTATTTTTCGCTAATGAGACCCAATGAAAATTGTGTAAAAATTATTAATACAGAGAAAAGCGAGAATATTAGTTCGCATGGCGTTGATATTATTAAAACGGAAGAAAATTGGCTTCGCAAGGGCATCTCAAACTGTTGGTCCTAATACGGAAAAAGCTACGGAGAAAAATTCAGCTAATTGGACGTGGAGTGCGGGGGTGGTCGCCCCATTGCGCTCACAGATTCTTCCTTTACTACGAGCAAAAAGCAGCGGCGATTGCCGCAGCTCGGGGCTCTCAAACAATTGCCATTACCAGCACCTGATTCCTCTAAGCGAGGAGTCTTGCAAAACTTTTAGCGCCCCCGTTTCGGAAAGTCTGAAGACCAAATTGCAATTACCACCGAATTCTGCAGTGTTCTTATTGCGCCTACCACAACAGGACGAAATAGCTTCTCTCGCTTCCGATGCACTTAGCTCCCGAAACATGCGAAATTCATACAGAGAAACAAGTCCGCTGGAAGCAGCTCTCTGATCCTCAGCCACCTTCAGCCAATAATACTTACCTTTCCCATTTGCATCCTTCTGTGTAACTGGATCAGCAACAGGGTTTCTTTAATTGTCTTTATCATAGATTAATTAAAATTAATAGGTCAACTATGCAGTATTTTAATTTACCTTAAACATGTGACAGATAAAGTAAGAAGCGGAAAGATGTTTCCAGAATGCTGTTCGTTTGGTTATAGATTTGTAACTTAATTTAATGGGGTGGGGGGAGGAAAATTATGAAGCGTTGGATAAAGAACTTATAATTTTAACATTTATAAATAAGGAAAGGTTCTGAATAAAAACTAAATTTAATTATAATCGAGTCTTGGTTGATGTTTGGTAACTTTCTTCGAGAAATTGAATTATGTACCTCAGGGATTATAATTGGGAAAATAACAAAAATGTGAGGATGAGAAAACTTTATAATGAAACGATCAGAAGCGAGAAACATCAATACGTTGCAGTTTTTCTTCCTTCCTGTCATCATATTTGAATGGTCCGTTGATTCAATGGTGGGCTGATGACTGCTTACCGTCCTCTCAAGCGCCGGGTGTTGGCTGCACAGCGAACATCACTCAGAGCGAACGAATTGCATGTGCCTCTGAATGATTGAATAGGTCTTTGGCTAAAAACGACTCTCTGCATAGCCGAAACTGAAGTCTCTCTCCGAGAAATGACTGTATGTATCTCAATCACCGAAACTCAGCGTGTGACTAGCCGAAACTGAATGAATTATTACATAACGAAAACTAAATCTGTCTCTCCGAATCATTATTGAGTGTCCCTCGAAAACGTGCTTCAGTTTTCTTCTCCAAGCTCCGCGTCCGCACTTGAAATTTCACCCCCGTACAAGTTGCGGGCGTGATTTTTTCCATTATCATGGAAAGGGTATTATGGAAAGGATAAACTTAAGTATAATTTTTCTATCACTGTCAGTAAAAAGTTGAAGTCACCTCTGAGCAGGAAACTCCTTGCGTAACTAAATAGTCAAGAACCCTTCTTTATCTAAGACATACACGTCTGTTATTGTTCTATTTCCTGACATGCAGGGGTACATTTCTTAACAATAAGCTTCTGTCTTCCGAGTTGCAACACTGGACAGACAGCTGGGCATCCAGGTCAGGTCTAATTAGATATATGCATAGTAATTTCTTTCTGTCATCGTTGCCAATTAAAGTTCTGGACGTTTTAGTACCTTTCAATGATGTGATGTGTTTCACTTATAGTTAACAAGACGACTCGTAATTCGTCATTTAAATAGCTAATCGTGTTCATTCGTGCTCTCGACTCCGTCTAGCTTGGATCTAACGTCTGTTATATATTATATACACATAAAATAGATATTAAAAGATATTTCATACAGAAACCGTATTAGATTGTGATGAGATACATAATCGCGTACCGTACAAAATCCTCGGTTAAATTCATAACCTGAATGATAAAATATTTGATGGAATCTACTACTCAGTGATACATACGATACAATAAAGTAGGATGCATTAGAAATCATTGTACATAATCCATTCTCTTTTACACACAAAATACTTTTTATTTAGTTGCAGCATGCTTTTAATGTCTATCAAATCACAGTGCACCTATTTAAAAAAATTCACTTCTTCTAGTAATTTACAATTCACGTCGATTAAACAGTTTTAAGTTATTGCACTTCCTTATAACATCCGTTGGACTGGTGTTTCCCATCGCGGGTCCCGTGCCTACAGAGATGCACTTTCATTGTGCACGGGGCGGTGGGGGAGACAATTTGAATATAATCTCATCCAGAATTCAAGAACCAATTGCCTATTATGATTTTAAGTGTCCAAAAGGAAAATATGTTGGTATTTCAACTTGAAATAAGCATTTGTTAAGAGTTGTACTTTCTATAGAGCCTCGCTTGAAAGTTTGGAGTAATATATACGAATTACTAGGAGAGCATGGTAGAAAAATAAAAGTATGGCAATGTGCAGGTACATGCCATGCCTCCTTTGCGCCGGACGCAAGCCCACGCCTTTTACTCTGGAAACTACGACATTTCTATATAATTTCCGGACGTGACGCTCTAATTTTTTTCATAGCACAATTGTTTCATGTCTATTGGCATGTGATTGTACTGTACTTTTCATTTTTGGTGCTCTCTCAATACAAATTTTATTTGATAAATACATTTTATCCAATTCTGACAATTATATTCCTTTATGTTTCATTAAATACAGTTCATCTTGTAAAGTGTCAGGATTATTATGTACACATCTGGCCCAATTTTTCAATTTTGAAATAGCAGCAAAGGAAAATTATTGTTTCTCAAAAATCTATAGTAAATTGGAGAGATTCTTCTCAGTGAAATGGTAGCTGCAATATCGTCATTATTCATTATTTCTTTCCTGGGCGTGAAAGTGCTTGTATTTGTCCCGGGGTAAATATTTGCAAGAACCACTCAAATACAAGTGACGTTACCTCTACCATTATTATAATAATGGGGCAAGTTTACATTTTTGTAATGTTACGTATTATTGAGGCGGTCAGCATTAAACACCTTTACAGAGAAGAACAATTCCAGCACGACAAAATTGCAAACGTTCTAATAAATTGTTGAAAAAGTTAAAGATTGGGCAAATATAAATTATTCATTTCATAGAGCATGAATATGATAAATAAAAATAGTAATATTTCATCAAAAAAGGAACGTTTTTCGGAATATTTTAATTTACAAATTTTGATACTCAATTCGGTAATCTCTAATAGTGTAAATTCCATAACTTTGTACTATTTGTATTAACTTGGTTAGTAAGACATTGTTTTCATCTTTATCAGTTCTCTAACTTTTTTAATTGCTCCTGTAATTCTTTTTTTTTCTTAAAGAGCTCACAATATTTTATTTTCCAAGCTTTTATATCATCTTAAAATTGTTTTATTGTTACTTTTGAATCGTCAGAATTCCGACACTGTATCCTGCAGCATCTTTACACGATTGAGGTTATTTCAAAACTGTCCTCAGAAAAATGCGCGGAACACACGCGTGCTGAAAATAGCGAATTATGAATATACTTAATAATAATTATACAAGTATATTTCTGCATAGTGACGCGGACCATATTTTCGGCCGTAACCGTCGCTGGAAATTGTCCGCGACACTGAATTCTTCACATGTACATTCAATAACCTTTTCGGCTGAGGGAGTCAAGGAGTAACTATGATGAATTGCTAAATTTTACGCCTGATGAAGTCTCAAATTGGAGACGAAACGTCGCTTTTAATAAATAATGATAAGTTTATGTGCTGACTTATTGGCCGTCTTTTTATTTATTGTAAAGTAATTTTAAACTTTTGAATGTAAAAGAATTTTAAAACAATACATGAAGACCTAGCCATACCTACTATAGAAGAGGAAATACACAGAATCAGCACTAACTATCGTCAAAATCTCCCAGGACACCATAACGAAGAGGTCAGCCATCTAGCAAATGAACTAAGAGGAAGTGGCCAACAGATCTGTGAAGATTAATCTTATTGTATTCATGTATCACGGAGCGTGATCACTGGACACTTCTTTCCTCATGTGTCATTCATCCATCCAATTTGCTAAATGTTCTTTTAAACAGATTGTAAATATCTTAATAAATTTAAAAAAATGTTTATAGTGAGTAGGAGCGGTAGGGTAAGGAAAGGTTGGGAAAGATGCATATTGACGGATGTGTTCTCCCGTTGCGTCCATTGTGATTTTTAAATGAAAAAAACAACAACAACAGTGTAACGTTGAAGATGTGAGAAACGCTAAACGGCGGAGTAAAGGATTGAAAATGTGAAGTCAGATCGATAATTAGTAGTGATGGAAACCAGAATGAGCCACCAACAAGTTGATTTTAAGAGAGTCAGGTGAACAATAACAAGGTTGAGGGATGGGTTAAACATGTTGGTCACGTCTACAACCATCAGGGTATGCACTTGAGCAGATGTCGTGACATAAGATCACCAGGAGAAAAATCGTGGGTTCCACCTATGTTATGTGTATGGCGTCAAAATCAAGTTCAACGATGAGTAAAAATAGACCATTCAGCGAGCCATTAACGTTTTGGAATAACACTACGAAAATCATTAATGTAGTCTGTACTCCTTCATTTTTTTAGCCTCGTGTTTCCTTCTTCGTTTTCTGTAATTGAATTATAAAATAATTTTATGTTTAATATTTCGTTAAAATCACCGGACTCTAAGAAATCTATCATACAAATTAATTTTTTTCTCGTATGAAATATTTTGCCGGCCTCTGTAGTCTAATGGCTAGCGTCACTGCATCTTACTACGGAGGTCCCGGGTTCAATGCCTGACAAGGGCTTATGTGTTTGTGTACGTCTTTGTGTGTTGTTGGCTAATCCTCAGGACGCTTGAAACTCAAACTGATTAAAAGACTAGCAATCTCTCTGCCAAAACCCTCCACACTAAATGGTATAAGAGGACAAGATTAAGAAAGAAAAATAAAATATCTTTTTACACATTTACTTGTTCAGTTGCTAGAAGCCTCGACAGCTGTCTCTCAGTAATTGATTTTAGGTGGTTTATTTCGTTGAGCAGTACTCAGGCTCGTCTTTCTCCGTTCATATTTTTAACCCTTTCGTTTCCTGAAGACAAACAGAGCTTTTTATACCTTTCTTCGGCTTCTATTGGCTGTTTATTTATTCTTTGGATTTTTTATTACTGGAATTCATAATATTTGGGCTTTGGTGTGATGAAATTTTTAGGCATTGTTCGGGTGGTCAATTACCAATGGCAGAAAATACTAGACTAAATAATAAATGAAAATGAATAATTAAAATATATAATTTCTCAGCTTCTAACGCTTTTGAATTTCTATTTTAACTCATTTTGCACTTTTCAAACATATATAATGGAATAGCCAAATATTATCTCAGACGATTTCAAGATACTCGTATTTTATAAATGTTCTGCCATTGAAATTGCATATTTGACATCAGTGGTAGTTATGAGTCTGGGGTAATACTGTTCTTTTGATTCATATGCAAGATGTATAAAGCCGAAACCACTCGAGCTTCACTGACTGCCGACGTTGCTGACTATCATGCTTATATTCGGAGCCGATAATCTTCGCCATCAGAATGCGAACACAATTGTATATTGGTCGAAAAGTCGGATCAATTAGTCCTTCCTCCCAGTACTATATCAATAAATTTGTTTTCTCTTATTTTTATTTTCCATCCACTAGAATACTTGTCTAAATTATCTCCCCTATCTTTCTACTTTTCAAATCATATTATGGAAAACCTGAACAATATATTACCTCTGAACATTGGTAGAAGGAATCGAAATTCTTCCTTACTCAGGGTAAAGCGAATATTTGCTTGGAGAAACTTTCAAAATGAACAAGACTGTGGGCGTTATTTAAAGCGTACAACGAGTCAGCCTGGAGTGAAGTCACAAATCGACTTGAAACTCCAAACTTTATATCACGGAACGACCATGTGTATAAAATTGAAGAAAGAGATCAGAGGACAGATGTAGGGAAGTTCTGTTTCGTAAACAGGACCATCAGGAACATAAATAGGTTACCTGCAAGTTTGCTGGAGGTTTTCCCCAGGACGTTAAAGTTTTCAATAGAAGACTGATTCGAGTGTGATTAATTGTGCAATTTTGTTTCTTTCGTGTTTCTTGTTTGCGGTTATATGTATGTAACTGCTACCGGGCTATTGCTGTTTTATAGTTTTTTCTATAATAATAACATATCAGTTTGATAACTTAATTCCGCATTGGTGTCTAGCGGTTAATTCCCAGTTCTCGCAGCTCAACCACGGTATGCAACTCCTGCATTAAGGTCGATAATTCTTTAATCTTTCAAATTTATCTGTTTTCGATGTGTCTGAATATCGTTGACCGTGGACATTCTTTACATAAAATGAAGATTATTTAAATATATTGGTGGCTATAATGAATAAATTTTAGGCCGAACAAGTGTGGGTAGGCAAGAAACTTTTTTATTCGCCTGCTTCGATGCTAATGAAGCTACAACAGCAGCTCCGTGACAGATGATTTCCAATAGCCCCGAAATTAAGGGTCCTAAAAATCTCACCGACATCCGCTTGTATGTACAGTGACGGTGCCGAGGGAGAAATTAGAAGGAGCAGATGGCCGAATCATGAAGGACCTGACTTAATCACACATATTATGAAGTCCCCTGGAGTAGACAGCTGTTGTCCTCGCATCACGGATAATGTCTGTGTTACGGGGGTCTTTTGACAGTAATCGCCTTTCTGTTCTTTGTTCCTGACTGTATTATCGATCTTGGAGAGCATGGTTAACACTTTCCTTTGCCCTTGTAAGAGAAAATTTTTCTGTCTATCAAAGGGCATCACGATCGTCTGGGGGAGGTGTTCTTGGAAGATGATTGAACTCACTAAATCAATGCTGTGAAAATGATAACTCGGTGAGCCTTGACAACAGAAAATCATACTGTCAGTCAAATGACTTGTCAGTCTTCTGGAGAAGGTATTCCTGGAGGATGATGGAACTCACAAAAACATTAGCATAAAAAGTATAGCCAATGTGTTTTATGAAGATCACTTAACTCTCAATTTGTTCATCAATTAAATTCGGCGTGGCGTACTATCCCAGTGTCGAGACTTACTTTCATATAATCACTGTGTATTACATCATCTTCGTAAAGAAAATATATGCAATAAACACCTTAAAGTTTTTAGGAGCATTGCTAAACAACTAAATGTAAACCAACTCTTTAATTAGTAAAATGTCTAAACATATTGTTTGTAGTAAACCACATGTGTCATGTGCTAGATATTTATGTAGAATCAAGGATAGTTAGGTTCATTGCATGGTAAGATGCGTGCGTCTATTATTCCATTACTACAGCGAGAGCAAGAATCGTTGTATCGTTGGGAAAAAGGTTTGACCCGAGTTAATATTTGGGAATAGCTGCTTTTAACACTACATGTATGAAATCTGCAACTAAAAACAGGTGCAAAGATATTTGTAGACCTGAAAGTGCGTGCTTCCGCATACATTATTTCTCCCCGCCAAGGGACAAAATGGCGAAACTTTATTAAATTCGTTGACGATTGGGGACGTGTTTCCATTAATGACAAACTGTGACTGGTACTCAAGATGTAACCAAGAAATGGTGTGGTGATGGAAAACAATAGAGTGGAGAATCAGAGGAGAGATGAATTCACTCTGGAGAGTGGTTGGTCTACGTGTAGTCTCCAAACACTCGTCTGGATCGTCCTTCCGGAGATTAAGTGGAATCCTGCAGTTCACTTCAACTACAATTTGTACAGTTTGCCCATGGGCAATTAACCGCAGATTTCAGCAGTCTGGGAGAGCTGGGAAAACACCGTAAGAGCAGAGCTATTGGCGGACGTCAGTGCCAAGGTCTGGGCTTCATCGCCTTGCACCAGCAGCGTCCGAGCATCCGGGACAGAGCAACCAAGTCAGCCAACAGTAAGAGGCCAACTATCTAATATGCCCAATGTTCTCACGTTGACGTGGTTATTTCGGGGGTTTTGATATACTTTTAAATTTTGATAAAAAATAAAAGACTTTTTCTTTCCACATTTTGAATGGGGTTCTAAATTTAACGGCGCGGTATGTTTTTAACTCATTTTATAAATCTTCTTCTTCTTCCAATGGCTCAACAGCCTCTTGAGGGCCTAGGCCTACCGAGGCGGCTGCGGACTGTCATCTGGCGTGACACATTCCGAATTTGGGGTGATACGTGGTCAGTGTATTAATTCCCCATCAGCATTAATCCCGGTCCTCGCGACCATGACAACACAAAAATCCAAGCCCATGCCAGGATTCGAATCCGGGATCGCCGAGTTGTGAGGCAGCAACGCTAGCCACTACACCACAGGAGGTTGGTATTTTATATATGTATTTTGGTGTAATTTTTCACACCTCCACGGCTAGCCGGAGCCAGTTTAATGTGTAAATATTGTAAATTGTTTTCTTTTATTTTTTATAATATATATTATAAACACAACTGTCGTAAATAGTTTGCTTATATTTTTGAACAATACTCATTATCAAAATGAATTACCCCTCAAGTAATGTGGTGAGTAGATTTAAAGATGCCAAAATAAATTAATTGTAAAAGTAAAAGGTCACAACCACCACATGTTACCTCACAAATATGTTTTCTTTGTAGATGGACCAAATTTGAATTACTTTTTACGGACAAAGGATTACAGCTGGAATGTTTAGTTAATTGTTTAGTACTGTGCTACACTTCATAAGTCAACTGATTCCGTGTTACATACTTCTTAATAAATGGATATGTATTTATGGGTATTGTGAAAGTGACATTACAGACTAGAAGATAACGATTACGATAGTAGAAAAATCTTAAGAAAATAATTTAAATATAATTTAACCTAATATACCACCAACAAGTTTAGTTAAGCGCCTATCGACAGATTTTCTAATAATGTACTAAAGTTGAGAATCACGTTTTTAAATATTTTTTACTTCCTGGGAGATGAAAAATTGCATTGCAAATTGTATACTGTACCTACATAAAATTTTGGAACGAAAAAAATATTTTTAAAGGGAAGGAACTGGCAGTATTACCTGTGTGGTTATCACCTGTCATTAAGGAGAAAGAGAGGAAAAGGAGAGTATAGTTAGACACAAACGGAGATAAAGTGAATGGAAAGACAGATTTGGGAAGGGGTATGGTGGTGGCGGTAGTAATTGCTTAAAAACTGTTCCAATTCAGCCGTGAACATTCATCTTGTTTTTCCTAATAATGTGTATTATAATTTAGAAATTTCAGTTTCGTAATATCGCCAATGAAAGAATTATGGATAAAAACGGGAACTTTCAATTAAATCATAAATTTACTGTAGTTAAATAAATATGAATATTATTTTCATTGAAATTATACCTCTCAATGTCAACGTTAATATTATTAACTTAGCAAAACTTCCTGTACATATCACTTTTGAAACACACATAAATACTCCTTTCGAAACAAGAAGAAAGTATTTTTAGGTCCATACAACGGTTCGCAGAAAAGAAAAAGATATGAGTCTAACTGCTGATTAACTTTTTACGCGTTTTGATCAACCACATACTGCTCATTAACTTCCAGGCCGGTCTGTTGTAGATGTTTTCTCCCGGCCTGAAGAGTTCGCTGCCGGTTGTTGAGACTTTTCGCTGAAGACACGCAACAACTGTTGCGAAGGTAAACATCCGTGACGATGTTCGTGGAAGACCGGAAATGAGGCGGACGAGGTCGTCTTCGGTTCTCAAGAGGATCAACAAACGTTTATGTACGTATTGTGTTTGTTGTTCTCTCCGCATCACCCTCTTTCACCTATTGCATTTCTAAGCCGCGAGTCGGGATCCGCTTAAAAACCAGTCAGGACGGGAGAGAAATTTGTCTTCATTCGTGAGAAACGAACATATCTATCCTAGTTTATTATTATGAGGTTTAAGAGAGCACGTTACAATTTTTTATTAAGAAGAAAATCACAAATAACACAATGGCCTAGCTTACTTGTGATATCGAAGTCAGTTATACGATGTGTAACACTCACGATACGAATATTGTTTCATTCTAATTTTACTTTATGGCTTCTAAAAAAATTGAGAAAAGTCGCTTATATGTCACTTTCGAGTCGGTTCATGTGAATTCCTTATTTTTCGGAATACAGTGTTTGAAACATCCCTGATTATTTTTCTTGATTCTAATATTATAATGGACCCTTAGCAATTTAAATAGGTACCATGTTAAGGTAAAATTCTGTATTCAAAATAATTTTGCTTAAAGTGGAGTAAGTCCACTTTTAAAACGTTACTACTTTAAGATTAGCCACAACAATTTTAATTTTGCAGTTTGATATATAAGAACATTTTCATGGAACTCTTCCACTGCCCTAGAATACATATTGAAATGATTCAAAAGCACAAAACATTTGAATATCATTTTAAATTACCATCTCTTTAGAAAAGGCGGTGGGTGGTAGTGAATTAGGATTGTTGCTGAGATCTGCAACAATGAGAGAAAGCAAACATTTTTATATGTAAAATAATTTTGAGAATGCGGAGTCAAATTTATGAGGTCTACTTCAGAGTGCCACCATAGTACTGCATATGAAAATTTATTCTTTTTAAAAAATTTTAAATTTCCTGTACACAATTTGAAGGTATTTAAATGTAAGTTTTCTTTTTCTTTGCCTAGAGTAATATTTTTTTGTAATTTAAAATACAATTATTATTATAAACATAGTCATGAAAATAACAACTTTTACTTGCTTAAATAATTAATTACAGAATTATTGACTGAATATCTCACGGAACAATTCATTAACTTTGTCTATATGTGATTGAAGTTTGCAGGATTTTATATGCGAATTTCCAAATTGAGTGAAAGAAGAAAAAGTATTTGGCCTCAAAGAAAGCCATACACTAAAATGGCAAAAGTAGAAGTTCACACATTGACTAATAAAAAAGATGTTAAATGCAATGCTACGCCAGCATAGAACATGAAGCATAGACATCCAGTTATAAAATGTTGAAACATCTCATTTTAACAAGCACTGCTGGAAAAGTATCAAGTGAAATATACTAACGTGTCTTAAAGTACTATGAACATTTTAGACGTTTTACTTGCTTTTACAGGCGATGCTTTTAATTCATTTATATGTTGAAGTTTGTATATTACAAACTTTGCCCATTTGACAATTTTAATTATTAATGTTGGGGCAATTTCGGTGATCAAGTAATGCAAACAAAACTAATTTGGCTTTATTGTAATTAATTGCATTCTAATTATCATGAAATATTTTTAATTATCAGCTATCAATTTTTTTAACAGGCTAAATGAGGGTATTCTAATAAATGGAAACTCCCCTTTGATAGTATATTACTTCCCCATACCTTCACACCATTGTCAATGAATTTTTACTGGCGTAGCATTCTTTGCATTCAAGAAACTAATCACTAATTCGACTTCACAGTCGGCGTGTTGTTTTGAAAATTTCGAAACCCTTTGACAGAAGGAAAACACAATGTTACGATGCGTCTATCGTTTCTATGAATAGAGGTAATAAAATATTTGTAATATATTTTTCTGCTATTTTTTAAATAATTACCGGTACTTAATTTATAAATTACCCTCGTACCTTCATTTGCATGTCCTCCTTTTATGTAATCGTTTGAATAATAAAAGTAACATTTTTTATATATTTAGGGAGTGGCCAAATTATTATGTCCACCTGACGTCGTCACAGTGTTGCCGCTAGAGGGCGAGATTGCTATAAAATGTGAATTCTGGAGAAGTCGTACTGTATTGGTTGTAAAGATATAGGCAAAATCCATTATTTAACTGTGTTTGAAGCGTTGGAACCAGTACCAGCAAAACGGGTGCACTTACGAAGTATTCGAGAGCAGCAGTGGACTAGCCAGTAAAGAACCAGATCTCAACGTCAGTGTTGTGGGCGTCACAGGCTTCTCAATGCTTGAACTGAAAGCAGACTTGCCAGAGTTGTGCAGTGTAACAGAAGAGCAACGGTGCGTCGAATAGAGGAGAATCTTAATCGAGGATTAACTGTGAAAGTGTCTGAACGAACTGTACACCGCTCATCACACCGTATGGGCTATGGAAACCGAAATCCTGTTCGTTAAAAATCCTTTACTGTCTGCCTTGAGCTCTTCATTTCGCAAAGAAACACAAGGATTGGGCAGTAGATGACTGGAAAAAGGGTCATGTCGTCTGATGATTGCACCATGCAGATGGCAGGTTTCGAATATGGAGAAAACATCATGGAAACATGTACTCCTACTGCATTGACACAACACTTGAAGCTGGTGGCGGCAATATTATGGTTTGGGGATGTTTCATTTGCATGGTATGGGCCATTTGAATCCTCATAAACATCGTCTGAATGGTCAAGGCTATGTAAGTATTTTCACAGATCAAGTACTTCCTGTTATGTTAATGGTGTACTCTGCCAGGCATGGATACTTCCAGCAGGACAATGGACAACTGGCATTGTCCTCGAAGAGCAGCATGACGCGGACTTTACCTTGCTTCGTTGGCCTTCACAATCACCAGATCTCAATCCATTTGAGAATTTGTGTGAAGAGATCGAACGGTCCATCAGGCAGCTGGACGAAGAACCATCAAGTCTTAAGGAATCGGATAGTGCCAGATATGGTCTCTATTTCCATCTTACCACCTACTAAAATTTCACAGAATCCATGCCCAGAACAATTCAAACAGTATTACGAGCATAAGGTGGCCCAACATTGTATTGAGGGTGTGTTTATAATAATTTAGTCACTCACAAAGTACTTTTTCTTATTTATATTTAAAAACAATTGTGACTATATTTGGTATTATCATTCTCGTTGATCTTATTATTGTAATAATAGTAAATTGCTATAGCAAAATATTATTTTTACTTTATAATACCAATCATTTAAATTTTTGCAGATGTGAGGCCATTAGAATATAGAAAGACTAAGAAGAATTATAATGCCAAATATGGCCGTTAATTTCTTAATCAATAATAATAAGAAAAACGTCTCTGTGACTGACAGTTATTTATGTACCTTTATTGAATTGTAAAAGAGTAAATTTGTCAGGAATATATTTTATTAAAATAAAAAATTAGAATATATTAATAAAATACAATAAACTAAATAAGTAAGTTTCGTCTCTATGTGAGAAAAAAGGAACTGTCGACATTGAAATATAAGTATTCGGACCTGATGTGGTGGAGTGGGAAAGCGTCATTACTTTGCACCACAGAAGCCTAGCTTTCAGCAGCTTCATTATAACCATTGCGGAGATTATAATGTGGTAATTCTCTCAAGAAAACGGAGGTCATTGGGAAAACACTACCGTAATAAATCACCAAGAAAAGAAAAGGTTCTTCGAGTTTAAATAAGGAATGTCTGTTAGACCAGTCTCATCAACATTAGATCATTAATAACGAAATGTAATAACGCCCGCTTAAAAGATTAAAAAGTATACAACTACATCCATCATTGAAATTAAAGTTCAGTTATACATTTTAATTTTGAGGGATGCCCAGTGACAGTTCTGAATTTATAATTCACATAAAACCTGCGTAATCTACAGCGTGTCTTTTTTCAGCTTGCGTGGACATCACTAACCGTATAAATATATTGTTTCTTGTTTCGTGGTAGTTCTTTTCTATGTCTTCCAGATTGCGAGACAGCAGCTGCGCCACCACCCACGCCACGCGCGGGGGAGAAGAGGCAGGACAAAAAGTGGCGAGAGAACAATAAGTCAGAGGCCGGAACAGGGGAACATTACTCGCCTTTCAGCGGTACAACACCGCAACTACAACTTTTCGTGGCCCCCGCTTTATCCACATTTCCTCGGTGTTATCGCTTCCTCTTCCGTGTTGGCGGGGAGAGAAGAGGACAAGCTTTCTCCCACTACCCAAGGAATCGACTGCACCTTCCTCGGTTGTTGCGGTTAGCCACACAGTCCCGGGAGAACCCTGTGCGGGGGAGGAAAAAAAACCTCGCTCATTTGTCAAGCCATTTACAATGATAATTTTCAGAACGTGACGAAGTGCTGTTTCTGACACTGATGCAAGTGTTTCTGGAATATAATACCGTCACTATGAGCAACACTCATCGGAAAGAAAAATGCAATCAACCGTATCCTCTCATGACTCTAAATCAAGAAGCACTTCTTCTTTTAATGGTTATCGATATCAGTTGTCGGTTAAATTATATTACTGATTTTATTGTTTTTTTAAATGTATTTATAAAGGTCCCTTCGACTCCCTGGTTATTAGCGACCTCAGTGACAATTATTTACATATTATTATACAATTATTTATTTACAATTATGAACTTATAAAATAAGATACTGGTAATGTCCATTTTTCTGTTCATATAAAAAATCTTCATTACATTTGATCTTTCAATTTAAAAACGCAACATACAATACATTTAAATAGAATAAAAAATCTTACTGTGTAATGTGTGGGACATCCAGTTGTTCCTAAATTTAATAAAAGTTAAATATTAATACTAATAATATGTCAAATACAGAACAAATATGTAACCTAGGTTCAAAACGTGAAAAATGTTATTAAAATAATACTACATAATTAATGCCAACAATAAATATAGTTAAAAAATTATGTGTATTTTAAGAACTGTATGCGAATACGAACTCTGCAAAATTAATAATTATCATTACGCTTATACATATCCTGATTGTCGACATGATGACATTAAAATTTCGATCGTGGTAATAACTTTTTAAACTAAGAAATAGTAATTATTCGAGAAAGTTACTTTCTCATTTTTATGCTGTTAATATTTATTTTATGTATTTTACATATAAAAAATTTTATAATTATATATTTGGGAAAAATTTAAAGATAGAAAAATGAAAAAAAGATATGTAAATGTCTATTATTTTTCCCTCTCTTAAAATGTTTGAGAAAGATGACACACCAATTTCTTTTATAGATAAATATATCTCATCGCATATTTGGTAAACCCAATTTTTCATTTATTATACAGCACTGGTCCGATTCTTGTCTTTAATAATCATTATATTTTTCTTAAACATATTATGCAGGAAGGTAAACAGTAATTAATGTCTTATGGACAGGATTGATAATTCAAGATCAGAGTGCATGCAATGTGTGTTTATTTGGGCGTCTGAGGCGGATAATACGACCAATTCACTATCTTCTGCAGTTAAGTTGAAGGAAAGAAATACAGCGTCAGTACAGCGTCTCGTAATTATAAGATGAGGCTCTTCCAACATCCTTGAATGAAACCATCATCTGAAGAGCGGCTATTAAGCTGAAATTACAGAAACAATGGACAATAGAATCACACACCTGAAATCTTAACCCACAAATAATTCTATGCTAATTCACGTATAACACAATGAGACCAATATTTCAGTGAGGAGCCGTAAACAACCAAAACAATAATTACTTTTCCCATCGCGAAGAGTTACGCCTTTGATAAATGATCCAAGTTGATATAGTTATGGCCCTATTAAATTTATTCATACCTTGAACGAGAAAGTTCTCTCAAACTATGAATTTATTATTGAAGTAGAAATCATTTTACTGCGGAAATTTTCATTGAATGCTACGAAGTATACGCCCGAAGAAATTGTTCCATGAGTCTAATATTTTTTTAAAAACAGTATTATAAAAAATCGTTTCTATTCAGCAATGCTACGGTTGAGCATTGATTTATTTCAAGAAATCGACTTTTATTTTTATTCGATTACAGAATGTTCCGTAGCTAATGCTTTATTTTTATAACTTTTAATTTTTTGTGGTTTAGAACCCAAATCTCTCGCAAAATTTGAGTTAGCAATATAATTATCAATGCTGATATACTAATTCTACCAACAGCTCAGGTGCCTTAGCAACTACGCAAAATAACATGAATTTTAAATGTCTCGTAATTTTTTGCGCAATGACGAGAAATATTACCAAAATGTCCGGAAACTTACGCTTTTCGGACGGTTGCTACAATGAGCTTCAATTAAAGCATTTATTCTCTGTTTCAGATTCGATTTCTGGGTCCGGTCGAGCTTTTTCCATTCTTGTCTTCTAAACTATATAACTTCATTAACTTCGACATTTAGTTTATTAATAACTTCCGTAGTTATAACCTAACGTTGTATACTATTTTATATGGATAAGAAATAATATTATTTTTGTGCGCCATGAAGTAAAACAAACCTTTTAACATTCAGAACGATTACAATTTGGATTTTTTATTATTTCGGTATTGATAAATGCATGTTGTTATAATTATTACAGCAGTACAATCCATGAATATTTTTTACTTAACTAAAATAAAGAAATGATAAAGTAGTTTGCAATAAATATTACAGAATGGAAGATTATTAAACTGATATTTGGCTCTGAATTAATTCATTGAACTTCATCCAAATACTACATCAATATAACGCGATTATTGGGAGAAGAATTGATTCTCAACATCAACGAAACACTTGCATTGGTATTGGTTTGAAGTTTTCTCTTTTCGCGCTCTGTATGATTTATGTTAGACGATAGCAATGCAGGATGGTGATCAGTCTTCGTATCCAATTCAAGGCCGGCCTCCTTCATGCAGATTTTCCTGTGAGGAAACAAGGTTTTGCACGCCCCTCCTCACTCCTACGAATACAACGCCAGTTGAATGAGCAACCGGCGCATTACATAGACTAGGCTTACTGACCTACTTTAGGACCCTACATTCTTATTTAATATCACCTTCGTGCACAGGCAGTTGTTGAAATAATTAGTTATAATTTTTACACTTAAATATTTCAGATGTAGTGGATCAGTTCTATTCCCTAGAAAATTTGATCCAACACAGTATTGAATTTTACTTTAAAATATTATAAGTAATGCGGCTGGATTTAAAAGACGACCAATAAAGGATTTATTTCATTGTTTTACAGTTCAGTTTCATGCTACAATTTCTGTTTTAGAAATTTTATATTTACGCCTGTATAGTAGAACACATTTTTTTAATTTTGATTAAAAAATGCATTATGCTTAGTTCCTGATGTGGATCCTCATCAGGAAAATAAAGGTAAACGTATTAATTTATAGATATAGCAATACAAAAACATTAACCATTCTCAAACAATGTGAAAACTGAAATAGAACAGGTTAAAAAAATATTTTTTTCCATGTAAAATAATTTTGGTGATTAATTTTAATTTACTAATTTATGAATTCCAGATTATATGACTGTTATTATGATTCATATTCTCTTAATGTTAAAATCAACACCAATTCAGTAAGCAATATTTGCAATATTATAATCCGCGATATGTAAATCTCTATGTGAAAAAAAGCTAAAAACACATGTATTGATACTTCAAAAGGTTTCTACAATTGTAGTGAGACTTACAACAGCTGGATGGTCTTTGTTAGAACATCCTGTTATTTTTTAAGTAATAAGTTTTAAATTTTTACGATGTATGGTAGTGTGACATTTTGAGTACTTTGATTTTCTAAATAACTTTATAGATCAAATATGACTATTACGTCAAAAGCTCTTAAAATATGAGCACATAATTGAAAATAAAAAGAATTTTGTATGTCTGAATTAATTTTTTGAATTATAAGCCCGATTTTTGGAATAATATTAGCACCGAAACCAGCGCCGTAAAACAGTCCCGTAAAATCGATCTTAAGGCAACAAAAGGCAAATTAAAGTGAATTATTTATTGACGCAATAAGCATTTTCAAATATGTAATGTATAAATATAAATTTTGCGGATGAATAAGAAAAGTATCTATGTTCAAAATCTATGTTTCGAGTTGTATGTGAAGTTATATCAACATTTTTTCAAATAAATGTTAATAATATACATATTATTCTCAAATCTTGGAGGAAAATATACATTGTTTTTCCTTGGATCAAAATTCTGAAAATAAGATATTTTCTATATGCTATTTGGGAAACTACTATATAACCAAAGGTGCTCTAGAAATAATAATAATAATAATAATGAATCATAATTTTGTCACTATCTTTAAATTAAAATAAAATCATGAATTTAATTAAATTTTTATATTTTGAAGAAAATTTATTTAAATGTAAATCATTTGGTAAATAATTCATTAAAACAACTGAAGAAACTCTAAATTCTCATAATTATATTTCATGATTAATTAATGTTGATAATCCTTCAATTTTTAATTTTTGTTGTTTCAGTAAAAGAAATTTTAAATACATATTTGTGATATCGAGTTTAGAATGAATTTTTATAGAATTATTTTATAATTGGTTACATTTATTGTTAGACTGAGAAGGTGTTGAATGATGATTTAAAATTTTCTTTTTTTTTGTTTAAACACCTATTATAACTTCTTTGATCTATATAACCTTCTTTATTATAATTTACACTATTTCACATTGTATAATTTAACTGCCTAATTTATATCAACTTTCACTTTTGCATATTAACGGTCTAAATTAAATTGTTGTATCATTAATGACTTATAACAACTGTCCTTGCAGCAGCCCAGTAAATTTCTATTTTAATATATTTAAAACTAACCATTTGTAAAAATTAATTTATAACTTATTTACATTATTATTAGTGATGTGTTAAATTTTCTGCATTTAAAATATGGTTTGCTTAAAATTGTTACTATAATTAATTATAATGAATAAAAAGACGACCAAAACGAAAGCTTTAAATATATAATTATTTTTAAGTCAGAATACTATGTTATAATTAATTATAACGCACTCGAGTTAAGAACTTAATGGACGTGAGACACAGAGTAGTGTCGTCAATTTTTTCCAGGATTATATTTAATAGTTAATGAAATCAAACAAAATAAAAATTGCCAGGAATATAGCAGCTTTAATCTGGAAAATAAAGATGTACAATTAAAACTTACAGCCTATAAGTCAGAAAATTCCTTCATTTGGGATCTCACTTGATGAATTTCAACTATAAAAATATAAAATAAATTTTTACAATTAAATTACTTATAAAATTACAAATTACTTACAGAATAAAGAAATTTAAGATGACAATTTTGGCGTGCTTGTATATACCGATATAACGGTTAAAACTGACAGCTCAAAAAGTATTGTTATAGTGTCCATAATAACAATGGAAAATTTAACAATGAGTGAAACAAAGAAGCGATCATAAATTTGGTTTCAATTATTTGTGTCATATTTAACATTAATGGCTGAATTGTTAGAAATGAAGAATCTACAATAAAAAGTTGTCATTCTGCATCGAAAATTTTTAGAATTTGCCAATCAATCTAATGGTTATTTAAACACATATGCTTAAATCTTAATAATTTTAAACCTTATAATTAAAATTATTTTATGTCAATAATACGCTAATTTTAAACGTTTTGTTTGAGCAATAAAACAGGAATTTCTATGTAAGCAGTTAATTAACTATATTATGTTTGACGAAATTATGAAATTTATCTTTAATATTTTTAACAAAGTTCATATTATTGCAAGATTTGAAAACAAGCCGGATACCATAATTTTTTAACTAGCGAATACGTTTGTACTGAATTTTTCAAAAAGGGGAAATCTTAACGTAAATAGAAATTTTTTACTTGGTAATTTAACAGATAAATTATTCATTTAATATTTACTTTTAAATAAAAGGATAAGAATTAAGAATATTTACGTTTTTGTAGAAATTAAATTTTTGATAGCGCTGCTGAGATAATTTGGTTTTCTTATCTATTAAACTCCACAGCTTTTTTATGGGTTTTTGGCTATTTGACATGTAATTAATAATTCTTCCTGAGAATGTACATTTTTAATAGACGTTGATAATTTTGTTATTGTTATAAACAATTCGAAAGTAAAGTATAATTTAAAGTGCTAATGATTAAAAGTATTGAGAAAATTATTGATGTGGATTTTACGGGTTAATACAAAAAATATCATCAACATACCTGAAATAGCTGAAGATGTAATACATAATCTCTCATAACCAATTCCGCAAAGACTTGGGAAAGAGGATTTCCCATGGTGAAACCACTAAATTTGGTTAAAATAAATGTTATTAAACGAAAAATGAGAGGAATATAAAATTGATCCATTTCATAGTATTGGACTATGAATAATTTGTATCCTATAAAGAAAACCACCACTTAACAGTCTCCAATTTTATTAGTTCAGCAACTTAATAAGAGCATTCAACAATAGTCATAATCATTCTGTAAAAATCGTTGTCAAAAACAAACTTGAACAGTAATTACAAGAAAAGTAAAGAATTTTTCATTCAATAATTTGTGCAATACAATAACAATGTGTTACAAACCCTTTTAAATAGGAAGATTAGTAATGGAACGGGCACGGTTCAAAAGTATAACAATTAGATAAAAATGATCTTTGCCACACTTGTCTCGCCTAAATCAGTATTCGTCGTATCGTGAATAAATGCTCGCGCAACACGACAGATAAAAGTGTTCTCTCAAAACGTTATTCGCGTCACCTATAAATCGGAAGGGTAAGTATACAATGATCGAATACTTTAATGAAAACGTTAAATACACTTAAAAATGACGAGATTTTACAATAATAATGTGTAATTTTAAATAGGTGGAACATAAAATTAAATTGATTAAGATGAGAATTTCTGATAAAGGAATATTTAACAATTTGGAAAAGCATCTATTTTTAAATCTTTGTACAATTAATGCATGGGGTAAAGAATTAAACAACGTGGAGAGTAATGAACTAATGTTAACAAATTTTATATATGTTCTGACTTACAGCCTGTTTTAATATTTATAATAGTTATTAATTAGTTATTAAGCGTGATGGGTCAAAAAGAGATATAAAATGATGAAACGTGCTGTTGTTGTGGTATTATCTCCTAAGACTGGTCAGATTCAACCCTATCTTGCGCAAGCCTTTTCATTTCCTCATAACTAGTACAACGCAAATCTACCCTAATCTGCTTAGCATGTTCTATCCTTGGCGTCCCTCTTCTGTTCTTACCCCACACATTTCCCTCTAATGATAATTTTACAAGACCCTCGTGCCTTAAAACGTGGCCTATTAATATATCCCTTCTCTTGGTCAAAGTTCTCCATATTGTTCACTTTCCCCCTATTCTTTTTAGAACTTCCTCGTTAGTTACTCTATCCACCCATCTGATTTTCAGCATTCGCCTATAGCCCACTTTTCAAAGACTTCTATTCTTTTCCTTTCCGCAGCTCCTATCGTCCACGTTCCGCACCCATATAACGCCACGTTCTATACGAACATTTTTATCAACGATTTCCTAATATTCACACTTACATTAACCAAGTAAATCCCTCTTTTTCGCGAAAGCCTTCCTTGTCTGTGTTATCCTACTCTTTATGTCTACTATACTTCTACCATCCCTAGTTATTACGCTTATCAAATAGCAGAATTCCTTTACTTCCATCAAAATATCCCTTCCCAAGTTAACACTCATTGTTATTCCACTGTTTCCCACGTACACTCTATTACCTTGGTTTTCCCTCTATTAATCCTCATATTGAACTCTTTCTCCAGGACTCCGTTCATACCATTTATTATGGTTTCCATGTCTTCTTCTGATGGAGTTTTAACTACTTAGAGCTCTGCGACCAGGAAACTGTCCTTCCCTCTGTCGTAGCTCCAGGCAATACATGAAACAAACAAACAAAAGAGCAGAAAAAACTGAATAGAAATTTTAAAGATATGTGATGATGTGCTATTTTATAAGGCAGCTCATTCAACACTTTTTGCAGGAACCTTGATTTAAATACTAGAAGGACGATTAAGAAAATCCTGTATCGAGTAAAACGCGCCATTTAAAAGAATAGTTTTACTCTGTTTCACGAAGCTTTTGTAGGTACTATTTTTAACCTCTGGCGGAAGGCTGTTGTATAAAATTATCCCGGTATTGTGTATACTTTTCTGATGTAGAGCAAGGAGATGCTTGTCCGACCTTAGAGCTGAACGATTTCTAGTCGCGTATTCATGAAACTCGCCATTTGTTTGAAACAAATTAGTGTTTCGCTTTACAAACTTTAATATTTCATAAATATATACGCTTGGTAAAGTAAGTATTTGCAAACTTTTGAAGAAAGGTTTGCAACTCGATCTAGAATTCGTGCTAGAAAGTATTCTAATAGCAGACGTTAAGTGAATATTATATCGTAGTTCTTCGCCAAATCAGATACCGGGGCACCCAGTTTATATAAACACAGATAATTATTCTCCATTATTGTTTGACGAATATTTGTGAGCAGAAAAGGTCTCGTCTTGAAACTTAATTGAAAGCTGGCGGTTGTGTTCGCATTGCCGCAAATGCCGTAACACGTGGACAGCGCGCGAGATTCTTGGATGCCCCGCGTGGAGGCGGCACCGTCCAGGCCTCCGCAGAGCGGCGTGAGGACCCCAGCTGAGAACTCGACACCCTTTAATTTTGATCGACAACTGCCGTGGCTGCGGCCATTTGACAGATTAACCTGCACCGTACCGTAATTTTCCGTGGGCAATTTGGTTTTATTTTAGCGAGAACTGTTGCGACGTAGGGGCCGCGGCCAATGGGAGCGCGACGCGGCGGAGTGGAGGGGCGCGGTGCTGCGAGACAGCCTCAGAGCCTCAGTCGCCCTGTGACCAGCGAGACGCCAGGGTCGTGCGGAAGTGCAGTCATGCCCACAGTCATGTGTGCGAGTGCGGTTCTACTGTAGTTCAGTGTGTTACCTCCTCAGAGACCACCATGCTCACGTCCAGCGCCAACCAGTACTTGCGCCCGGAGTATCTCACTCCTCTGCCGACCACGGTAAGACCAGCTGTCGCTCATGACAGCACTTGTAACTTTAGAAAAAATCTTAGTCTCCGCGTGACGGACGTTTGCCACGGCGTCAGGGAGGCTTCCTAATGACCATTTATTATTAGTTTGCAATGACGGTGCAGTAAAGAAAGTTCACACATACCGAGCGCTCGCCTGATAGTGGTTAATAAAAAAAAATATTTTTAATTGGAGTTCGTTTAAAACTAGCCAATTTGCTCAGTGTTTAAGCAGCGAGATATCTTCGAAAAATTCCTGTTCATCGCTAAAATTGCATTGAGTAACTTACCTCAGCAGGCAACGGTGTTGAATACCCACTTTCAGAGCGGAGGAGGGGGGTGGAAACTTTGTCTGCATGAACTGAAAACAAATTTTCCTTGATGCGTCAGATTCCTTCGATAACACAAAATATTTCACGAGTACAAATGCAACAATAAAATTGAAAATCGCGTAATTCAGGCAGAATTAATTCTCGAAGTGTGTTTGTTACGTACATTTTTCAAAATAAGTTACAAATATTAACACTTTTATACTGCCTTCGAGACACAGAACTACCTCGTCGCGCTTATGAATTTTGTGCAGTCTACATTAATTTAGTGAATTCCTGTTCGAAGATCTAGAACTAGCTTTATTGCGTTGGCGAGAATTCAGTCGACTGTTTTTACGCCGTCGGCGTGATAAAAGACGTCTCCTGCTTTTGTGACCGAAAAATCTAAAATCTGTTCTCTACTGCAGCTGTCGGAGGTGACGAAAATTTTGTTTTTCGTCCCCCTCCCCTTTCCAAATGAAAATTGCTTGCAAGATCTCGTATCTAGAAAAAGATAAAAGTAAATAATTTAACTGAGCCTTGTTCATTACAAAAGGAATAAGTATTTCGCTAATTATTAACTGCGTAAACGTTACCTCTACTATTAATTTTGATTACTCTAGTAGTGCAGAGAAAGACATTTTGTGATTTTGAAATGTGGGAATGAAGTGATTTAGAGGCGCAGTCTCTCTTCCAGACAGACACAAATTATGAATCAGTTTTGCTCTTGAACTGTCCGTGTTGTGTGTAAATGACTGTATAAATTTCTTTAATATTGTACCTCGTTTGTAACTCAAGTGGAGGACATGCATTAATTACCTGCAGCAAACGGCGGTGGGATAGTAGAAAGTTCCAGGAAGGAGATAAGATTTGTATGGTGGTCCGTGGGAAGGGCTGAAACCTGGATCTAACAGGTTGACATGTGGAATTGTGCATGTCAAGGGTCTGGTTGCAGTTCGGATGTTTTTCGTCGTAGTTGGCAAAGACCCCCCCGAACACCTGTTTTCGAGTGGGAGCATTGATGATTGCGGCGTGCTTGCTTGCGTGAGTGCGTGCGTGCGGGGGGAGCCGAACATTGGGGTAGGATACGCACACTCCCACGCACGCGATCGCGACTGACCACATCGTGATAATCTTGCGCTCATTTCACGTCGCCCGCCGGCAAAGGAAAAGTGCAATTTATAACACTCGCAACTTCCCGCCTTAGTCATGTAGAAGACAGGATGACTAATGACCTGCAGGAAAGCGAATGCGTGAGCCTCTGGAGAACTAGTTTGCGACTTACTCCAAGTACTTGAAATAACTAGTTTCAGCTCGTTACTACTCTCCGGGCGGAAACCGAAAATTAACACCGCACGGAATTTTAAACATCGGAAACGAATATCGTAGCTGTCGCGCCGAAACGAGGTATTTAGCGGCAGGAAATATAAAATATAGACACGCCTTATATAGCAGCGAAGCGATTTGCCCCAGTTTTTCCTGAGAGAGTCCCAAAAAAAGTAAATAGCTATCATGAATTAATTTATGATAATTACGAGTAGATTATGAGGTACCCCGAGAAAAGTGATTGTGCTGCATATCATTACGGCAATATTTTCTCACTTTCGAAACCTACAATTCATATTAATTAATCTCTCCGTCCTCCAGTAAAACTTTTTTATTACCTTTTATTTTACATTACAGATCATAATTATAACCATGTTCCGAAGTAAATAGCCTTTGGTAATCAGTTACAGAAAGTATTCTTTTCTTTTCTTAATATCAGCGTCTTTTATCCAACTCTTAACTTTCCCAGCGTAATGAATATTGCCGCATTACGCAACGAATAATTGAGTATATTCGATGAGAAAACTACAAACAACATTTAAGGTTGTCTTTTTATTGTACTAGTATCTTGTATATTAATCTGGGAAGTTTATTCTATCACACTCATTTTGTGAAAAAAAAAGCGTGATGTCTCACTATCGTTTCTCATGTGACATGTCCGGGTATTTAAAGCGAAAATTAGTTTGAAAACTCCTTTATAACCCTGTCTATTATTTTGTTTGAGATTTATTTATTTTATTAATTTATTATCTCCGCAATTGAAAATAAAACAACGGCGTTTGAATACGCGCCCAAAATATTAGCGGTTTATATGAAAGTAAATTTGTCTCGATGTAGGCTGAGATTATTTGTAGGTAGGCCTTTGTAGTGTTGTGCATTGCATGCGAATGACTCTAAAAACACTTGTTGGACCTGCCCACAGCATCGGTGGTCCGGAGCCCAGTACCAGCCCTCAGACATCCTTAACCCGGACTTGGGCAACCCCCAGCGCGAAGACCAGGTAACGTCTCCCTTTTGGATCGTTTAAAGAATACGCCTGTAGATTTGTGCCTTCATGTTTTATCCAAGCCACCTGTCCTGTAAGACTAGTAATACCGCCCTATTAAGTTATTTATTTACACTTTGAAAAATTGAATCTTGGCTTTTCACAGCTAATTAGTAACTATAGTAATAGATGATCCAGAGGTTAAATCAAAATAAGAAGTTAATATTATTTTAGGATTCCTCTAACGAACCAATATTTACTACTGTACTTTTTCTCATCCTTAAAGACATCTATTCCCGTCACATTAAAATGTTTCTTATAACTATGAATAATCACTGACGAATAAACAGATTTTTAGGTATTGTCATAAGTTCTGCGGCATATTTCAATGCAACGGTGTTTTTATAATAGCTTATTTATTAGGAGTTTGCGTTTTCTTAGGCAAAATTATTGTATATCCAGGAAAATATCACCGATTTTGATCTTTTGCGGAAAGGTCACTTTATTCTCAAATGGGCTATTATTAAGGCCTCAACGGTATTTCAGAGGCCCTACCAGTAGAAACTTGCTGGTAGTATGATTAGTACTCCAACTTTCGCTATTGACGATTAAACTGGTTATAAATTTTGTTCTGGATAGTTGAGGGTGTCCTCTCAGCATCTGTGCTTTACTGGACCAAATTTATCTCAATTGAAATAGAAACAGAAATAACTAGACAGAAAGGGATGCTACTGTGATTGCCAATTCTGATAATGTGGCCAATATAGCCTGATAAACCGTGGCGCACAACAAATTTATGAAGAAACGAAGCATTACTTCTGTTGACCTGAAAATTAACAAGAGGTATCTGCTCTGTAATGTATTACATTTTCACTTTCTCACTCATGGTTAGAAACACTCCATACATCAGTCTTCAAACGTTCTCAATGAGCCTCACCATACTAGTTTTGCATACTTATTACAGCAGGTAATTTTGCATTGCGAAGAGTTTTGATGTAACTACATATTTAGTGGTCTCCTCGAGATAATTTGTTAGTGGAAGACTTCATTTTAGTAAATGAAAAAGCAATTGATGAATCACCACCGTTCTGTTGATCAGTGGAACTCTTGGATTGATGTGAGGTTCCAATACATCAACATTGTAAAGTCTGTTGAAACTTTGTTACAATTCCCAATTCTGTAATGAACCCAAGTGTTTTCGTTCAATTGAAAGGTCGGTTTCAGACATTTTGACAGTTAATCTTCTGTATTACCTCGAATAGTCTCTATACACTGAAAATGATTGGCAGTTCATAATAGAGCGTTTGGATTCAGTGGTGACTGCCTAAAAATTAGTCTCTGACAGATTCATTCTTGGTTAAGTAATTAAACACTTCTTGTGTCAATGAAGGTGTAATAATTTACTGTATTAGTTTTTTTCTTCGCCGCCGACTCGCACTAGATGCACCTTAGCGCTTACGCCTACTTTCAGTTGTTTGTGATTGTTTCTGGGAAGTAAGTTCGTTAAAGTGACACGTCTGCTTGCACCAAGGCCGGCTGTGGCTTCCAATTACAGGAGAGGGACTCCTCTAGGCATTGTTCGCTGCTCTCCATCAGTCATTGTTCTCGTGGCGAGATGACGTATCAGGCGGCATCGCGATCTCGTGATACAGCCAGCCGGAAAAACCTTTTCTCCTTCACAAATGTCAGCGGGACAAGAAGCTGCGCAATTTTCTGAGGCGGGCAAACAAGGTAATTTCAAAGAACAGCGCGGAACTAATTGACGAATGACTGGTCGTTGGTCCGTTACCTTTGATTTCTGCCCACTTAATGATACGGCTTTTATGATCCCGGATAAAGATAATAAAAAAAATCTGCACGTCCTTGCTACTCGGCAGATTCTTATCCCTTGTTAACATTTTGACAGATTTCATGTGTAGGAACTTGAACTAATCGCCGATCAAGGCTGCAGTAATGTAGTTTCGTTGCTCATCGATTATATGATTAGCTCTTGAAACAGTTATTGGAGCTAGATAACTATCATATTCGGTCCTAATATTTCAAGTAGACCTCGAGGTTTATTTTTAACAGGTTTAGTCAATTTTTATTGATTTCTTTCACCAAAATTGGTTGGCAAATAAGGAAGATATGATTTACTATGTATAAAATAAGAAATTGCGTTCGTCAAAATATATGTGTTTATAACAGACGTGAAAAACCCCAACCAGATTAAAAATATTTTGTATTCTTACATAAAACCGAGAAAGGAACAAAAGTATCAATTTTCATCAACGTCTGAGACCACGGAGGTTACAAAAAAATTTTGGTTGGTTTTATACGGAATGACCACAACGAGAAGAAAATTTATCACAGGCTTTTGTTTGTAATAATTTTTTCCGATTTTAAAATTCGTTTTTTTTCTAATAGAAATCAATTCGAGTGATTCAACGAAAAACTAGTATTGTTGATGAGCTTAAAAACAAACGTTCTGATTGTAGAGTTAATTTAAATTTTCTTTTACTGACTCAGTATTTAGTAGGATGATTTATTTATTTGTAGGTACTACATAGACATTAGTCCAATTATGCAGATACCATGAATTAGTCAGAATGGAAGAATCTATTAGTATGAACATTCGTTTACAATAATAACAATGAACATTATATTAGGTTACAAAATATTACATTAATTATCTGATAAGGAAATAAGACTTTTCAAATTGAGCTTAGTTACAAATATGAATAAAATAATAGATAAAGAAGTGGAACAGTACATATTTGAAAATACATTAAATAGGATTACTGAGGAAATGTTTTTTTTATGTGAACAATACTGTACACATTTATGAGAGAGAATATATTAGGATTTTCTAATTAAATATATAACTTCGTATTAAGTTATATTCTTGGATAAGTGCATCAAACGTTGAGATTTATTATATATCCCAATAATGAAGGTGTAGTTTAAGGAAATTCCAGATAAAACCGCAGTCTACTTGAATTATCACTTCGAAAAGGCCACGTTAGTTGTTATAAATAGAAATAGTCATTTGTACTTTAGAACTTTTAAAACCACTTTTCCATCCCAATACAGTACATCACGGATCACAAAAAAATAAAGCTATTTTGCCTGCATCTATGGGGATATTTTAAAATTGCGTATTGTCCTGAAGAATTGTGAGACTATTTTCTTCCAGGAAAATGTTTTTGATTGGAAAATCATTTATTTTACCTGGCGTCCCTTTTACAAAACTGCAACAAATGTGTGGCTAATTGAATTTTGTCCACAAATGTAGAATAATTTATCGTTTGACCGGGAAGTGCCAAAGTTTTATATTGATCAGTTTACTTTGTTAGAAGTCAGATATAAAATAAAAAATTCCACACTGAATTATGACAAATTTTGTCAGTTCTGTTTGTGGGATATTAATTTTACAATGAATAGATTACATTTGGTTTCGTTGAATCGTTATTAAAATGAACTGAAAACGAATACAAGAACAAAATCACATATTTAATTTGTTGTCATATGATATATTTGTCATGGGAGCTTGTTTATTGGTAGTTGCTTACCATAGATCACGTATGCACGAAAGGTGGACCGGAAAAAATCCAGAAATCGAATGCCAATGAATAAAATGGGTTAGTATTACAGTTTAATTTGTAGATATTCGTTTTTGATGGTCTTGTAAAATAGTAGTGTACTTAAGTGTTTTTTATTTCGAGATAGCGAAGAAAGATCTCTCACAGTGACAAAATTGAACCCAGCTCCCCTTTGGCTCTCCAATCTTTGCTGCAAAAGTACGGTTATTATTTTCAATTAATTTAAGCATAATTCCTTGATACAAACTCGTTTCTATTTGGACCACGGAAGTCGTAGAATAATATTAATACATTACTTGTTTGCTAAGAATTTTATTTGTATTATTCCCCAAACTTTTTTCTTGTGTAATGAGAAAGGAACAAATTAATCGTTGTCTTCTTTCTGGAGGAGTTAATTGTTGTAGGTGGAGTAATCGCAGAGTTATTCGCGTAACGTTGATTTGGGTCCAGAAGGAAGTCTAACGTTCAGACAGGTGCAGCCTTATTTTCACGGCTCTATTTATCTCCTGGGGTACGACGATATATCAGCTGGTCTCCTCCGCGACGGGGAAGGAGACTCCTTTGTCACTGTCAGCTCCGGAGTCTTCAACTTCTTATGGAAATATCGGGACCCATTTGTTTCTGCAGGAAGATCCAGTGAACGGCCGCATAAATATGAAACTGGGACGAGTGTATTTCACGTCGGGACAGCTTTCACAGGGTCGTGACCTTTTCTCGCCCACTTTGCGAAAGCCAATTATGTCGGATTATAGACGGCTTGGCCCCTCTGTTTCGTGTCGTTTGAAAATAGAAAACTCAGACATTTACTCAACTCCATAAATAATACTTACCTCTTAATGGTTCGGCCTGTAGGTATAATTTTATGACCTTTTGAGGGTCATTATCCAATTCTCCATTTCCAACAAATTATTGCTGTAGTAACTGTAGTACACTTTAGCCTAGGGGGGAGGGGAAGTTGGAGGTAGCCGCTCTTTGTGCCCACAAATGTGATGTTGGGAAATGCTTTTTTTTTGTCATGAAACTGTGTTCGTAATTCTTTTCGAACCTTTGTAGCAGGTGGCTTGATGGTAGGGGTTTTTCTTTGTATTTATTTAATTAGCAATCGGGGTATTTTAATAAGTTGTAGATAAGCTTATTAAAATCCTAATACTCGGTAAACTATTCCTACGCCAATGAAAGTTAAATTTTAGCTTATTATAATATATGAAATTTCGTAATTTATGGGATCGGTTACAGTACGAGTTTTCAGTATTTTCACATTTAATGACGTACATCGCTATCACTGTTTTTTAACTGAATTATGTGACAGAATATTGAAATTTCTTCAGTAACATAAGTGTAAACGGTTGAAAATTAGCTCGGTACAAGAGTAATGTTTCTTTCCTTTCCTTCATATTTTATAAGGAACGTACATTGAGTGTAAAAAATGCAGTAGTGTGTTTTAAGTAGGGCACCGATATAAACCTGTAGGTACGGTAAATTGTGTCGCTTCCTTCCAAATATTTTCAACAAGCCCGACTCCGTGCTAAATTGAAGTAGTCATGTCACATTCAAGTTCTTGTAACATTCCATATATTGATATGTTAAACGCTTTAATTTACTTTGCTTTATATTTTGGGCATAAATCCCGTAACCACTTTTATATTTGCCGCATGATAGCATGAAAATATTAAAAATTAATTTTTCGTAAGTGCTTGAAACAGTATTGAGAATTCCAGAAATAATTTTTGTCCACACTACCTAACAAAAATTGATAAAACAACGTAGGTCGAAAATAATTGAGATTAATGTAATTAAAACCGTTTCCAGGTTCGAGTACAATCCATTTTCTTATAAAAAAACTTTCTTAAGCCATCATTCAATAAATAATTAATTAATGTGATATGAAATATTTAGGAGCACAGGTGGACAATTATACAGACAGAGAACAAGATAAACTAAAGATATAACGTTTCTTCCACCGATCGAAGGACCGCCTCAAGAAGAACTTAAACTGAATCTGCAGGAGCAAGAACAGGTCATTATAAACAAGCCCATATCTTGAGTATCAAGGAAGACAATAGAGTTTACTCAGTGAGTCAGTGTTACATTGAGCGTAAAGAGTATTTATTTTTAATATTCTGTTTATAGCCGCACCATTAACGACGTCATGAGCGACTACTTGCAAATTTAGTAAGTTATTTCCTTTTCTTTGTTGGTTATACTCAGTTAGGGAACTTGAATATACACACAAACACCCAGTCCCTAGCCAGGAATCGAACCTGGGACCTCTGATGCAGTGCTGTGACGGTAGTCATTATTTTAGGTGGACTAAGATTATTACTGTTATAGACTGTCGTAGATTTCCTCAGTGAAGCTTCTGAATAAAAAATTCTTGGGCTTCCACTCGGATCAGGTTTGTATTTTGTCACGTGAGAAATATGGAAGAGATCTTTACCATCGAAACGTCGTGGCAAAATACAAACCTGACCCGAGTGGAAGCCCAAGAACTATTTACTCATTATTACTGTTGTTGATTTTAATGTTAATCATTCCCGATATTAGTCCAGGCCCTCTAGAGTAATAATTACGTTCAACATCAAGGATTATTTAAGATTGAATAAATTAACATGTTCAGTAATATTTATTTGCTTTTAATGTCATGTAATGTCTTACTTTTTAGCTTTGAGCTTTTTTATTTTGCCTTGTTCTTGCTGGTCCGGATGCAGTTTATGTCGTACTGCAGAAGCCCGCCGATTGGTGGGAGAAACTTTGTATATACGTTTCGATTATCTCGTTCTGGTGAATGTATAATTGGCAAACTGTACAATAGGCGTAGATTACATTCATATGATATGAAATATATTCTAATGTACGATTGCAGTTACGTATATCGTTTATATATTAAACATATTATTGCCACATTAGGGTTTATTTCTTTAGACTGAAGAAATTGCTTATTTCTTTTAGTTATATTGAAATGAAGTGTTTGTTTGAAAACGTTTTTATTTCATTTTAATCTCGCTGACCTAACCAGAATTTATACTATTCTACGCACAATCGTAACCTTTCCTGTCTTATTTCCATTTTCTTTCTTCGTGTTATTAAAATTTTCTTGCTAAGGTATCGTGTAATTTTCCATAGTTTTTCTTTTTTAGAAGAACGCTATTTTCCTTACCTTAACCGGTCTACATATCATAATTAGCTGCAGTAAATAAGCATGTGAACTTTACGGCTAGACCTCCGCTACCACAGTCCGAAAGACGACGAAAGTGGGAGAAAAGAATATACCCCCCGAGCGACTAAAATTACAACAGCACTTGCCCCAATTCGGGGCGGCGGTAATAAATTCCCCGGGAAGGAGGGGGCGCAATAACTTGAGCTGTCTCGTAAAACTTTGCGCGCAGCGAAACCCCAACTCCGTCCGTTTAGTAAATTATCGGCACCGGAATTGTTACAGTGCATGACAAGATGTGGAATGGCATAAACGGCGGCAGAGCGGTTCGCCTGCAGCCAGCCTGCCTTTTCAAAATTTACGGACGAAAGTAAACATGTCACTTTCCTCAATTTCCAGCTGTACTTTCTAATATTTCAGATGTGAAATAATGTAGCTGTAAATTCATATAAAAAGGTAAGCGGTAAGGACGATGGGGTCGGGAAGAGGGGAGGGGCTGTGACGGGGGGTGGTAATATATCTAGCAGGAGTAATAAATATCTTTATTTCTCTGGAAACACGCAGCAGTAGGCAATATGTTTTACGGCAGGCCGTATTTCACCCCGCCCTTATCGAGCGGCTTTGAAGTTTACGGTGAAAGACGGCCAACAATTGGGCGGGCGAGATTTATCGCCAGCCCGTTCGCTCGCTCACCCGTTGCCAAACGGCGCGGCTTCAGCTTCAGCCTCGGCGTCGGCGTCCCTAAGCACTGTTAACTGCTCCGGCCATCGCCGCCCCTAATAAAAAAAGGAGAGAAGGGGGACAAATTAATTACAGAGTACCGCCTGTCCGGCTAACACAAACTGGGCGTCGCAGAAATAAAATTAATCCCGAGCGGATCTGGTCGATTTCTCCTTCGACTGCGGCGCTGCGGGTGGAAGAGGGTCTCGTCGGCTCGTTGCGTCCAGCTGAAAGCCAGTGCGAACTGAAAAGCATTTGTGGGAAGTAATTTCCTGTAACTCTGGTAAATTTTATAGTTGCAGCGATAAAGAGAACAACGGAATCGTAAAATAGCTTGGCATTTCCTGCTTATCTTATCCTGTACACGAGCTCATTCCCAAGCCACGTGAATGTTCCTCAGTTAATTAGTGTGTCATTTCACTTATATCGACCCTTTGCGCAAATAGCGTCAGTGAAAAAGGTGACCGCAAACCAGCGTCAAGATAATGTTGTCAGTTCATGAAAGAACCAAAATTTAACTCAAAGCTGAATGGAATTTTCGTTTCCTAGTAGAGTATTTCTAACACTAAATAAAAAGGGGCGTAATTCTGCTATTTAAATCGGTGAAGAAAAATATTAAATTTGCTGCATAATAGTCGTGAATGTAATTGTTAAAATTATATAACAGAATATATAGTTATATTTACGAGGGTTGGTTTTAAACATGTATCGATATTTATTTAAAAAGTAACAGAAAATTATATTACGAATATTTTGGTCTCAATCATTACTTAGCATCATTGAAATAAGTTAAGTCGGAGGTACACTTTAATAAAATAAAAGAGTTAAAATATTAATAAAAGTAGCACGATTAATGATATTTGACGCTAGTTTTACTGACAGGTACGGAAGGGTATGCCATGCTAGTTATTGTGTACCAATTTTTACTTTAATAAAATACAAATCTGAATAATTCGTCTGATGTACTCATTTGTTTATAAGAGAATGTGTAATAAATGATTTAGAAGACATCAGTAAGTACATTCAATTTGATTACTACATGATTGACTCTATCATAGACATGTTAAGTTTACAATATTTATTTTTCGAACTCATTTTTACTTTATCGTTGAGCAACGTGACAGTTTCTGTGTCTCGAGCTAGCGTAGAAAGTGTTTTCATTTTTTGGAATCATTTGTACGGATTTTCAGGTCACTAGAAGGGAAAAGAAAAAATAAGCACAAGAATGCCCTGTCTGAAACAAAATGATTATGATCATCGATTGTGCGCTTAACAAAGTGACAGTTTCATTTATAATGGAAGTCGGTGTAAATACTCATTCGTGACACAATCTAAAAGATCCATGAGACTGCCGGGAAGACAAAACGCTAGCAGTTTTATGTAATATAATTTCTCATTGACTTTCTACAGCTCGTTGTAAACTACGCCTCCTTTGCAATATTTTCTAAACTGCCACGGCGATATTCTACGTGCTGTTTGTTACTGTTGATCTTCCTAGTATGAATCACTGTTACTTGTCAAATATATATACGAGAATAACTTTGTAAATAAGGAACGTTGTTACCTATAGGGCCACATAAATAATGCCCATGTAGCAACGCCTGTGAGTTAATGGCTAATGATTATAAAAGATTAACTCGAAACAGGTTTATCTGCATATGACACAAATTTAAACGCGCATAACGTCGTATTACGCAAAGGTTGCCGGGCTGCCTGCTGGAAATGACATAAGCTTCGAAGTTATTATTGCTATAAACGTTTCTTTCGTCTGTTGTGAAGTTGTAGATGTTTCGAGCGGAACGCTACTGTTACTAATCTGAATTGTAGGTTTACGTGCGTAATCTTGCGACCGTTAAACTCTTTATTTCCGTAATAGATACGAGGGAGATTTCTACAATATTTTATATATATTCGCTCCTGCAAGTATTGCGTAACTATAGGGATTATCTAGTTAATGGAAAGTGTTTGATAATAATTTACGTACAAATCCAGCGTTCTGGCCAGGATGTGAAAATATAATTCAGGAATAGCCAAAATAACACGTGTGTTGTGCGTCTAACAGCATACAATTTTGAAGGGACAGTATAAATTTCGGAATTAAATCATACCGAGGCTGCACTAATAAGTGTTATTTATTCTGAAATCGAAACGACACATAACAAACAAAAATTTTTCACAGATTAAAAATGAATCTTCGACACTGTGTTTAGAAAATAAATCATTCGCATGATATAATTTCGAGAAATGTTGCCAGTATACGTTCTTACATTTTTTTAGATCCTTTATTATGGACCTCGGTAAATTAATACGGCGTTGTATTCAGTTTGCGATTAAGTAAAATACATTTTAACATATGTAGTATAGTAATCGCTACGAGTGCCTTTGAAATAAATAATTTTTCCAATTAAACTTATTTTAATATAATTGCATATTAAATAGTAACAACTGTTAGGTAAGTCGTGTGTATCACCGTGCGTTCTGCTGCTTAATCCACAATGAATGGAATCTTTGTAAATGGCACGAAAACACAGATGGGCTATTTAAAATATTGAATATTAAACATCTGATTACACAAAGAAGTAGACAAATTACAGACAAAATTAAGTGATTCTAAATACTACGCTGAAATGTGTGGTATTGTTTTATCAGTCAATGGTAAATGTATGAAGTAACCAACAACAAAACCATCAAAACCAGAACATTCCAGGATAACACACCATTGTCAATTTGAGCTTAGGGCGTGATTTCAAAGTAATATATATTTTTGGGGATGGGGCTACATGAAACAGATGAAACAGGTATCTACCCTTTATAGAATAGGGATGGATTTAATGAAAACATGATTTTTAATATCTGCGTTGCTATTTCGGTTAGCATCATTATCGGGTGAACTATGAAAATTTTGAGGAATTTGTGTGTTGCTTAGAAATGGACTTTAACTTTTACCCAGTGAAGCGCATGGTAAAAGTTAATTCCTAAAGCGTCAGCAATAAAAACACATGAAGTTGCATTACAAATAATTCCCTCCGTAGAGTTTTCAACCGTCGCTAATTTGCTTCTGTTTCAGGATTTGAGTACACTGCGGGAAATAAAAAATTGAAATTACCGTATTAAATGAAATATGCGCCTTTTTAATATTCAAACGCTCAATAATAACGAATTGGAAAAAAATGAAGAAACGATCCCAAGTTTAATTTAATGACTAATGCAAAATGATGATGTTTACCTTTCCCACATGCGAGTCAGAGCTTAATACACGACTTTGTTGTGTTTAGTTAATCACTGGCCATTTTCAAACGAGGTCGAGCTGAGCAATATTTCCAGTTGAACGTAAAAAAACCTCTCGTCGCAGTTATATCTCTCGACCATCAATTTAGAACGTTAAAAATTACTGACGCGAGTAAATATTTTGGCCCGTAGACTAAACATTTCAATTTTTATTCGTAGTGTTTATGGACGGTAATTGGCGATCTGATTGATTGCAGGCGCTCGCTCTCGCGGAGGCGCCGCAGCTGTTGCACACCACCAAAATGGATATTTAAATGAGAAGCTTTTTAAAAAATACCGTCTCCCCAAACGAGACCCTTCATCCGCCTAAATAGCTTGACATTGCTGGAATGTGTCTCGGGAATGTTCGAAAGACGGTCGTAAAGTGACATTTTACAAGTTGTAATGTCTTCGGATTTTGTTTTTGTCCCAACGTCTCGTCGATTATTCGTTCACGAGGATGGAAATGTGAATTTATTTTTAAAATGAACTACCTTTATTTGAGAGCATGTCGTACAGTTTCTTCTCTACAGTATAAATGAGACACCTCCCCCCCTTGTGATTTCTTGTTAGCCGTAATCGCTCAAAAATATAGCATAAATAAAGCAATTGTTTCATAAAACATGAACTGTCAATACTACAGTTGCCATATTTTCATATGAATCCCAGTTGAGACGGCTTTATTTAGTATTATTCATTGGACCCCTTGAAAATATAGTGTGTCCCAAAAGGATGTCACATTTTCTTTAAAAGTCGGTCTTTATTGCTTTTTTTGAAGACTCACTTATTGTTTAAAATTGTGCCATAAGTGTAATACAATTTATTTGTGTGTGTACAGGGTGCCAAAAAATAAACATTTTGGTAGATTTGGCATTACAAATTAGTTACGTTCTTTTCAGGTGCTCTGATTACGTTGGCCCAGGTTTTGGGAATTTGGGTGAATTTGAGCAATTAAATTGCTTATAAGATATTCGGTTTAGTAAATGATAATTTCTGGAACGGGAAAATATTATTTTTGTTACTCTCTGCAGTTGTTGTGAAGCATACGTCCAATGAAATTTGGTTGCATTAAGTATCTGCATATAAATCGTAACTTAGCATGAACAAGGTTTGTTAGACAGGTTCTACTCGTATATATTTTAATGAGATTGTTTTTTCAATTATCAGCGTTCAATTCATCTCAGAGTTTCTCCTTTCTGTTGTGTTGTAGACTATTGCGTCCAAAGGAAAAAGGCAGTATGTCTAAAAAATGCTTTTGAGAAGAAATCAAGGGATAAAGTTTTACTGAGCTTCGACATTAACATAAACCAGTTATCTCTTTGAAAATGGTTTTATCCGTACCAAGAAATATGAATTTGCTTTTATAAATTAATTATAACACATTTATCCGTGAAATATTTTCAAAAGACTTAATGCGTTTCTACTTTGAACGGCAGTGTAACACGTTAAATTAAATTCTTCTGTACTGTAAGCTACTTTACAAGCTCTGCACTGTGAAAAATTCCTATTTATTTCAAAGCATTAGTGCTGAGGTTTGTTCCAGTATTTTACCTGATTCCCGTTTGTTTAATGTGTATTGGAACGGATTCATTTTTCAATAATTCTAGACGGGGTCAATTTATTTATTTCATTAATTGCGCATTATTCCTTTGAGTAATTTTTGCTAAAATCACAAGATTTTTCAGAACAGATTATTTTGCATAAATGGTTTTTAAAAGTAAAAATAATCATTTGGGGCAACGATGTTTTTATTTTATTTGTTTCGTATTCCAGCCAAATACTATCTGTTCCTTAAATTTCCTACAGGCGTAATTGATTACTTCCTATCTTCTTCTTCCTTTGCTCTGCAGCCCATTCAACTGCGGACTGTCATCTTGCATGACACATCCCGAATTTGGAGTGATACGTCGTTAGTGTATCGATTCTCTATCAGTCTTAATCCCAGTCTCCGTGACCATGACGACACAAACCTCCAAGCCCATGCCAGGATTCAAACCCGGGACCTATGTGTTGTGAGGAAGCGACGCTAGCCACTAGACCATAAGGCGTCGGCGGTTATTTCCTATAGGGTCTATATAATTCAGTATGCAACGCAAGACCACTTTTACATATTGATTTCTATCCTTTACTGCTAGCTGTTTGTTCCGTATGAAATATAGTAGCTTGCCTAGTAGAGTATTGAATCTCAGAATTTGATATATTCTAGTAATAATCTTTTTTCCAGCCAATAAATAAACGATAATATTTCTCTTGGTATTTTATTTTCTACCGATCAATTTCCCGATTGTTTTGGCATATTTCTGACATTTTCATCCCTCATTTTATTAAACACTCCTCTCATTCCTCTATTAAAAATCTGGCCAAAGTTTTTAATTTCATTTCCCAAGTGAAAAATTTAAAAACGTTGAAAAAAAGTTACAACGTACATCAAATATAGTTTGACATTGTTGATAAATCCATCGTGACCCCTTCATGTTTCTGACGGCCTCGCGAACCTGTTTTGGCGTCCAAAACTGTGCGGATCCGGTCGGCCATATCCTTTGCAGCGCGACGCTAGTAATTTACCGCTCGACCTCAGGCATTTTCGGACACCTGCAGAATTGTTACCCGGAAGACTTGCGTCGGGTGCAGGTGGGAAAGGCCGCGTTAAATTGAGCCATAATCTTCCCGTCCGTGTCCCTCGGCGTGGTCGGAATCCCATACATAAGGAACGGGTTTAATTGCAGTGCGATGACGTCACGAGGGACGGGCAAGTCGTGACTTCAGAAATAGAACATGAGCACTCAACATTTCTTCGTAAGCGCAAGTGTTTTTCTTCTATAAACCTAGGTATCCTATGCTAATCCTTCTGGACAAAAATAGGTACCACAGCGGAGTTTTATATTATTTTTAAAGTCGTATTCTCTCGTGGGACTTGCAAAGCAAACCGGATAACCCAAATTTATATGTAATAAATTTAGCAACGAAGAATTTTGTCCTACTTAATTTTCAGAATCGTAAAGTTTATTCCGATTTTTTAAAATTACTATTGGTCAACACTTATCAGATATTTAATGTACAATATTATTTAACAGACAAAATAATTTGTGTGTTAACAGATTTGGACAGTAAACTATTGACCGGGAATTAAGCAAAGATCACCGCCCTTATTTCATACTCTTTAAAACTGAACTTGATTGAATGCATACCATATTTTCTTGAATTATTCATGCGTTTCTAAGGCTTTTGCCTTAACAGATAAAAATAAAAAATCGCTATGAAGATCCTATCTGCACAATATTTTTTTACCGTCGAGAATAATTGACATGACACATTTTACATACTTCTGCTTATTAATGGGGGTCTTAATAACGCTTCACGATATGAAAATGAGAGTTTTAATCCTTTAATGTTAGTGAAACACGTCACTTCTTGCTGAAAGCATAAATAATTATTATACTTGGAATAGTTTCAAGTCAATTAAGGCAAAAAGGGAACTAAATGGAATACAATTTTACAGAGTAAGTTCCAAACGAGGAAGTAGGACAATGATCACTTTAATATTTCCAGCCCCTCTCAAAAAATTTAGTTCGGTATTGAAGACTTCACTTGTTTCATAGAATTCAGGAAAACTCAGAATCGTGATTTCAGCTCATCGTGGCATGTAAAATAATTTCGCGGTTTCCCCGGGGAATATAATCGTTTATCTTCAAGGCTATCATATGAACAAGAAAAAAACCACTTGAGTAATTACATCATTCTACCAGGATAACTCAGGTGAAACATTTCTGGGCTGAAGTGTCACTTACCATGACGGAAAACGGATTGTTTCAACAATCGCATGTGTCCCAATTATTCTCTAGATTTCTAAAGATAGTCTGAAATAATTAAGTCAATTAATAGTAATGTATTTAAAGAATATCATTTAAGCCATTTAGTTAATTTCGTAAGACTCATAATTGATGTAGAGATTATCCATGACATGCATTATACTAGTGAAATTCATTGTAGTAATATTTTAAAATGAGGGACCAGAATTAGCTTAATTCGAATTTGGAGTTAAACCTAGAATCGGTTATCACTGATATAAAAACACTACAAAGTTGTGAAAATTATTAGAATAAAAGCAATTTATTATTAATTCCTTAGTTTTTCTTGTCCTCAAAATATTGAAGTCTTTGGATAGTCATTAATATTTCATCTTTTAAGATTTCTACCCTACCCGAACTTCAATGTTTTCATCCATTATGGTACACCTTGCCACATCCATGACTGAAAAAAAAATGAATTCCTAGCCATATCCCGGTAAGAGCCCAAATATGATCCCCATACAGAATTACATGGGCATTTGTAGTGATGTTGAATTTCCACACAAATTAGTACTGTCTTTGCACGCATTTCTTCTGTATTAACATTGCAATATGCCTTATCAAGCTTTGCCCATGTCCAAACTGAAAATCTGTAAGATAAAAGTTTTATATGAATAATAAAAAAAGCTTTGCCCAGCATTTTGCCAAGATTGTTTTCATTTCTTCAAGGAGTTGCACCTTCGATAAACAAAATTAAAGTGTCTGTCTGTTATTTAAAATTAAATGCCAAACTTTAAGTGAAAACCGCTATTTGTACGATGCCTAATCATCAGTGACTGTTTTTAACATTTTAGTCTGTCTGAAACTTTGTATATTCCGAAACGGTTCAACGGATTTCAATAAAAATTTTAGAAACTAAAACAGGAATTTTAACTTAAATTTTCGTGTCTGTTCCGTTCCTATATCTTGCAGAGCTCAGAGGATAGGAATATAAATATTTGTAAAAAGTCTATTACGGCTATCGTGACCAACACGGCTTGAGTAGAAAATTCTCTGGAACTGACAGCTTAGTTTTATTTGCCCTGTTTTTGCGTTGCTAGCTTATAAAGCTCTTCTAGTCTCAGATTCGATTTCTTGCCTATGTCATTCTAAGCTGTCTATTTAATTTTGCTAATAAAAAGGTATGATATTTGATTTGAATTATGTATTTTAGTTGATTGTAGCGTTGATTTTGGAAATGGTGAATACTTAAGTAAGGTAATCCAAATATCAGTCATACGTGTACCTCAACAATTACTGCATAGCAGGTTCATAATAAAGGCTTTTAGAAATCAAATTTTCAGTATTTCGCACTTAGTCTAAAAATTTCCACACATCTGTATTATCACAGGAAAGGAAACAGTTTTCAGTCATCAGTTTATTTAAAATTGTGCCCTGTAAAGAATAATGTTGCACATATTAACGAATAGCGTCGCCCAAACGAACCTATAAGCTTAACAATTAATTACGATCATTTAACTGTTATAGACTTCAAACAAATTTTTGAGATGAGAAAATCAACACACATTAATCTAACGTTACGTTTCGTCCATATTTGTGGACTTCATCGGATAAATTTTTTAATGTCTATACTATGTGGATATTTTTGCGTCGTCAAGCTAGGGTTAAGACCGAAATGATTTTTTAATTTTTTTTTCGGTCGTAAACTTCGCTAGGCACAGTCCAAGACGCAAAATTATTCAGTTGTATACGTTTAAAAATTTACCTGATGAAGTCCACAAATATGGACGCAACGTTTTAATTATTTTACTAAATATTAATTTAATGTTTTGCTGACAAATTGGCTGTATTGTTTATTAAATATTAGTAATAATGATAAATAGAACCACTAATAATTTATTAGGCGTGTAATATGACTATTATATATATTTGTCGTTAAGACGCTATGAATATAAATGGCAAGGGCTATTAGTTTAATGCTGTCGCATAAAGCGATAAGGCGACACAGTGGCTGAATGTTTGAAGCGCAAATAACAGTTCGGACAGTTGCTCCGTGTTTGCGGTCAGAACAGCTCTGCCACCTTGCGGCCAGCTACGACACCTGTCAACACGCAACATCCGCAGGGCACGACGTTGACGGGCCGTAAATTACTCATTGTTCAGCCTCCTCCGACGTCAACGCTCCAGCGGGCAGGAGTAGGAGGATAGGGGACCGAAGAAGGGGGCCACGTCTCTCGCATGCAATTATGTCCTACCCCATTACCTGCGTGCTTTATATATCTTCTTCAATCACTATAAAAATAATAGTAATATCTCAAATGCTATTTGAAACAACTCGCGTCTTATGTTGTATGAGATCAAATGATATCGAATTGAATTTGTATTAACAAGGCGTTCATTGAAAACATACAAACTTCGTTCGTAGGGTTCAAAGATGGGTCCGATTTCTTTATACTGTAAATACAAGAACTGTCGACAGCTTCGACTGTGCGATTTCCACCCAAGCTCTTACGAAGCCTGCCTAAAGCGTCCATTGCAGTTTGCGTCGCCATTAATAACGAGTGGATTTATGAGAGTGCTTAATTTTACAGTGTTAAATGTGGTAATTTAACTGCGTATTGAGTTTAAGGCTTCTAAAGGACTATTTAGAAATTTAACTTGGAACACATTAGAAACGTGATATTTCCGACAAAGCATACGTATTTCGCGACGGATCCCCTTCCACCCCTTACAATGTTACTCGAGGGAATTGGTCACAACGTGGGTAAGCATTAGGTAGTCAGTTCCTTCTTCAAAAAAATATATTCAACAGAAACGCGGATTACGTGGAACACGACCTTTTAAAAATGTATCTAAAATACTTGCTTCCGACAAACGTGTATAGTAATAAATAATTAGCTTTTCATTGACTGCGTATATTCGTCGTCAAATTTTTGAAAAATAAAAAATAGTTTTCATTTTACAGTGCTGACTGATAGAAACATCTTTTTGTCCGCCAATTTTTGTATAATTAAATATTTTAGAAAAGGAATGAATAGTTTTTTCATTTAAATGGCGGCTGATAAAAACATTTCCGATAAAATACAAACTCTACAGTTTAATACATATATACCTTAAACATTACAACTATACCAGAATATGGAAATTAGAAATACGTTTCGATTGTGACAGATGAATTCTTTAGCTGCGTATAAGTTACTTATAAGGTTTAAAGTCTACTTGTATTAAGGCTCGATAAAAAACCTTAAGCTGCGGGACGGAACGGGATACTACTGTATAAGCAAAATGTTATGATTTCCTAAAAAACGAACAGGAAAAACTAACAGAATGACCTTATAAGAATGAGTTATAGGATGCTTTACCCATATTACGAAAGAAAAGGTTCAAATGTTAGCAAAGGCTGTGCAGTTGCCAAAAAACAATCTCGTTGCGAAAGGAAAAATTGATGAAGCGATTAACCACACGCAAAATAACCATAAAAATTGTTAGTATTTTTCTTGAGTTAACTTTTACATTAATTGTAATTAAAAAGCATCATATCACGTTATGCCCCGGGGTGTGCGGCAGAATGGGAAATTTGTAAGTTTCTTTTTAAAAATTAATAGTTATATTAATATTAGATTAGATAAATAATAGAATAGACTAATGTTTTATACTTTTATGAAGTGATTTTTTCCCCATTATTTCATACAAATTGTTAAAATATAAATGTCCCTTTCCGCCCCGACTTCCTCTACATGCGAATGTGATGTGGAGTCGCTATTGTTGGTGGGTGAAATATACAACTTCAGATGTAAGTGTAGATATAGCTTTGTGCTTGTGTTTTTATTACATTCCTGAAATGGAGACCGGTGTGTTCCTCTGATCAAAGCGGTGAAGACCGAAGCGAGCAGGGGATGTTCTTGTGAAAATAACACTCCTAATAATTTGTTGCCTTCATGTTACAATAATAAAATTTATGAAATCTATTAAAGTATCAATTCGGTTTGAAGACATGTGTAACTCATTTCCATCTTTTATCATTGGTAATGTCTAAAGTGGCATAAGTATGATTACAGTTTTTCTATTGTATCGTCAAACTAAATATAAGACTACAGAAATTCCGGTAATCTGACATTGAGTTTATAATCTTTGCCACAAGCCGTAAGTTATGACGGTACTGGAGAAAAGTTTGGTCGACGTAGCAAGCGCGTCGTTTCTTTAATTTAAGACGTATCTTAAATTATTGAGTTGTAGTTTGGTGAAATTTTCGTCGGCGAAACTAATGTCAGACCTTACAGTTTTGAATGTAACATAGTAAATAAATCTAGCTTGCAACAGTGTTGCTCTGTGAAATAGTCAATACGGAGAGAAACACGTCAGTGCTTACATAATAATTTACGCAAGCAAACCGGTTGTTAGATTCACCGAGTGTTAATAGAAGGAAATATAACTGTTCTGTCAGGATAATTGAAGACAAACGAAATGGTAATGTATGTTTCCTTTTAAAACTTGTTACTTTTGAGATTACGGCGGACTGAAATGTTTCGTCGTTGTGGGAAGTGGAATGACTCATAACTTTGCATAGAAATGTTTCTGATCGGCGTTTTCGCTCCAGCCTTAGTCACAATTACGATATTATTATGGGTTTTGTAGCTGTAACATGCCCACGCTTTTGTGAACGCGAACGGGCTAATGTGTTACGGCCTCTTTTCATTCACACAACCACCAAATTTATAATTTCATTTACCGTCGCTAATGGACAGTATATGTTAACGTGACGTTTATGCGGCAATCGATCAACGTCTACTACTTTGGCGTTTCTTTCTTGAATTCAAGGCCTTTGTTGTCATTTGTCAGTCGCCCGAGGGAGTGATACGCATTTGAGATACGCACCTTGGCCACGTCGATTACAGGAAATCTGTTATGCCCGCTCCTCTTTGTCCCGGAGATATAAATATTTAATGCGGGGAATTTACACAGTTAGTCGTTCATAGCAATGCGCGGCCCAATTTCCCGTAGACCTTATGAATATTAATTCACCCTCTTAGGCGTTAACTTTAATTCTGAGCTTGTTAGCACCCATGCCTTTCCCATTACAATTTTTAACAAATTTGACAGGCATTTGGTAAGCGACGTAGAGGGGATGGAGACGGGATGGGGGGCTGGCTGTAAATCATTCCTCTAATTTAATGAAGAGCGTGATTGTGGCTGGTGGTCTGGCCCGCTAAACGAATCTACATAATTGACTTAGAAACCGCGTGGGTTGGCCCGGATTTCGGCAAAAATGTTCCTCCCACGGGCTCCGGGGCTTGATTTCACGCCTCCGCCCTGTCTCCGAAGCCGATTACTCCCAGAGACGCGTGCATGTATTGAATTTATGAGGAATGACAGCGTGCTTAACTATAGACAGCTAAAACCTTAACGAACGAGGCACGTGTTTTTCTAGGCCAGTAGTGATTCTGTTTGAGAACACTAGGCAGTTTATTTCCAGAAATTTCATTAACACCAAGACTCGTGTATAGATCAGGATATCCTTATTATTAATTATACATAAATAAAAACAACAGTTAAATAACCAAAAATATAATTTTTTATGTAACTTAAAAGTTAGTTTTTGATGCTGTTATTAATATAATGTAAAACTGTACATTATTGCAACATAAAGGAGCAAAATAAATGCTTGTTACTGAATTTGTTTTGAAGTACGCAGATAACTTTATCAGTAAGATTAAAAATCATAGCTTTATTTGTAAAAAGATGGGTATCGGGTAAAAATATTATTTCCAGTCAAATAACCAAAAATAAATAGAACTCGTTTATAATCGGTATACATAAGTAGGGGAAGTCGGGGCACTTATTGTTTAACAATTTTTGTAAAATTATGGAAAAGAGAATTGACTTTACAAAATATAAAAATTAGTCTATTATATTACCTCCTAATACAACATCAACGTAACTTATAAAACAAATTTCGTTTTTTTATGAATTTCTAAAAGGTAACTTGCAAATTTCCTGTTCAGCCCCAACCCCCGGGACAGAACGGGATAAGCTTAAATTTAATTTAAGAAAAATCTTGACACCTTTTATGTTTTCTTTCTTAACTTATTTAGCGTACGGTTGATCCCTTTATCAATTTTTCCTAGCACAAAGAGATTTTTTTTGCAATTGCACAGTCTTTGCTAACATTTTCCCCTTTTTTCCGTTCATTTCCTTTCTTATTCTATTCCTTTTGGGTACAGCATCCTATAACTCATTGTTGTAAGTTCAGTCGATTTTCCTTTTTTTCTTGAGGGACACATTACAGTTTGCCTTGTACAGTAGTATTCAGTTCCGACCCGCTCGCTAGTCTAAAACGAAGAGTTTTGTAGATTACCTTCTGTCGAAATGTAGCAAAAATTAAGGCACAGATGTAAAACCCCAAAACAGGAGTTCATTTACACGGTGCAGTCAAATTCGTCAAGTGGGCTGTCAGGACTTTTTCCTTGACCAGTTACAATGTTCAACCCCTTTTCACTAACCCCCAGTCCTATCCAGAAAAGAAAGGGTATCCTGTTCTACCCCAGCTATCCCGTTCCGCCCCTACTTCCTCTACATTAAATCAAGTTCAGTTAATTAGACAAACGATCTTACACCTGGATCAGATTTTTAACGCACATAACAATTTCATTTGGAAGTTTTGGAGGGCGCCACTTTTCTAATGTTGATAAAACCCCCTCATTTCAGCAATTTGTAAACGCTTTATAATGAACCATTATAATAGATCCCTCAAACGTAGTCGCTAATCGTGCTTAACAAATTTTAAAAATATATTGTCTTAAACCCAAAAATATGTGATTACCACAACACTTACCCAGTACCACAACATTACAAATTTAAAAATTTAAAAAACGAGTCTTACAGTTATTATTCTCCTCTAAATACTCGGAATTTTTAAATCTATTGTGTAATCTATATAAATTTAAAATATCGGTATGAAGTATAAAGTCCTCTGTTAGAGAAAGGATGATAGAGCGGAAAATGTTGTCGTTTCAAATTTTATCTGCATTTACACTTCTTATCTGATTCATCTTTCAATCTCCCTTTGGGGACAAAATAATTGCCTCCTGTTTAAAGGATATTATACTTGCTGCAAATGAATCGATTATAGTTTGTTTTATTAGTGTATTTATATTGTTTCTGTAACTCATTATTAAAATTAATTTTAACGTCTATTTGATACCAAAAATAATAAAACTTGTACAAGCTAAGCAAACAAAACGTTTAGTAGGATGTTAAATGTATGAAATAGATTATCTTCAGAATTAATAAATATTTTTCTCAACTTTAAATAAAATAACGAACAATATATTGGGAATACCAACCAAGTTTTCCCTATAATAAGGTGTTAAATATTTTCTAGGTTTTCAGTACCTAATTTGATTTTATTGAAATTGTTATGCTACTATCTAACGATCGCACGGATATTATTCCTTTTTTTACAGATATTCTCAAATGAAACAATTAATAATAAAATTGTTAAACTTTTAAACTATTCACTCAAAAAAAGCAGCAATGCCTTAAGGAACGCTTAGTTGTTCGACTATAATTTCTGTAATACATTTTACACTCTACAAAATGTTTCAGTAATTAAAAAATTGACTTGGTAAGGATTTATAAAATGGAAGAGAAATCAAATAACTCGAGGTTTCCTGGAGGTTTCATTTAATGAATGAAACTCGGCTTGTTACCCATTTACCTTTCGACGGCGGATATGATTTTAGTTGAAAAGGTGCGTTGTAACGAACAATTAAACCGGTTGGTAAACCGAGAATCATTTAATAATTGAATAATAATTTAATCATAATTTTTTTGTATAACTTAGAAGTTATTGATGCTGTCATTAAAATAATGTAAAACTCTACATTATTGCAACATATAGAAGGAAAATAAATCTTCTTACTCATTTTTTCAAGTACGCAGATATCTTTTTCAGTAAGGTTAAAAATCATAACTTTATTTGGTAAAAGATGTGTATCAGTAAAAAAAATATATTCTTCCAATATATGTCGCTGGAATCGTTTTGTTTTTCCCCTGTTTTGTATTTAGATTTTGATATAAAAATTTTGCTTGTACTTATTACGGTAATTGAGTTTTATTGATTTTTAGTCTACAATGAAAGAAATTTTATGCTCCCTTTTACGTTTCTGTAGGATCATTTCCGTAGAATAGATGTACAGGTGCTTTACTTAAAAGCTACCCGTAATTACAATAAATGCTATTTATCAGTAAATTGAGTATCTGTGTTTCTAAATAATTTTTCTAAATTCTTATCGTATTTTCGATTTAATTTTTTTCACCCAACGGAATTAAATGTATAGTTCCCAGTAAGAGACGACATTTCATTTGATATTTGTGGCTTGCGTTAAAAACTCTTTTGCTTGACTGATACTTGGCTTGCGTTGCTGATTTCATTGGGCTTTCGTAATTGCTCTTCTCAACAACTGTATCAACACACGCTGTTTCTCTGACTTGTACCTCATGTTTGCTAAATATTTGCCCAGTTTGTTTGTGAATGAATAAACAGGAGTTGTCAGTTGGCACAGCGAGGGTGACCGGTCGGAAATATACGCGTCGTAAAAGCGGCACATGTGTGATGCCATAAAAAGCATAACCGGAAATGGCTCTAGGAAGATAATTGGAAAACTGTCGCTGGTATCCGCGCGAGGACATGATAAGAAGTGACGCTCTGGCTTCGGCGTTTGTTTGCGACTTTGAAATACCGCAATGTCCGTTAGGTGCCTTCTTAAACCAAACCTTACTAATTGCTGCAAATTAGCGGTCTACAGTGTTATACTTAGATTGTATTTATTGTAGGCCCCACATTTCCAATTTTATCGCCATTTTTACATATATTTTAACTACCTTTTTATATATCTACTAACAATTATTATATTATCGTCGCAATTTTATTTTAATACCGTTGTACGCACGCAACGACAGAGTAAACCAATTTACACAAAAAATTAGCCAAATTACAGATAATTATAAGTGATAAAATAAATACCACTAAACGTTTCTGAAATCCTTGTTTTAAGTATTGCAGAAACGTTATGTGGAATTTATTTCGTCACTTATTCTTTTCAGTTATTTGGCTACGTTTTGTGTAATCAGTGTTCTTCAACCACAAGCGTCTTAAATTTGATGTTTTCAAGCACTGAGTAATTTCAACTAAGGAAAGATTATAGTAACAACACTATTTTTTCGAACAAATATTCTTGACCCCATATAATTACGACGCAAAATTAGCATACAACACTTCTATCTGTGGATACTATTTTGAGACGACAGAAAATTGACGTTTAATTTATTGATAAGTTTTATAATTACATTTGCAGCAAAAGTAAGTATAGAAATTACACAGACAACGTTTCGTCTCTCCTCAGGGCTCGATCAGGCGTTACACAAAGGAGACTAATTGAATAAATCTATTGGATATAAAAATTTATTCTTAATGCCATTGAGGTTATGATGAAATTATGAGAATTGGAAAAAGTGTAATAAATGAAATTAACAAGTTCAATATCAAACATATATCACGAGATAAAAAAAAGTATTTCGGCATTGAAAGCATAATCATTCACAAAGGAAACTAATTTAATAAACTCATAGAATTGAAAAAAATTCCTAACTTCATTGGCGTTATGATAATGATAGGATTATTTAAATTTTAATATGAGAAAAGTATGAAATTAACAATTTCAATTCTTGTGAGTTAAGTCAAATACTAAGCATGTCGGAAAATGCAAATCTCTAAGTCAGTCCACGAATTGATAACGTATAATTACGAAGTAGTGTCTCAATTAATTCATTATTCCAATAAAATAATTAATAGAATGTATGGGAAGTCGTTTAAAAAACTACATAATCTCTCATATAAAATACAATACTGAATAAAGACAATATCGTAACCATTCCTCTACTTTTTAATATAGAGATGGATATCCTTTTAGAAATAAATATTGTAGCTTAGCTCTTTTCTAAATCCAACATGTTAATTATAATTATCTGTTTGAGAAGTCGTATAAATTGATATGAGATAAAATAACCTATTTAAATTTCAGCCGACAAGAATATATAAAAAATCTATCCCTTTTTTCTCTTAAAATCAATTATTTTCGTAATTTACTATCACGACTGAAAGGGTTCCTGTGGAAGGAACGACACATCTTGTAATTATCATTCCTATCAAATTAAATTTTTCACATTAAATTTATTTCTATTTCTGATTTTTAGGGTGTTGAAATAATTTATCTTCAGTGAAGTAAGGGAAATGTAACTGTTAATAAATTATTTTTCTTTTCTGATCCTTACACTAAGCACTATGGTCAGGTCAGAACTATTACTTCTTTACTCAATCGTTTAATTATGCCTATAACTTAAATTAACAGAATATTACTGGACTGTGGACAAAAACATTGCCTAGATTTGTAATTTTACACTTTGGTATGAGATTATTAAATTAAATAGATCATTGTATCTAATTATTCACGTTTGCGTTTAAAGTTTCAATAAGCGTGGGACGATTTCTGCAATGTTTAGCGTATTTACTATAACTATGAACGTGCACGCATCATTATCACGTTCTTTAAGGTTGAATTCTAAGCTCCAGCCACGTGTGTAAGTCGAATTGTTCTTGAGTCTGTGATGTCTGCAAAGGCACGCGCCTGTGACTGACGACCGTTAGGGGCCAATTCCAACATTTTAAAATTTAACTAACCCGTAGATGGAAGTTATGGCAGGGGAGTTTTTCCTTTCCGCACTCGTCTCTGTGGGGAGAGAGAAAAGAAATGACGCAGAATGCCCTCGGCAAGTTTACCTACTATTATTTTTTTGTCCGTTCTCTTGCAGACTGCTGGAATGGCAGCGAGTCTGTCAGCTCAGTGACACAAGCAGACGCGAAGTAAATTAATGAAAATGTCCACGACAAAGCCAACCGTTTTAATGTTTTTTTTTGAATTTGCAAGAATAACGAAAATTTATTATTTTTCCGTCTCCCCCTCCCTCGGCGTTCTTTGCGACGGATGGTAATGGTGGAGGATGTGGAAGATAAAGGCAGCTGCCAGCGGTCCGCAGTCTTTGCGGCGGATTCCTGGCCAGCATCACCTGGAGGAATCGCCGTAATTAAAAAAGCCCATTTCTCCTGTGCGACCCTCTGTGACGGCCGTGCACAAAGGGCTGTCGAGGAACACGGCCGCTGTTAATGCCCTGACGTCGGAAGGGACTTCAATCAACCGGCCTCCAAAAGACAAGGGCGGCTGATTTTGCGCCACGCTTCAGATCTCGTCCCAATGTTCTCCTCCCACGAACAACTACTAAAATTAGCTTAAGAAACCACATTCACATTTCGACTCGTGTAAATAAAAAAAATCAATGTTCTAAACTGAAAATAAGTTGAGTTTTAGAAGGATTGACCTTTTAAAAAATTTAACTGCCTTTCTTTATCGAACCAACAAAAGGTTCTTCTTGCGTCTCAGTACGGGACCATATTCAACGAGACTTATTTCTGACAAACGAGGTCGACAAGAAATCATGACGTTCCTCACACCTCTGCTGCTAAAATTATTCTGTCAGGAAATGACCATGGGCACTTGACAAAAACTTGTAATTGATATATTTTTTGAGGTTAGATAAATTGTATGCACTGGAGTTGAATATTATTTTAAGTTTGAAAACAATACAGGTTTCGATTTTTAATAGAAGTATTTATTGCTCAAAATATCTGAAATTAAAGATAAATGTTCCACATGTAGCTCTTCTAAATCAATAGGTTTAACACGAATCCTGATTTAAATAACATGACATTCTCCTCAGTGATATTTTTAGATTTTTTTAGGAACAAATCTAAGACATTTGATTGATTTCGTATCCTTCAAATTCATGGAAATGTTGTTCACAAAAATATGTGTTGCTGTTAAAATGCAATAAATTAAAGAAGTTCTTAAAATATTTGACTTTTTCCTTTACTACAGCATAGTTAGAGTATTCGCGCTTGTATGCCAATCTGCATTGTTGGACACGCGTTGAAAATGTCGTCTTTCAGTATCTGTAGAATGGGATTATTAAACGAAATCGCATTCACAATGGATCATAGTTGTACTTATGATTTTTGTATGTGCATTGTCTCATTTTATGAATCATTGTCATGCTTTAAACATGTGTGGCCCAAACAAGTGTTAATAAAATTTGTCTGCGACATCGTGACATTTATAGTTGGGTGATCATAAAAGGAAGGTTGTTTATTGAGATAAGAAAGAAAGATATTGAGAGATTTTCACTGTTTTCCATTCCGCGGTTTGAACAAAAGCTACTTGTTTAATTAAGTTCGAAACTATTGTTTTTGCGGCATTCGTTAAATTGCTTTTGAATTATGTGTTACAGTTGGATGCGAAGAAGAGTCCCCTGGCCCTGCTTGCGCAGACCTGCAGCCAGATCGGTGCAGACTCTCCGGGCACGAAGCCTTTGATCCCGCCACTGGAGAAGCAATCGTCCAAGAGCTCTTCCAAGGGAGACGGTTCCTCGGCCAGGGAGAAAGCTTCGCCAGCGTCGTCTGTGGGCAGCGACGTGACAATCAAGTCAAGTTTCAAGCCGTACGAGTCGAGCGCGCCCACCCAGCAGCAGGCGCCCCGCGAGAAGACAGGCTCCCCGCCTGAGGAGCGTGGGTCCGGGCGGGTGCGAACCCCGGCCTCGGCCAAGAGCAGTTCCAGCACCCCCGGCCGCTGCGCCAGCAACCAGAGCGCTTCTTCGCCGCGGTCCTCCCCCGCCGTCGGCCGCAAGACGCCGTCGTCTTCAACGGTTACCTCAACGCTTGCGACGGAATCGTCATCGAAAGCGGAGAGCACGAGCCCGTTGGCAGGCAGCAAGTTAGGCTACAGCCCCGGGCTTCTGGACCACGCGGCCCTCAAGGACTTGCCTCTTGGTACTTTCAAGCCCGTGTCTACGCCAGGCTACCTCGGTGCGTACCCGCACTTCCCCGTGGACATGATGGCCAGCCACCTCAAGAGCTCGCCCTACATCAGCTACGCGAGGATGAAGACGCCATCGGGTGCGGATACTCTGGTCCCAGTTTGCCGGGATCCGTACTGCACGGGCTGTCAGCTCAGTTCGCATTTGCTGGCCGCCTCTGCAGCCGCGGCTGCGGCCGCCGCCACCTCCTCGGCCGGAAAGCCCGCCCCCGCTGGGACGTGTCCCGGGGGTTGCGCCCAGTGTGACCATCCGGCCAACAAGGCAGCCGGGGGTGGGCTGCTGCCGGCCGCGGCGGCGGCGGTGTATGCCTCCGCACACGCTCAGCTAGCTGCGTCGCTGGCATCTCATCTGCCCTACGTTTGCAACTGGATTGCCGGGGGCGGAGAGGCCGCGTACTGCGGTAAGCGGTTCGCCACCTCTGAAGAGCTGCTGCAGCACCTGCGCTCACACACCGGCCTCGCGGAATCGCTGCACCCGCTGTTCCACCGAGGTTCGTATCCCACGCCGCCCCTCAGCCCCCTCGCTACGGCAAGGTACCACCCCTACGGGAAGCCGCCTCTGCTGCCTCCCGGGTTCCCGCTGCATCCGCACCCGGGCCTGCCTCCTTACTTCTCCCCGTACTCGCTGTACGGCCAGCGACATCCTTGAGGATTCGGCTATCACTACGAACGGTTTCTAATACATGTTCTCATTCACTTTAACCAATAGTCACTAAAAACGTATTAATTTACTTCACAAATTACTTGTAATTATTTACACGCGTTCTGTCTACGGAATTGTGCAACGTACGATATTCTCTATTAATTTACGATATTTTCTTAAACGCTACAAAATAAAAATAGATGTCAAATAATTGTTTCATGAAAAGCGGTACCTAAAATTGTAATTTCTTCTTAGAATCGTACTTGATAATTTCCTATTCTTATTGCTTTTAAACTTACACGCGGCGAGGAAACGTTTAAGAAACGCCGTCGATTATGGCAGATCCTCACGTTTTTCTTTGCTCGTAGCCAAGTAAATTAAATTTTAATGATTATTCTTACCTTTTAGTTGATAACGACAAATGTGTCCGGTGAATGTCCTGCAGGATCGGTTCAATCCGATGTAACTGTTACGAGTGCAATGTTTTATTTGTTCTCCCAAATTTTATTTGTGATAGGTTTCTTTTCTCAGTGTGTCGTCACTTTATCCACGATTGAGTTGTCTTGCATAAACTCCACATGTGTCAAATGCTTCACAAAATAATGAGGTAAAACTCTTCATGTAATATTTAATTATATTTTTGTACTTTGAGAAGCATCATATGGTTCGTTAATACATTTGGAGCTATCTATAAAGTTCCTATTTTATTTCGAACTCTGTTCAATAAAGTTTGCAAGTTTAAAGAAAAATTATGACGTTAAGGCTGAACATATTAAATAATACCATTGATATCGACTGATGTGTCTTGCGTATGGATAATTCAATTTATATTCTATATGTATTGCTCATGAATTCGATATTACATCTATTTATTAAACAAGCAAGTAGCTGTGTACTTGTGATCCCTCATTTTGCTTTGAGCTCGATGTTTGCGCCCCCTTCTTGTGAGAGGTGAACTTAAAATTTGATAATTATTGTTGCTTTATAAGGATCGTATACAGTGAGAAACAATCTGTAATTAAACTTTCGAAATTTGTACGCCATATCATTTCATGGTAATAGCCATAAAATAATTCAATTAAGAAACATACTTTAAATCCTTTATATGTACTTTTTCAAACATTATGTGAATTATGATGAAATTTAATTCGTCTTTAAAATTACAGCTTGAATATTTCATTACAGTGATCCTTTATAACTTTGATATTAATGTTTCTCAATCCCGTCTGATGTATATTATAATATGTAGGTTGGATGAATATTTGAAATACAAAATAATGTATAAATTGATCCCAAACTATAATATATTTCTCTGTTGAATGTAGAAGTTGTTTCCTTTTATTACATTAACATAAACTGTTAAGAAAAATTTGAAAATACTTATTTATGCCATAACTAGTGAAAGTGTTGAACAGAAATAATTAGAAAAATTTACTTTTATTTAGAACTTATGTATGTTGTGAACAAAATTTCATTGAATCAGAAATCAAGCATTAGTAATGTATTTATGATGTCATTAAATAACACATTTTATATGGAAGTAATTTAATATGTTTTATTTGCAAATATTATTACATTCGATTTAAAACTTTTCATTCATTTGCCAAATGATTAGCAATGTTTTTAATTCATAAACACAAAATAAAAAAATATTTTCAATTTATACTTCAATTAATATGAACTATGTCAAACGATCATTACAAAGCAATGTTACAGCTATTTATTAAAACAGTGTTTGATAGCAAACAAGTGTATATGTCTTGTACATAGTGCAATCACTGCATGTTGACTTTCTTGCAGCGTTGTGATAGTGTGCAAGTGGACGATTTCAGAGCTCCTCGTGTGAGGGGGTTGAAAGTTTATGTAGCACATATATGAACTTACTTCTGTGTATTTATTGTATATTTGTTTATAGTTAAAGCAAGTGTAACCAAAGCTGTAACTGGTTATTAAATTAAGTTTGATATTTTATTAATTTAAATTTGTTTATATTGATGCAATAAATGTGTGCAGTATGTTATTCAAAATGTTTTACAAAATGTTAAAATATATTTTCCTTTTATTAATTGTGAGAAAAGGAGTTTCTGTGGTCTCATTGTGTACATGTTACAAAGAAGATAATAAACTGATATTCTACAGTAAATTGTATTTTATTAATGTACCACTTGTGCTATCATCATCCTCCATTTAAAGTGTGCTAGTTATCAATAATGCATTATAATCTATTTCCCCATATAATTATACTATAATATATACAGAGTGAATGCTATAACTTTTTGAATGCAATGCATTCTGATGTAAGAAATAGGGGTTGGCTAAAGTCATGATGACCTGTTGCTCATGATTATTAGAAAATGACTTCTTAATATGCTTGTCTGTTTTATATCTAATTAATGTATAATATCATTGATACAGTTAATTGATAAGAAAATTTTAGTGAGTAAAATTTTCCAATTTTAACATTACACAATGTTAATCTATTTTGTGAATTTATTTAGTGAACCTGGCAATTACAGTTTCTCAAGAAGGCACTCTACTGATATTAATGTAAACAGGTTCTGAAGTTTTAATTTCATTGTACATACACTGATTCAATTACTTTGATAAATAGTGAATTAATGTCTTGGTAGCCACTTCCCTATATAGTAAGGAAAGGATAAATTATTACTATGCATTAATTGTATTGGGAAAGGTTTGGGTACCAACTACTTGTATATAGATGTAATATTGTATTACATACTGATAGGAAAGAAAATTTATTCTCTTCAATGTGTCATAAGTAAGAAAAGTAATTACAAAAGCAACTAATTGAATTACACTACTATAATAAGGTCTGCATAATTAAACTAATCGTCAAGAGTTAGGCCTATTTTATTTCCTATATAAGATGCACATTTGAACCACGCTTCTTTATTTGATATGCTCTGAATTCAACAATTGGAGAATATTACATACTTGGCCAATAATTTCTTGATTCACAATTAACTGGTGCTCCACTGAAAATTACATCGCCGGAGACAATATTTTTTCGAAACGTCGATTCATCGTTAAAACGATTTGTGCAAATCGCGGGCTTATTTAGTCGAAATTTGATATAATTTTAGGCTGCCTTCCATTCAATCGTAATCAGCATGCATTAATTAACGAATAAGTTTCTTCTTCGGAGCGATACAAAAAAAGTTAACAGGCACCCGATAAAAAATGGCAGAGGGAGTTTATTGCACCTGTTGATTAAAGCACATGATTCGCTCAACGAAATGTCGCCGCAGATGAATTGAGTTTAACTGTTAAAGCACTTTCACAGTCAACGTTTTATTTTCTAAATTCATAATTACTAGAAGTCATTTAGCCGTGCTCTGTTCTTCATGTTTGTTAAATCAACATTACTAATTTATATTTTTCTTACTTATTTGATGTATCAATAAATATACCTGCCAAAAAAATAAGGACATTTCAATAAACATGCATTTTTGATTAAGGATGTTTGAATGTAATTCGATTCTTGAAATGTATTTGAGAAATTAACAAAGTGCCATTTCTTTGTGAGTAAAGCTCACAAATTTTCTCCGCTAAATTTGAAGAAATGAATTATGTTCAAACTAATAAATATTTTTCATTTGAACCTAAACATTTTCCAAAAAGGGAAACAATACGTCCAGCTAGTTTTGTTAATCTTTTCTATTTTATTTATAAAAATATATTACTGACAATCTAAAATTGTGTAAGCCTATTCAATAATATTTCAAAAATATCCTTTTAATAGGTGATAATTAGTGCAATGATTGAAAATCAATATTATGCATTAATGCTTTTTATTTCGCAATTAATGGAGGAAGTTTGTTTACCTGTATAACGCAGTATTTGTTAACTTACAAAATCATCAAGAATTATTACAAATGTCAGCATAGTCCAACATATGTACAATATTGCATGCACATAAACTACATACTTCTGTACTGTTTTGAAATTAATTACAGAAATTGATGTTCCTTTATACAGTAATGTGTAAATTTATTTAATTGAAAATGTGATTGTTATTATGATTTTAAATCACGAGTTATAGTTTAAATAAAGTGACAGTATATTCATTGAAAATTACCTTTATTATTTTCCGAATAGAGTTTTAACGGTTTTAGTTATTGCACTGGGATAGAATAGGAGCTTGCTTCAGAATTTATCACGCACAATACATGGGTTTTTCCAAGAAGCGACGTTACTGTTAAAAGCTGCGTTGTCCGTAGAATATGGCCCGCTTTACGGCTGCAGATTTCTTTTGTCTTGAGAGACGCGCAGACGGTGTTCTCCGCAAAATGGCGCCCCTTTCGAGCCCATAAAATCTGTGAAGCTACTGCTGCGCTTGATTTAATGAGTTACCGTCTAGCCCAGTCTCATAAAGCCAACTTCTGCGAGTAACAAGTTTATCTCACGCGAACAATTGGGAGTACTCTCGCCTGAACGCCATTGCTGACGTCTTGCAACGCAAATGCGTTTTTTTGCAATTACGTTATGAATTAACTCGTAATAGCGCCACTGATTTCAACCAGCACATCCTGCTGCGGTGTCTCCCTTCAAATAAATCGTTCTTACAAGATAATAATGGAAATATTGGCATTTATGCCCCAACATTTTTAATATTATACTTTGAAAAATTTGTGCAATTTAACAAATGCACCGTTATACAGTTAAAGGACTTAGAACACACTTTTTCAAAACATTTGAAAGGGAGAAAAACTCCATTAATTGCTGTTTGTTTGTAATTCCGTGATGCTATGTGAAGTAGCGGAAAGAGACATTTTGAGTATTATTTATTTACATTGCATATCAGTCCTGTCCAACGCAGTGACTTCATGTTCGTTGAAAAGTTGGTTAGTACAATCGCTAATAAATAGAATAAATACCAAAAGATATCCTAGTTTATTTTTTTATGATTGTCAAAATATCCTGACACTATCACGACGTTAGAAGTTATTCTTCCGGGAATGCAAATAATGTCACATTTTAGCACAACTATTTGTCTGTCGACTATACTATTAATAGGAAATTACTTACAGGTTAATATAAGTATGAATTTTAGGAAATCATTAATAAAAATGTTGGTATGGAGTGTGGCATTATATGGGTATAAAACGTGGATGGTAGAAGTTGCAGAAAAGAGAAGTATAGTAGCTTTTGCAATGTGGTTCTATAGAAGAATGCTGAAAATCAGATGGGTGGATAGAATCACTAGCCAGGAAGTTGTAAGCATAATAAGAGTAGGGAGAACAATATGGAGAGAAGGAATAGATTTAATAGACCACGAGGGTCTTGTAAAATTAGGATTAGAGGACAGTGTATCGGATAAGAAAAGAAGAGGGACCCAAAGAATGGAATACGCTAATTATATTAGGGAGGACGTGAGCTGTGGTAGTTATGTAGAAATGAAGCATCGAGGATTGCATCAGACCAGTGTTAATGACTGAATACTACAACAACAGGGTAGGGTTTGAGACTATTTTTATTTCATTGTTCGAGTAACAAATATTTATTTTATTTTATAGTTTCTGATACTTCTTGCTTGTTCAGCGTATTTGATTAAGTATACGACCATCTGTTGGTCTACTGTTCACAGTAAGATTTATGTTCGTGGCAAGAAATAAATTATAAGTTTTAGCTTTTCCAAATTCAATGTAGCGTCGAAATCAGTTTAGCAGTTTTCTGTTAAGCTAACAAAATCCACGATAAGCTATTTAACTTCAATTCTTAGAACGTTAAAAATTCCGTCTTAAGGTGATGGATGGATGACAATTTTATGTCTCTCAGAATCGTCTGATAGCTACCTGGAACGATGAAATCGTGACAACAATTTTCTAGTGAAAAGTTAATAAAATCAGCGTGGTGGACAAACAGGAATTGAGCGTAAGATAAAATAAAGATAAAATAAAATCGCTGGATCACAAACGAAGTATAGCTAAAATTATTGATTTATTCAGCTATATATATTTAAATAGATCACTTTTTATAGAGGTCTTAAGCTTCAATCCAACAGTCCTTTCTTTTTCCATCAACGGAACAAGATTCTGTGAATCAAAGTTCGCTAAGTCCACATAATGTTTGGATCGAAACTCAGTGAACAGTCCTGCATTATTGGCCACACTCATATTTTAAATATTAATTTTATTGTATCTGTATTTCAGCCTGGTATGTTCGTCGATAACTGCGACATTGAGATGACTGACCAACGTCGTCATCATATGGCGATAAATATACCCACCTGGATCCTCAAACAGTTTAATCTATTATGTGTACCGGGATAACATTCGGTCCATAATCTACTAAAGCTAATGATTTACTGTCAATAATAATTATTTGCGACTTTTCTTTGAAATACGAGAGAATATTGTATTACAAGAAGCTTAAAAAGGCTTGACCGTGTGGCATAATAGTTCAGTACATGTGTATTATATGAAAATGCACCTTATCATTTTTATCTCTTTTTATTTGTTGTTCACGATAAATTTCTATTAACGCAATACATAAAATGTAAGTTTTGACAACTTTAGGATAATTATTATGGTCGTGACAAAGGAAGCTATTAATTAAAAATTTATTACAGCACAAAAATACTACATATTTTTTCTACTAAATTATTTTCAGAGTTTGAAAATGTTTAATAACTTCTCGTATATTGTCAACAGGAAAAAAAACCTGAATCACTTGAAAGTGTAGTTGCTCAGTTGTAATGGCGACGAATCTGAAGAACACGACCTGCAACAACCGTAAATTGTGCTGTGTTGTGAAAGTGGGTTCGTGGCTCCGGCTGTGAAACAAGTGCTTTGCATTCAGAAAGTTTTAGTCCCTGGGCGTTGTCTTATTTCAGACACGTCCTTGACGGATACGTCTTTATTGACTTACAACTCCGTGATTGGACTCTGGAACAGTACCATTGACATAAAATTCCAAAACGAGTGGTAAGCCACAACGTTGAGCTGCCAAAGTACGGATGCCTTAGAGGATTTAATAGGCTTCAAGTGAAGACTTGAAAGGAGTAAGATAAATGGTGAGACATGCCACCGCTAGTGAACACTCTCACTCTCACCTGTATATTATATTTACTTAAGTCAAATAATATAGAGTATTGGAAGTAGTGTCGGATTGGGAAATGCACGTCAGAGTCATTTAACCTGCAAAAACAACTTATAGGCAGAAGTATATTGTAGAGAAGTAATAGAAAACTATTTGACTACCGAATAACTTGTTCATCAGATAGCCGGTGGGATTCGCATTCCTATAGTCATAAATTTCCAAAATAATATCATCAACACATATGTTATACCAGGTGATTGTCCTCATACTTATTTTAGACAGTTGAACCAATTACTGCATTTATATCTGAGGTGAAAAATATTTACTAACTGTATTACAATCAATAATTTTGGTTTCAACTTTAGGAATAACCATAATAAATTCTGGAATAAAGTCACCCTTGAGTATCTAAATGAAATTTTCCGTGGGAACATAAATTGTAGTTACACAATTTATTAGGAGCTACTTTCTTTTCTTTATTTTTAAAAATTTTTCTGGAAGTAAAATTCCGGACTTGTGGGTAATTTTACGGACCTACGTAAGGGGCCTGAAGATATTAGAGGTCCTACATTATAAGTCAATAAAGCGGTCAAGGTCGTAAATACCCGCGGAAACAAATTTGTTCCCAAAAGTTTGGAAAGTGCACTAAATTTTCATAGGAAATATGAATTCAAACGGACGTGTGTTATCATGATTTTTTTAATCAAATATATTGTTCAGTAATTGCTAGCAACACTATTGAGATTCGTGGGGCACGGATTTGACTCTCGAGAGTTCTAAATCTGGTGGGCGTAGCGTGTCGGGCGATCCACCCCGGTGGCACTTGTTCGGCTAATAGTCACAATAAATAATAAAAAGAAAATTATTTTTTTCCCATGAACTATTTATATTTTTTGCAAATTTAGTGTATTTTGGATTTAAATGTCTAAATAAGGGGGCGGTGAATTTGACCTACGTTGGGTCCTGATGTAGGAGAAATGATACTGTAATAATATAGGAAGCCATAAGAACAAGATGGATAGTTACTTGAAAGAAGTGATACAATAATGTTGTAGGAGGACAGAAAGACAAGTAAACAGTGATGCGGTAAGGGAAGAGATCAGTGATTAGTAGATGTTCAATAATGGAAACAAGGCAGCAACACCTCACTTTGTGAGTTAGCAGATAATATTTGAGGTATCTCCGTGATTGCCGACCACGAGAATAGTTTCAAAGCAGACCAGCAGATGAGACAGCGACCCCAGCCGAGAACAGTTAATTAATTCTCCTCCTTACTAGCTGCATCAAGACTGTTTCCTTTTTTCAATGCCATCTCATTCCCTTTTCTTGTTATTGATTGTTTTATCCAAATCACAGTGTATGCAATCATTAATTCTCCATTTACCTCGTTATCAGAATTATTCTCTTCACGGCTTGGTCACGAACAACGCAGTGAGCCAATTCTCACGTCTCGAGAGGTTTTTGTCATGGGTTTCTTTACAATCTTTTGCCATTAATCCTTTATGAGACTGCAATTCCAACATGGTGACGTTTGTATTTATGATTATTTTAATTCCAGCACATAAGAGATTCCTAACTCTTCGGAAATATGTCTTTAACATGCTGCAACAAGCTTAAAGAATTATGTTAAAAGCTTTTGCAGCCAGATTTAATAAAATTCAGCGATTAATGAATGAGAAAACGAAATAATTTACAATTAAATAGGATGGTATGCCGCGATACAATAGATTTAATAAGTAAAAGGTCACTCGTTACACACCCATGTATCATTTTTCAATTAGTTTACACTTCATCCTAAAAGTGTATTTTTTTTATAAAAGCGTTATGAGTACTGAATTTGGTTGAAATTTCTGCACGCGTTACAGACTAATGCTGAAACACACACAAAACACATCCATATGTATAAATGTGGAACGGTTTCTGACAGTCTTTACTACTCAAGTTCTTTTGTATCGTAGGTGGTATAGATATTCAGGTATTAATGCAAATGTTTCGAAATATTACATTTGTATGACTTCTCACTTTTCGTGCCCTCGTTTTACTCGTGTATCCAACATTCAATAATATACGGGTGTCAGGTAATTTTTCAAAATAAAATCACGAAAACCGTATTTAAAACACAACTATTTTTTTCAAGACATAACTCAGATCGTGGTCACCAATTAAATAAAACTTCAACTACCGGTGTCTCGTTACCGTGATAACGGCAACTCGTTAGAGAACCGAACCTCCACCAGCCAAGTATTGTCGTGAACCTAATTGTTTCCCCGATTGAAATGTTTTTCTACTCGTCATAAAGGCCATCACTGTTCTGTCAACACTGTTTCTGGGTCAGCTTGTCTACCTTAAACGCAGAGATACGATTTATAGTTACTATATATATATATATATATATATATATATATAATTAGGTATTTTTAGAATCTGCTTCTTATAGTGACATGGATAATGCGTGGATCCTCCTTCAGTTGTTGGGGATATAGAAACATCAGCGCCTCTGGCGGAATTCGAACCCGTAACATGTTATTCAAGTCAATGACGCTACAACTACACAACAGAAGTCGGTCCGAAGATGTATCTAATTGAAATACATGTTCATAGCCGCCGTCAAATCTGTTAAAGAAATATTTGAATGTTTTATCAGGTAGATATCGCGTCAGAGCCGTGATGTTTCCACAAAGCACATAAATTTTTCAATTGATTCAAGGCTTAAAAAATGTTTATCTATCCATAAACCTACGCCAAAAATACTAATTCAAAGAAAAGTACTCTAGTTCTACGTAGGTACCACAGATAACTTGGAACAATATATGAAACAAACAAGTATAACAGTCCGCGTTTAGTACTTAATATACCGGGGAGTCGACTGGAATGGGAAGAGTCGCGACTGCGTTTGCACACGGCGATAGCTGTGAATATGGCAGTGAAAACATCATAAAAACGTATAAAACAACTTACAACTCGCACAATAATTTACATCTTTTCCATCCATGCCTTCCAAGTTTTCTATGTTGGCACTGCCCGATTCACAATTTTCCGCTACAGTTCGCCAAATCCCCGACATTTGCTTGATCGGAACTGGGGTTTTCTACGAAGAAACCACTTGGTGGCAGCAAGAAGGATGTCGAACCCCGAAAATCCAGATTGGCTCCAAAATTTTAATTACATGCGTACTATCGCTTGTGTTCTTTGATCAGGTTTAATGGTTTCCGTACCGTGATCCAACGATACAGCTTGAGCATAATCCGCAAATGATCAATGACATTTAAAATTTTGAAATGTTTAGTTATTGATCCGCGAGATGCTAGTTAACATAGCTGGTCACAACTATAGTTCTTTAGATTATTTTCAATTTTTTTGTTCATTTAAATTGTTAATTTACAATCTGCAGTGGTCACAATACAATGCAATAAGTAAATAATATACAAGTATGCCTTAAAACGTGAGTAGGGTAATCGTCCAATGATGATTACCTAGAAGTTTAATGGCGTATTTTGAGGAATAGTTTCAGCATTACTTCTCCAGAATCAAATCTGTAAGCCACGATCTTCTAAGTCTTCTCTGTGTTTTAGGACGGTAAATTATTTCGGTTATTAGACTATTTTGGTGTCCTTCCATTCGTTCAAAGTACTGTACCGTTAGTCTTTTGATTTCCTCAGTGATGAATGGGATGTTGAGAACATTGTGTAATATGGAATTAGAAACTAACCATAGTGTGTTGGTGATTTTACGGGATATTTTTTACTGTATCCGTTGAATTATTTTTTGATTCGATGGCTTGGTGCATCCCCATCTAAGTTCATGTATAAAATAATTTTATTGTCTGAAGATAATTCACATTTTCTTCCTATTAACCAAGACAAAAATTTGAATGTTATTAAGTAGACCGGAGTGCACATTATACGTCTTGTGGTCAATGTAACTTGTATTGATTTGCTCTCGTTTATCTTGATTTTCCATTACTTGGTCCAATTGAGTAATAGATCCGCATAACCAGTTTCTCACTTCACAACAATTGTTAATTATTCAGGGGGTGAAATTAATATTTGGCTTTCTCAATGAGCCACCTAGTAGAACTACTTTTCCTGCACGCCAGATATAAATATCTACCAACAAAATTTTTAATTTCATTGTTTACGAGACTTATTTTTTTTGTATAGTAACTTCGTTTTAACTTACTAACATACTTGAATGTTAGGGTACCCGCGGATTACGTAGAATTTTGTACCCATGACAACTGCAGCAGCAGAGTACATTAAATGTACACAAATTGTTCTAAATGTACGTGATATTATAATTTCCCTGCCAATTAGTGCGATCTTGAAGACGAGCTAGGTCATTAACTTGATTAGAATAGAAGTACACAGGACTGTAGGAACTAGGTGCTCCACTCCCAAATTGAGCGTGTTTCTTGTAGCTGTAGGCATATATCTGTCGTGTTAGTGGGCTGTCCACCCCTGGGTGATGATGTCAGATGTCACGGCCCCTGACTCCACCTGCCATGTCATTATACAGCGCGCTGCCCGCTTGTTTACAGGTGTCGGCGATGTTAGCATGCGCGCCTCGTGACAGGACGCCACACAGCATTGCTGAACACTACTTTGTTGTTAATTAATTATTACATTCGCAGACAGTTCTCTCGCGGGTTATGCAGCCACAAAAAAAAATAATACTGGCATCTCATGAGAGTTAGGAAATTTTTATTTGCTGAATAAGTGCTCGGAAAGCTCGCTTTAGTGACCGTGAGCTTAACAGCTAAAATTTTGAGGTATTTCATGATTAGCGTGGCCCTACAATATCATCTAAGTTAAATTTGGGTAAAAACACAAATAGCTTGCCCGGGGACACGAATCAATCATTGGATTCCTTCTTTTCGTTCCGCATCCTCGCATTTAAAATTCCCTTCCGAAGCTATTAAAGGGGAGTTACAGTTTCTGGATCACCCTCATGTAGCCTGACACAAAAACTTATATTTATTTTATAACTCGTTAACACATATCAGCCCCACGTTGTGATGCCATATTATAATATACATAATTTCTTTAATAATCACTATGATTTTAACTAAGAACCCCGCGTTGTGGTGATCCAAATTGTTAAGGATACTTTAAAAAACACGTTACACTAATTAATATTATTTAATAGTCCATGAATTTCTGAGCCTTTCTTCTTTTGGGTAAAGGGCTACATGGGGGTGATGTTGCAACAGGCAACCCTTTAATAGCATAAAAATATAATTGAAAAGGCGGGTAGTGGAAGGTAGAATAAGTTAGCCAAATGTTGATCTGGGCCACAGATGATAGTTTAAGGGACCAACCTGGTGATTCACCTAAAAGGGATGCAGGGAAAACACTAGAAAACCCCTATCAGGTAGCTCGGACTTTTTGGTACTATTCTCACGCCCTTCCGAATGACAGGAGAGCAGTTTGCTTTGGAGTCGCAGCATTCTCGTCGCCGTGTCTCCACCAGTTTTAGGAGATTGTAGGCCAACTGGACCTGTGGGATCAGCGAGCAACTCTTACCGTATGCGCAAGGTCTTCGACCCCAGTACATACGCCTTCTTGAAGAGATGAAGGAGCCTCATCATTTGAGAGTCTTGAAATTTGAGAGAGAACGAGACATCCCCAAAGAAGAGCACATTGTCACTCTGTGGAGAAATACCTGCGAGAGAAAGCTCCCACAAATGTCCCCTGCGATCAAGGGCTCTGAGACTAATTATAAACTACAGTTTTATACTGATAAAAAATTTAGTAATATTTGACCATGGGAAGGAATTTGATAAGCATTGTAAATACCTACGGGAACTGTTTTCAGTCTGGCTGCATGGATGAGGCCTTCGGCCAAAATAGTGGAATCTTCTACCAAACCTTCTACCTCTCCTGAGGCGCGCAATTTTAACGACCTTTGTGCCCCAAATCTTCTCTCCATTTCGCCTCGTATGGCTCCAAATATTCCTCCTCCGTTTTCCAATAGCCAAACGGCTGCAATATCAAATAGCACCCATTGGTTGGTATTTACACAATTGCAGCCAAAAGAAAAAATTTAGCTGCAGGATGTAAATAAGCGACCTCTCATGTTTTTCCGTTTCGTTACTTGTAGCTGGTTGCAATTATTCATGCATAACGTCTGGCAACTTCACGGGAACAATTTTTTTTTGTATTAGTAACGGATGCCATTTATTTAAGAGCCTGACACCCATTGTCAGTAAAAACCCTGTTCTATAAATCTGAAGAAAGTGCCGTTACATATTCCGAGGAAGGGTGTAGCGCTGACGACGCACATGGAAAAAATACTTTGCAGGTCTTCAGATTTTTTCTCGCGTCTTTTAATGTATTACAATCTCCCCCTTGGAGTATTATTGGGTTGAGATTTTTGCAAAACATCATCCACATCACGCAGTATAAATTGTATAGTGATATCTCATCCATGTTTCTGAAAGAAAATTAGTTAGTGAATGTAACAAAATTAAATCTGCTAATAATTAGTTAAGACACTAAATTTGGGTCAATTTTTAAATAACGAGCATATTATGTATTACATAATTATAGCATAACTACTCATACATATGTTATATGAGAATTTTTAAAGAATCGTAATAGCGGACCACCAATTTTCACTAGTATTCTTCCGATTTTATTAGTGTAATTAATTATGTTCTCATTTATATTCTATAAAATTAATACACAATGTAGAATACATAATTTAATAAATATCGCACGTTACTTAGACAACGATTTCTAAAGAATATTCAGGTATATTTTAGGTTGTGACACACAATATTAAATAGTACACGTATTAAAGTGATTATGATACGACTATTTTCAATAAGTAAAGTATAATAAATTCATATAAGAAGAAGTAGACTCTTAAGAAGTATCCTACGAATCCCAAATTTGTTATTTAGGGTCAGTTTTCAATTCGAAAAGTATTTATTTCGATCTTACAGAAGGTTATTAATATATCGATCACTATCATATTGAGGGTTAATACATGTAATGTAGGTAATCGTTTATTATAGAATAAACCTCAAAATACTCACGTCTGTTTTAGACGGTATAAATTCACAAATCAAAAAGCGAAATTACGGTGTAACATACTTTTAGCTAACTCATGGTTAACAGAACGTACCAAATATTTTGCAGTTTATGTTAGAAAGCGAACATATAGGTCTACGATAGTGTTGGCGTCTGGAACTCTTCTTATACCGGAAATAATAAATTCCTCAAGGCGGCGGCATCGCTCGTCTTTGAAGCAACAATTTACGTCCGGTTAGATATATGGTTCATAAATTAGAGCAAGTCCAGTTACGGCAGTTCTCCGAAACACGCTTTTCCTCTCCTCACTTCTCTCGCCTATCACATCTTAAAAAATATTATCTACATATTATACGCCTTAATGTACTTGTATAAATGACACTTTATATTTTAACAGGAATTTAACTCCATTTTTTCCTTTTATTCTTCTCTTGAAAAATTACCTCCATAAATTAAGAAAACGTAACCATAATTATAATATTTTTAAGAGAACCATTCTATCATGTTAACTTTGCGGTTCGCTTAAAACTCTTTTTTGTTTATAATGCAGTTTATCCTGTTCTGTTCTACTAGTAGTTTTAAACCTTTAGCGTTAACAGTTTATAATTAATTATATACTTTTCGTTCACGTTGGACGGTAAATAATAACATTGAGTGAAACCGTAGAACTCGTTTATCTTCTCAACCAGCGTAAATGTACAATGATTTTCAAACACTACACGCATAAAATGATCAACTTCATCTGTTAATTTCAACATTAATAATGTTTTACTCATTTATTAAATAACCTCTTTGCTCTTAACATGTTTATATTTTGTTCTTCTTTAATTATAAGGTAGTTACTGAAGTTTTTGTACATCTGATAAAGTGCAAAGATTATGGAGGAAAGTTATCGTATACATAATCTACGTGTAATTAATTGAGTTTACATATCATGAATTAACTGTTTCCTTATCTATTACAAGTTTTAATTTCTTTCTTTCTAATAGTTAAATTATATTGGTTCCACATATTTAATATTTGTGTTTAGCGTGGTTTTATATCCAGAAAATATGCGTCTTCAATGAGGAATATGGTTATGAAAATATTCCACCTCTATTTATTAAACTTCAGCACTATACTATAAAAGAATGTCGTATTCCATTTACCCCGCTATACAGCTACGCCCCGAGTCCCAAATATTATATATTGTATATAAGTTCGGGAATATATTGTGTCGTTTATATCGCATAGGGAATATATACGCATTGCTCTAAACAAATAAATTAAATTGCCTGTCTCCTTTTGGTATCATAGAACGGGTAGGAACCATAAGAATTTAATCAATTTGAATTGGAAAACAACACACCTTATAGTAATTCTCATGTAACTATAAATTTTAGTATGCATTACTGACCTAAGTGATGACAAAAGAGATGTACAAAATAATTCTTTAAATATTCTCTTTTACAAGATACTTAAAATATCTCTCCATGTAATATGTTTTCCACAGTACTAACAAATATTCATCGGTCGGTATGAACTGAAAAAAGTAAAGATCTCCGCGGCTTTGCAATTGCGAAAGTCTGATAACAGACATTTCCGTCTGCGGCCGCCATGCTGTAGTGGACACGTGGCCATAAAATACAGAATGACAGGCTGTTATCACTATATGTAGCCAACCAACGGGGATCGGCTTAGAATAAAAAAATGGGATAACCGACTCCCACTCCATGGAAAAACGTTTGCGCTAGCAGTTTTTCGAAAGCCTCGCAAAAGATTAGCTAAGTATTTACTAAAACAACATATGAAAAATGCCAAATAGCAGCTAAATAAGTACTAATAATAATAATTATTATCCAATGCGACATTAGCGAAAAATTAAATATTATCGACCGATATTTCTTCCAAAAATATGAATTAATTTTGAACCTACTAATTCTTGGAGAACAAACACAAAGGACATAGATTTTTGGAAGTATGGTTACCATTACCAGAATAAAAAATGGACACTGTCAATTAAGCCACACTTATCTACTGAATAGATCCATCCCACCTTCAGTCTTGTGATGTGTATTACTGCCTTAAACATCACCAACACAGGCTAAAATACCTACAGGACAAAAATTCCAAATCCATCTTGGACTCCCATGAATATCAAAAAAGACATTATTAAGTTTTGTAAGGGCAGTAATTGAATTTAAAAATAAAATGTAATGAAGACAAATAATTAATTAGTGGCTAACCAATAGAAGAAAGGACATTACCAACATCTTATTTTGGAAATTTATAATAGTAAATAGTGTGTAAAAAATAGTTGTAAAATAATTTGTAAATAATTGTCATTATGGTAGCTAATGACCAGACAGTCGATGCGACCTTAATAAATGAAAAGAAAAGAAAAACCATTATAGCATACTTCTTTTATGTAAACTTAAATTTAAATAAGAAATTTCCGTGTAGATATACAACAATAAAGTTATTTATTATAGTTGCGTTAACTTGAAGCTTTATTAACGCTTACTCTGAGGTACACAATTTTTCACACAAGAAACAAACGTAACTGAAAAATGGTTTTCAATTCCACAGAAAAGACTCTTTTATAATTGTATTAATATATTTAACAAGCTCGAAGAGAGACTATATATATAATATATATAAAAATGATTGTAAACCTAACTTATTCCTTATTATATTTATAAGTAGAAGATACTTCATCTCATTGGTTTGATTACCATATATCAATATATTTACGAAAAATAAAATTGTGTGTGCGGCCCTGGTCTTTATATAATCAATCAGCACTACGATTTATAAAAATTTTGCATTATTATTAACTAATTATATTGTATGATTACGTAAATAAAATGTTACTTAAACATAAGAATTATTTTACTCTTTACTGCAATTTAATTATCTCGTTTGACAGGCTTCTTGAGAGCATAATGTAACCATCTCTTTACATCTTTAGGGTAGCAACTCTTTTGGTCTGAAGAGGGGGAAGGAAGAAACCAAAATCTTCAAAAAGTCGACAGGTAACTTCTCTGAGGTGATCAGCGTGAAAGACAACATTTCACGGCTACTGAATGAATGGTATAGGAACGCTTAAGGCAAGTTCTGCTTTGGTGCGACTATTCAATGGATTTATAAATATTTATATTCATATATGCAAGTTATCGCAGTGGAACATACACGAACATTTAAGTAAAAAACCTGTTTTAATCCCTTCAATTTTTAATTGAAATCCGTTGAGCCGTTTCGGAACCTATTTGACACAAACTTTTAGACAGAGACTGACAATTCAATTTTTTTTGGTATAGGTTACATTTATCTTCATTAGTGGTTTGCTCAGAACAAAATTATATTTCGTCATCAATGGCCATAAATTTCAAGGACCGTTTCAAGAAGCATTAAGACTTTATATCAGTGATGCAGGCATTATGAAAAAATCTACTAAAGTACTTGATTCTCCGTCACCTTACCAAATAGACACTCTCCAAACAAGCACTAGGCAGAAAAGACATGATGATTATTGCTCTTAGGTTCCAATACGGCTCTTATATATAAAATAAATTAGGCACCATCTTGTTTAACAATAAACTATCTAGCTTTGACTACTGTTGGCGTGTATAAATACGATATTGGCGAGTTTCTTTTTCTTGAGAAATGAAACGGGATTTGCACTATATTAGACTGTAGGCAGCTGTCAGACGACTCCATCGGTCATCCAGTCGCTCCTGGCACATGTATCTTTTCACATTACATCATCACTAGGCCTCGAACCCCTCCAAAAGCCTCTCTCTCACACACATGTTGGTGTCAGCACTTATTCCAACCAACCATTTTAATGTTCATAAACATCCTAGCGAAGGGAAGGCTGACAGACGCGGCTAAAAGACAGGATACGTCGCTTTGCTTCACAGTTTGCACACAAATCAGCCGGCCGCGGATAGGACAAAGAGATAGCTCGCTCACGGTTTGTGTGTGTTTATGACGGGTCGGTTATAAATCCTCTCGCGCGCCTGGGCGGGCCTCGGCAATCAGAGCCGGTGACGAGCTCTAGGACAAAGGAGCAGCCGCCGACGGCACAGATAATAAACCGCCTTTTTACGAGTTGGACCCGCTTCCTTTCCTTTGCCGCCGCGGCGCAATAACAGTCGTGTAAACACACGCCCCGGAGAGAGCCGGAAGCGATGGAAACACACACACACGCACACACAGGACACCCAATAAATTGCGGCTCATCTGCTGCTTTCATGAGGGGTGCGCTGGGCGACGTACCCTCCCCCTCCCCCACCCCCACCCACACCCCCACCGCCCCGGTCTGTGGTAAACCTTCGGCCAACCTAGATTACAAGACGCCTTTGACAGACTCAAGCGAGCGCCTGCGTGGAGCGCTGACGTCAACTGTCATTCGTCTCGTGACATTTCATTCCCCTACGTTGACATTAGAAGCCCCTCAAGACCATCACATGATTTGAGATAGGGCCCACGACTAAAGGTTCGTAAACGTGATACGAAAAGTCAACAAAAAACCAAGTTCCAATAAAAACGCGAAATTATAAAGAAACGATGGACAAAACAAAACAGTTTCAAGTAATGAATACATATCGAACTCGTAAGAGTGACACCAGACAGCAAGCGGTCGAGTGTTACTGGTATATTATAAACATTTTAACTGTGTTGAAGAAAAATCGTGTGATAATTTCTGATTCAGTTAACTGATAACTTAATTTGTAAAGCTAATATAAAATTAACATGTGTGTGATGACCGGGTGTAGAGAATAAGTCCCAATGTATCCCATGCAAGTCCTAGAAGATCCTGAGAGTAAGGCAGAGTAATCCTGGCCCTACTGTGGAATGCAATGAGCGCACGTAATATGAGTGCTGCGTGAGATGCTCGTACAGTTAATCCATTTGAGCCCATATACCTGCCAGGGCAGGTATACAGGTCTTTTGCTCCCTACTTCATTCCTCGTATCGAAGAAAAACTATTAATTAACTGCATAAATTACACAACATTTCATAATCTCATTATTGCGTTCATTCAAAAAAAAATTATTTTCCTGAAAACGAAGCAGTCAAGAAATTAAGTTACGCTGGAGTTTTTTTTATTTCTCCATGGCTCTACAACCCATTGAGGGCCTGGGCCTACCGAGTCGACTGCGGACTGTCATCTTGCATGACACATTCCGAATTTGGAGTGACACGTGGTCATCGTATCGATCACGCTGGAGTAATAGCCAGACAAATATTGAAATAAACTTCAATTATAAATACAGCTTTCGTTTCTGTTGTTGACTCTCATCAGGTGTAAAAGACAAAAATATTAATTTCTAGAGACAAGAATATAAATTATAATGCATTGCTAAAACTAAAATTATAGCTAATTAAATGTCGAGAATATTCCATTTGAACGAACAGCGTAGAAGATTAATATTAGAATTTACAGGTTCATGATACCTAGATCCATTGATTTATAGAACTGGTTTATTTCTTACAATTTGGCTGTCTTATTCATTTATAATCAATAATATGCTTCACGATTTCCATGTAACAAAACGTTTAAATATATTAAAAATATTATTCAGGATTCATAAAATGGTTGTAGCGTGCGACTTAAATAATTACGTTGACTACGTCGTGGCATGTAATTTTTGGAGGAACTGGAGAAACGACTGCCTTGAAAGACACGTGTGACTTCCCCATGGACACTGTGGGTCCGAAGTCACCGCGAAATCGTTGATGTATTTGACAGAAAGAGAAGACCCGGAACCCGTTGGGAGCTGTATGAAAGTACAACTAAGGGCCAGTTTTGGGAACGCTTAAGGGCGCGTGTGCTGAGATAACATTTGTTGGCTTAAAGGGTGATATATAAAGAAAATTTGCCGTGGCTAAAGCGTGTCAACAGGTCTGACAGTCCGTATCAAGATCTACAACCATATCTAGGATCCAGAGTTCTTAGCGACAGGCAGACGTCGTGACGCCGTCACCACGTGTATCGGAAGCCTACAGTCCACAAACCACGATTGTTGCATTAGTGCCTTTGGTGGTGGATTGGCAAGCCCCTCCGTGAGTTGGTCATAAAATTCTATCACGCTGCCTATTACGCCTGGCAGGACTGAAAGATAACTTGCCCTTATATGCCGATATATACACGCACACTTAACATGAACAACATCATTTAACGCAAATTTAATACGAAGTTCGGCTTTAAATATGAAAGCATGATGTACCAAGCATCGGCGAGATCCGTCTAGGATTTTTTGGCAATGAAATATATTTCCAAATGTGTCATCTATCATTTATAATTTTATTTCTATGGCTTTTTTAAAGGTTATTTGTCTTAATATAACACAAAAGTTTAACTACCATTTTATTTAAGTAATTATACTTTTCAATCAGTTAATTATAATACAAACTGTTTCATAAATCACAATGAAAATAATTCAGTGATAGAGTCTGACGACCGAGACGAATTTTTCTGAAACTAACCTTCGCCTTTTCCTATGCGACATTCACGAAAAGCAATTAACAAGTATCATTAATTTAATAAAACGTTATTTTATGCTTAACAGCTATACAATCATTAGTAGTAACTTTTTTAGCAGTTTATAAATGTGCAATACGAGTTTAATAATGTTCAATAATTTATTGACACTTTTATGTGCATAATTTTCCTGTTATCGTTAATTTTGAGTTTTGATTGTTTACGGAATTCTGTGACACCGCTGCCCTTCAAGATTAATTTTTATGATTCGAAAGGAGTTAGCTTCATGAGAGGCTGTTTGGGTGTTATATGACTGTCAGGGAAACATAATTACATGCATATTAGCATTAAATTTTGATAAAAAATATTCATGTGCCACAAAACTGCTTTTATAACACTATATTAAAACCACCATATAAAATATTTAGTATCATAATAACATTACATAAGATACGTGAATACGAGAAGTGCCGGAATAATTGCTACTACTTTTTTTGACTAGGAGGCTACATGAGTGTGATCCTGAAACAAGCAACTCAATTTTAGTAGCATAGGAAAGGAATCGAAAAGGAGAAATGTGTAAGAAAAGCTTAAAGGTAAAATATTTGATTTTAAGTAACGTCTGCAAGAACGAATCTACTATTTTATGGAACATCGCATTTCAGATGTTATACAAATAAATAAAATTAACTTAACTTTAGAAATGTGCAATATGTTTAATAGGCCATTGTGAACATGCTCTATACAACTTTACATTTCAATAAATTTGATTCCCAACGGAATTCCATCCCCACGTAGTGACAATCATTTTTATGAGAGACTCATCCGATGATAAGTGTTTAACGGTGCTGACGTTCACTCTCCGGATTTTGAGCCATTATAAATAGCTTGTGGATTCGTGACTGAAGAACGGCCAACTTGCCTGATGCGGTCAGTCCAGGATTTGCCGATATTTGTGTACGGTCCGTGGCAGCAGAAAATTAAGCAGAACCAGTAGTAAAAATTGATAGCGCCTTCCTCGCAGTTGTAAGGATTTCGTAGAGCATAATTCTGGTGGTTTGTGAACTGCTCAGGTTTTTCTAAGTTCTCCTCCGCGTGGTCTAGGTCCAGTTCAGGACGTCCGAAGCACAACGGAAGACACATATTGATGAATTTTTCTAGCTATTTGTATCCATAGTTACGGCAACAATTACACATAAATCAATTCACAAAATTAAACTGAATTCAATTTAAGACCCAAACGGTAATATTTATAATAATTTTTGCAATTATTTCTAAATTACCTATGAGATTATTATAGAGTAACTAAGTGATGTACGATTGGAGTCTCATTTCAAAAAATATCCTAGGAACTCTGTGCAGTGTCCGTAGAATGTGATTAAAATTGTTTTAGACAGGTACTTAGCTTCCATGTAAATAGGAGTGTTGTGTTTCACAAAATTATTTCTGTTGTGGTGTGCGTTTGCATCCACATCTATAAGAAATATATATTGTACTAATCTTAAGAAGCGGGTTAGACTTCTTACCAAGCCAACGGCAGAGCAATAATAAACGAAATTGGTTAATTTTAATATCCTATTGAGATGATACATATAGCCAGACGAGACGGGAATTCAGTAGAATTACTGACATCCCCTAAAATATTTTGGAAAGAAACAGTAACAAGGTAGCCACTGGGGACCTTAAAATGTGACACGTGTAAATAAAGAGCAACAGCACCTGCCCCTTGCGACAATAAGCAGAAAAGGAACAGGACATGGAAAGGTCCGAGTCAAATAGTCGGAGTAAATTAAAATAATAGGTCCTGCTAGCCACCCTTTTCACACCCGAAGATTCCGGGACACTTTCATAGCATGGAAATCTGGCCTGCACCTCCGAACCCAAAGGCTTGACAGACAAGGTCACCACGAACCACCAAACAACCCCGTCAGACAGACGAAGACCTAGAAAACTAATAAAAGGCGGCACTTAGGAGATTTTCGATTATTATTATTTGGAGATTTTATCTATAATCATAGTTTTAAGTCTGCTTTTAGTTTTTGATCAGAAAACGTTGGAAGCGATTCGAGTAAGGCGCATTCCAATTGTGCCAGTCATGCAGGTTGCAGAAAATTAGCGGTCTGTGCCAGCTGATGCGGGAACGCAGAAATGAGATTTTCAGAACTAGATGGGTAAGTCCTCCCAGTCAAACGACTTGCGTCTGAGTCATATATTTTCATTCTAATGAATGCCATTCCTTTTCAATGGCTTGATAAATTTAATAAATCTTGATCAAATATGAATGTTAAAATTCAGAAACACTTGTAAATAGCTTCCCTTAGAATAATATAGATTTATGTGAGAATGAGTGACAGCTGAGCTTGTGGCAGTAATTTTTAAGTAATTCTGTAAAATAGTATGTATTTTTAAATGTTAAGGTGGTGCTATTAAATCCCCATTATTAAATAAAAGCCGCGATGTATAAAATTTATAAAATTTGAGAACCTTGTCTTCAGCTCAATTTCTTACGAGTTACTAGTAAGCTGTTTATCAGCTTACGGTTTGAATTACGCGGATCGCATTATCTATATTTTAAAATGTGTTCGTTATATTCTTATAATAATTAATTAATTCCATAGAGTGGTTCTCACACCGGCAATCTTTTGTTCAGAACTGCTCTAGAGTTTAAATGTTGTCTGACGCCACTTGTCATATAACGGTTTTTTACTCCGTCTTAAGGGTTTACGAACGCATAATTAAAGAAACAATAACAGTTGGGTGCATTTCTAAGGTAAAATTATCGATTCGCTCAAAATTTTGAGCTTTGGGTCTGTCTGTTGACACATATCGGATTGTGTAAATAACTGGTCTGTTGAAACCAGGTCAGAAGACTTTTATCCGATTTATTTTGGGTATTTCAACGCCAAGTTAAAGCTCTTATATAAAATTATATAAATAAAATTAGTCTGAGCGGCAGTGGAATAAATGTTGTGCTTTTTTTTATACATGTGAGGTGAAATTGGCACACCGAGAATATATAAAACAAAAACAAATAAGTGCACCTTAGAAACGTTTGAATATAAGTAATCATTTGAAGTTTTCGGTTACTCAATTATGTGCTCTGGAACAGTATGCGGTTCCTTCAAATCCGCCGTCCCAGAGAAGCAAGAACACTGAAGCCTTCAATCTGTCATATAACATAATTTTCTCCGTCTCGGTTTATTATTCTATGTACCAGCAGTAAGCGCTTTTGGGCTTCCAAGCTCATCCGCAATTACACCTCGGGCGGCCGTTGAAATCCTTCGATAGTGACGGATCAGGAGCGACAGAGCAAACAGCCCACAGCGACAAAGCAATCCCAGCGCCTCCCCTTAACGCACGCTACTTATTTGTCCGCTTCAATCATCCACCAGCCCTTCGAGGCGAAATTATTTATGGCCCAAAAACGCTGCTGCGGCCACTCTGAATGGTTTTCTCTCCCCTCAATATTGCCTCCTTTCGAGTGGCGCTAGCTTTACGTGTAAATAATTCGTTGGCTTTGAAGTCTAAATAATTAGTTGCCCCACCTCCCCCACTAGCAAAAATTCCCCTTCTGTTTACATTTTTCAGAATACAAAAGCTGTATTATCGATGAAGGAACAACTGAAAAGTTTAATGCAGTTATGAATTATAAATAAATAGAAACCATGGAACGTAGAACCCAATATTCCTATTTAAACGTCTTAATTATATTCTTCATGTTGTAACTAACAACTTTCCCGGCTCTTCTTAAAGAAAAATCAGACAAACTTAATAAGAAGTTAAAAAAAATAACAATTTGACAGCCATTTGATGGCAGTCTATCAATAAGCATGCAGACTCAGTGGTAACGTGGTATGTCCTACAAATTTCTTTTTTTTTTATAAAAGTATAGTACTCCCCTCGAATAGCTTTTGAAAACTATTCCCCGTTCACGTTCTATTAATTTTTTTCTACAACCAAATATAAAATACGTAGCACTATCATATGAAGGGTATGAGGGTACAAGTAGGTATTGAAAGCTCGAGTCAGAAAATAATTCATAAAATATATAGATTGTAAAAACTTACGTTAGACGTCTTTCAGTGATAAAAATTGCTATAGAAAGTTTTTGGAAAAATATGATCATAACTGTAAAATATAATTACAGTTTTAGGTACAAGTCCCGTAAAGTATACCAGTTTATTTATTTAAAGGTAAAAATTACTAAAATCTTTTCAAAAAATGATTCTCTAACTTTCTAAGGAAAATTCAATATTATAAATGTAATAGTAGTACGTTGTAATGAAGCAATAGTCTTACCAAATTGTGTCCAAGTATTTGAGAGAAAATTCGAAGAATGTCGGCCGAAAGGGTTAATGGTTTCTGAAGTGGGCTTGGTCAAGAAGATTTGTTTGTGAAAGTGCGTACTTAATAGAAGTGAGCTCTCTAAACCTCATCTTAGAGTGTAACATTTTGTTATATCCTCAAGGTCAAAGCAGCTCCTAGTAAATAGTACTATTATGAACGCCGTAATTAACTTTCAATTGAATTCATGCAAATACGGTATTTTTACGTCTGTAAGGTCATTTGAATTATTAGAATAGATGCACTCTCCTTCCCTGAAGACGTTCATACTCCACTCGTCTAGTAAGACTTGTTTTTATTGTAAAATTGCAAATTAAACCCACTTATCTCTGTTTTTCAAAACCACAACATTTATCCTTTTAAACTCCCTCAATTTTACCCATTATTTTTATAATAATTTCACTTTTCTCCAATATTTTGTAGTGTACACACGCCTGATAAATTGATGGCTGATTACTTATTTTTACTTTAATTTAAATTATTTTGTTTATAAGCTCCGGATCTTGTGTGGGTCATTTCCTTTCAGGTATGAGCAGCCATGGCAAATCCCTAATGATCGGTAGCCTGTGAGAGATTCAAACGCCGCTGTTGACAAAGACCTAAGGGTTATAAATTATTTAATGCGATAATCTCGAATGCCCCAATATTGGCACCCTCAAATTGATTCCACAGGAAGTGGGAATATTTTTGAACGTTAGGTTGCACGTCTCTGGAAGAAGACGTGTCTCCCCGTATAGGTCGTGAGAAATGTTTGGTCGTTGGCCAAAGTCGTGGATAATTTGGATCTGGAAGAGAGATCCGAAATGTTGAGATAGATAGACAAGATGAGGAAAGTTGTGGAATGGAAGTTGTAAGGAAGACTTCCGATAGACAGTTATAGACGAGACGTGAAACAGACAATTATCAAAAAGAACCGCCGACCATCATATTTCAGAAATTTAGCGTCAATTATCCTTCGAAGCCTTCGACTAAAATATCATAGTGGAAATCGCCAACAATTATAGTTTGTAAATATTAAGACCAAATGATTTGAGCCTACCATTCCGTTAGAAAATGAGTCAATTTTACTTTTCCGTGTTAATTGTTAATCCATATTCTTAAGAGACAGTAGTAAGGTAAAATTTTGTTTTGCTGTTGTAAATGTTTTACATAATTTTAAAAGAATTCTTGTTTAATTCACCCTGATCATTACAGTCTGATGTAACGACCCGTTACTTTTGTATACATATTTTGTTTCTTGTAATTTTATTTTAATGTTTCTCGCAGCCGCTACTTATTTCGATTGACATCTTACGTTACGTAAGATGATTGTTGGTGTTATGCTGAAGGCGCTGCGGGAGTTTTCTCGTAGGCGCTTCACCCCTGATTGACTACGGGGCTCACATGATTATGCCGTTAATGCCTCGCACTCTCTCTGTCTTTTTAATCAAAGTTCTCACATGTCAAGACAACTTCACCTATTTTAGGAGGTATATGTACTGGGGTCGAAGACCTTGGGCATATAACAAGAGTTGTCCGCTGATCTCATTGGATCAGTCGGTTAACTGCCTCCTGAAACTGGTCGATACATGGAGAAGGGAATGATGCGACCCCACAGCAAACTCGTCGCCCGTCATTCGGAAGGGCGTGAGAATAGTACCTAATGCCCGACCTACCTGATGCAGATTTTCTAGGGTTTTCCCTGCATCTTTTTAGGTGAAACACAGGTTAGGATCCTTAAACCATAGCCCGGGGGCTACCTTGTCTACCTTCCGCATCCCCCCTTTTCAATTCCCTTCCTATGCTATTAAAGGGGAGTTGCCTGTTTCAGGATCACCCTCATGTAGCCTGTTAACCCCCCAAAAAAATTGTTAGTGTTATCAGTTTATTGTTCGCGGAATAAATTCGTGTTAAAATAAATAAAAATGAAGCTTATTTAATTCATATTTGTTCCTTATCACAAAAATATTATTTTTATATCTAAAAGGCATTTATCCCATAAAATTAGTTTAAATAATATTAAAGTTTTTGTTTTTTATATCAAAGCATATTAATCGCAGTAGTTTTCTTTTATGCTTTGAGAAAAATTGAAGAACGGGTTGAGGATGGATAAGATCTTTCATTATTGGACAGAGAAAAGCCGGGGAAGGGAGACCTATTTGAGTGCAGTGTAACACAAACGACGATATAATCTGAGTTAAAAGGACTATAGCTCGTTGTGTCCAAAACCTTCAGGATCCAATATTAATTTCTACTTGAGTGCTTTTCTTTCCATGTATCCTGAACGATATTGGCGTCGCATCACTGCTGGCTCCGGGTGACGACCACAAACTTACGTCGGAAACGGCTTGAACGGTGGAGAGGAGAGAAGAGAGGAGAAGGTCCTCGTGCAGTTGTTCCTGGATCATCCAGCAGATTGGCCAGCGGACCACCATTGTAAGATAAGAAAACATCTCATCTTCATTTGTGATCGTAGCTGCTGTTATTGGAACGAAATATTTATAAATTAAAACTTTCCGTTTATCGACACATTAGTTGCGGCCAAACACCTTACAAAAGAATAAATTATGTCCGGATGAAATCTTCACGGTTAACCAACCGGGTCTGGTATTTAAAAGAACACAACGTTTCTGCGGCCATCTTCTGCCGCCGTCTTCAGGCCTGAAGAAGGCGGCAGAAGATGGTCGCAGAAACGTTGTGTTCTTTTAAATACCTGACCCGGTTGGTTAACCGTGAAGATTTCATCCGAATTATTCACCTGGAACGTCTACGTTCATTAATAAATTATGTGTTTTTTTGTTACATTTGTGTAATTTCTTTTCTTTATATTCCTTCCCGTTCATTTTTATTATTTTATTTTTTATTTGCGTGAACTTAATTCCACTCAACGAAGTGGTGGCGCCCTACCGGTAACATCAGTTATCATCAATATAAGAAATTACTGGAGCAAATATATATAGTTTTTGTTGTTAATTTTTTTCAGCACTTTGACTTTACCGTCAATCTAAACGCTCGAACCGGCGAATTAGCTTGGGAAATATTCTTATTTATTTCGCTACACCAATAGAGGCTGATAACGGGAAATAAGGATAGTCACTTCCGCCGTTTCACAGTGGGTGTAATATGCGAGAGTAAGATGAGGAGGTGACAATATTGGCATCATTTACTTTGCAGCAGACAATGAAATACCAAAAATTTTGTTTAGGAAATAACTCACAATTTTTTTCATTTTACTTCAAGTCAAAACCTTCAGAGCCTGACGTAGAGGAAGTATGTTTACGATGTGACCAAACGTTTCTCACGTTGCCCACAAGATATCGGAGGAATGTGTCACCTTGCGAGCTTCTCTGAACCGTCACGCGTTTACCGCAGGTTTTAATCTGAGGCGCAACAAAAGCCCCCCCCCCCCCCTTCCAGCACTACACAAGCTTTCACGCCCTGCAGATCAAAAGGGCGCCGGAGATTGTCCTCCCCGTTTCTCCAGACTTGCAAACAAAAGAACCGGAGGCAGCGACGGCTGTCACAGCAACTGCGAGCCCTCGAGTAGCCATCAGATCCAGACACTCGGCTCCTTCCACCAATTACGCCATCTGCTCCCACCACTCTCATCTTCAATGCTCATCCTTTGTTCAGCGCTTCATATCAGTTTCTATTTGATTTCTCTCATTACTTGCCTTGGAACGTATCTTCAGACCATCGCTCACAGTATCCAGAAAGATTATGTCACTGAACTTATTTGAATGACGTACTATAATATCAGTTATTACTTGTGTAGGGAATATAGAAACTTTTCTATCGAGATGTGGTGGTTGCCAGAAGTAAGTAGTATATAGCGAACAGCAGACAGAAATAGTTGGCGGGTTGCAGCTGCTGTGAAATGTAGTCGCCGGCAGTGAGTATTCAACTGGAAACAATAATAGGTATGGTTGTAATTCGTAAAAACGGAAATTATGAAAATGAGTTGATTTTCTATAAACATTCATAAGTAATCAAAATTAGCTAAAACTTGAACTAAATATTTTTTCTCCCCAACATGAGCTTATATAAAAATTTGATATGGAATCCAAATTAATAAAAATACATTGCCCCTTTTTTTTCAGTTTTCTTCTACACTACATGTACGCTAATAGTAGTAGGGGAAATGCCGTAATCTCGATTAAAATAAATATGGTTACTAAAAACACGAGGTTGTATTCTTATAGTGGGAACATAGACAACGATAGGTAATTAAGAATCTTGTTAGAAAATAATTAAAATGAGTGGTTCGAATCACTACACTCAAATATTTAGGAATTTCATAATATGTTTAGCTTCAAACAAAAGGTTATCATATGATATTATGATGTATTATAAATATGGGGAAAGGAGTATCTAGATTATTTTCATTTACAAGTACTTAAGGTCTAGATTTTAATAGGCCACAAGAAAGCGACGTACTTACAATTTATAGTTGTACCAATGTACTTACAACAAAACAACAGTTACACTTAAATCAAAAGTTCTTGGTTTTAAATGATTTCAATGTTAATAAAAAACAAAATTATATGTTATTCATTTTGATTAACTTTTTATAAAAATAAATAAAGAAAATTTCAAAGCCGTGTATTACTCTAATTGTGTTGAGTTCGGTTTTCCAAGAACGCCTGTTCAAAATTAGATCGAAATTGTCCCATCCGTTAGTGATAGTATGCAGAAGTCTGTTTTATTCCAAACCCTCTTAAGGGCTGAACTCTAGCTTAAATTGCAGTTTTATATCAGAATTAAATTCAGTGTCTCACATTACACCGGTTTAGAGCACAATATTATGCATGGGGTTTAAATTATACGCTAACATTATCGGAGGCCATAATATCAAATTGATTGAGTCAAGAACGTATATATATAAATGATAAAAATATTGGCTATTTTTGCTTATTTACATTTTAAAACCCCTCCATACCCACCCCTATGTGTGGTAGCCAAGTGTTACCTCAACAATGCTGATTTTCGGACCGCAAAGAACACGTGTACGAACTTTGGTAGAATTTGGTCCACTCGTTAAGATTTTTATGTGGAACAGACATACAGACATCCACATAGATACGGAGAGGCAATTTTACTATACAGCAGATATCAATGATAAGTTAAGAACTAATGTATCTGAAATATGGAAAGTATTAACTCATTAATACTACTTCACACAATGAAGGTTACATTAACCTGCTATTCAATAACATTTGACACAAAAAGAATATGAAAAATAATCCAGATATAAAGCGGATACAGATGCAGTTACAGTAGCTGTGAGCAGGACTGTACTTGGAAAATGTCAACACCGTCCTATAAGATTTATTATTTACTCACTTCTGGTAATTCATGGAAAATGAAGTGTGAAACGCAGAAAATAAATTTTTCTGAGAAATTTATGCACATGTTAAATAAAGGGCATATAACAAGAGTTCTAACTGCCATCTGCCTTTACAATTTATGTAAAGAAGATAATGTGAATAAAACTGATAACATGATATGGTACTTAGCCAGCGAGTGTTTGTGGTATACGATTGTACACATAAGTTAAATACATTAGGGTGTAGTAAATTGTAATGTATTCAGAATTGAGCCATGTGTTGTAAAACGTTTCCTTGTGTGCTGGCATAAGGAGGATCAGAGAGCTGTTGAGAGGACCACACACGTACACCTGTTTTTACCAGAATTGCCTGTCCTTGTTATAAGTGAATTGCTTTAACAACTAGCGAGTCGGGCTCCAGATGAAGACATTTTATTGTTGCAGACAAGGCTCATCCCCGAGGCCGTAAAACTCCCTGGCAGATGCGTGCTCCGTAATATAGTTGTTCGTATAGGGTTGCGTGAGCGCCTCTACCGGGTCATGCAACGCCAGTGGAAAGCAAGAATTTCCGCTCTCCCGCAAATATAAAAAAAACAGTTGTCTTCAATACGCGTTCAGGTAGATATGGAAAATAAATCGTAGAACGTTGTTCTTACGCCAGCGGCTTTCAACGAGTTACATGCGTTACTTCACTGTATGACGATCTTGGATTTGGACTCGAAGAATATGAAAAATAATTTAAAGTCAAACAATAGTATTTTTTGGTTAGTCTGAAATGATAAAAACTCCTCCATTCTTTTTTTCACGTATTTAAAAGTTATCTCCGGACTGAACAGAGCCACTCGCTGTTAATTGATCAATCGTATCATATCAGCCATATTTTTCTGCGTGATACGTAGATCCGGAAGTTTGATGTTTAAGAAACTGTGAGAAGAAATGTACCTAAGCTAGAGAGTTTATGTGCATTTCCTCTTAAAAAATAAGTCTACATGTGACATGTTTTATTTGAAAAAAATTTGAGCCTGATTTATGTCTGACGAACATTTGGTAATGCCGTTATTTTTTTCGATATCTACTATTGTCTCCAATTTAGCCTTCTTGAAAGCAGAATATGGAAACAATTCATGCTGTTCCTACTAAGACACATTTAATAATATTTTTAAATATTCCAGCGATTATTTTAATAGATCGAACTTGATTACAGATTGTAACTGCTACCTATAGAAATTATATTTCAAAACTAGCCAACCCCCGTGACTTAGTTCGCGCCGAAATAGTTCTTTTTATTTTACCCTAGAAACGAAACAACTGCTACAGAATTTTGATAAAGTTGAATTAATTGAATATATAAAAAGTACGGTATAATTTATTTAGGATCGCTTCTGGGAAAACTTTATAACTCACAGTTGGGTTAGTCAGGTCTCACTATCATACGTGTTGGAGCCAATTCCCTTCCTATGCTATGCGCGGCAATTCAATGTATTTATAAATATTTATATAAATATCTTCTGAACTCTTCAAGATATCAAAAATTCCTGTTTCAGTCCCTAAAATTTTTATTGAAATCCGTTAAGCCGTTTCGGAGCATAAACAGATCAAGAGTATAGATTTTAACGCATGTAAGGAAAAGAAACCTTCACGTAGAATATATATATATATTAATATCATTATTGAAATGAAATACACACGAATATTTAAGTTAAATTGCCTTCTTTTAAACCCTCAAATTTTCATTGAAATCCGTTGAGCCATTTCGGAGCCTATTCAAGACAAACATACAGTCAGACAGACAGATACTTCAATTTTATTTATTGTTATAGATTTACTGAACAAGCGTTATAACTTACGTAAATTATTATAATGCTAACTAGTGCCTGGCGTTGCCCGGGTACTTATTTACGTCAGCTCGGAAAAAGAATGAAATCGATACTATTCCTTTGATCTACACGTGATTTACCTGCTATGGAACTTTGGGAAAAACTTTCACTTTAATAATTAAACGATTTTACTGTCTCTTTGTCTGTTACGCTTGTCCATGTTTTACTTATTCATATAATTTTTTTTCAAATGAAAATATTCATTTTTAATAACGAAAAGTTAATGTATGGCAGCTTGACCTACAATACAATCTGAGAGTTTTGATAGGGACAGAAAATTAATTTCAGGTTGACCGCGCCGTGACAAACTAGAATTGAATGTAACTCTGTAACTAACAGTAGGCAATTGATTATTTTTATTTCTTTACGTGCCTTAGAATCATGATCATTATCTAAATGAGCAAAAAATGTTTTCCCCAGTTACATGTCATGCATTCAAGTCATTCAGATGGATAACCTAACCTCAAACCTCAAAATGTATTATACTAAGTTATAAGTTATGTTGTTTTATGACCATTTGATGTTCCCTACGATTTTAAGAACAGAATATTACGTGTGAAGCTTTGACTGTCAATTCACTATGAAACAAAGGAAATTCATTAACTGTTAAGTATAAAAATATTTTTCTCCCGGTGTATTTGTTCCCACCACAACCGCTGTTTGACCTGGGTGGAACCAGAGAACGTTTTCTTCAATAAAAAACACTAATTATGTGTTATGTCATTAATATATGTTAATAACTTACCAATAATAGCTCTTTCTCCTTGAAATCGTTAGTAAAGAAAATTTTAAATTTTTGCTGTATCGCTGAACAGCTGTGCTCAGTACACACCCTCATCAGGGTATTTCTGACTTAAATATTTACCATGATTTAATGACGTTATATCCAGACTGAAATTGTTGAGCTGTTAAGAAAGCTTTTATTGTTAATAATTTCCTTTTAATTATAAAATGTGTTACTGGCCAGTTAATTTTCGTTTAATATACCTGATTATGAAAAGCCGGAATAAGGATAAAATAATATTCAATCATTTTATAGATTACAAACATTAGCTATAATAATACAGTGTAAATAAATATGAATTTCATAAACTATAATGTGGGAAAATAAGCTCTAGTTTAATGATTAGCGGATATGTTTTAGTGCAAGATCCGAGCCATAAAACGCTGATTTTGAATCAGACAGAACCATTGCACGAAGCGATTAAAGTATCAAAGTACTTACCGAAGCAAGGAACTGCTTCTGTTGAAAATAAAGTCTAAGAGAAAGGAAAGCAGCAACAAAATGATCGGACAAGATTGCACGCAGTACGTTAATAACGGGAAATTTTTCCTTAACGGGTCCATTAAATGCAAATTCAGGCTATTTCATGAATGCCTAATGCAGCTGACAATCAGTCGTTAAGCAGGTGGGGGCGCCTCGGAGTTAATCTCCCAAGTCCCCCATTGTTGAACAACAGATGCATTGTGTCGGAATCTCCATTAGCGTTGGCTAAATAAGCATGTAAACTGGGTGCGCGCACACACCTGTTGGCCATGAAGAGACCTGGTCTGCCTGTCTGCCTGCTTGCCTGCCTGCCTGCCTGCTTGCCTTTCTAAAACAAATAAAAACCTCGCTCTGCGCCTCATTCAACTTAATTCAGAGTTTTATTTGCGGCCATAAACAGAATGGCCGCGCTCGCCCCAGCAAACATTTACCCCTTAGAATCCGGCAGCAGCCTTTGCCGGATATTAATTACGCTGTATTAGCATAACTGAGATACACTTGTTTTCGTTTGACCCAACCCGTGCTGCGTAATCAAGCCCGCGATTGTCTGCATCGCCTCCACTCTTTTCATTCCATTTACAAAACCGACTTTTCGCACACCGAGGCCGAAACGAGGGGAGCTTGTATAAATGATTACAGAACAAGGCTTGAATAAAGACTTGCACCCTGTCTTTGCAAAGTGAATATTTCGTCGGTCGACTTAATTCACCTTTAAATTTCCTCGGTTGGGAGCGAAATATACGTTCCGCGGTGTAGAGTTAACCACTTATCCCGCGCTGAGGTGTCGGGCTTGCTTCCAGACGAATAAAAATTTCACTCAGCTGACAATTATGGGACGTGCAGCATTCCCAGTGGCCATGATCTTACGAAACACGTATATAATTTTTAATGAACATTCAACTACTTTAATGGAATATTTAATGTAAACAAAATTGTATAATGGCTTAAAAATTTCAAACTTTTTTACTTTACAACGTATAAAAAAATCAAAATTGATATCTCCATCTTCTATGCCATGTCGACGGCGTGAATTGTCGATTGAGCGTCGTGTTTAGCAAACGTCACCACCCGGACAACAATTCCGGCAGCTTTTAACATATAAATAGAACATGCGATGAAGAAAGTTAAATCAGAATATGGAAAATGAATCATATTGCAACCCTGCGGTTTGTCGATGATATGGTAGTATCCGGGGAGACAAAAGAAGACTTGGGAAACATAATAAATGGCATGAACGTGGTCCTGGAGGAAGGGTACAACATGAGAATTAATAGAGAGAAACCCAAGGTAATTGAGTGTAGTAGGGAAAAAAGTTGAATAATAAAGGGTGTTAGATTGGAAAGGAATACTTTGACGGAATTTAAGGAATTCTGGACGGTTACATCAGATCAGTCTTAGGATTGAATTCTACAACTACTACAAATTAATTATAAGAACACCAAAAATGGACGTTACTTCGTAAAATTTTCTTTAATTATGAAACGATCGTGAATTCGAAGAGCTTCCAGCTCGAAAGGCGGTACGCATAAGGTTTCTGAGTTTAGCGGGTTGCATAGGAATCAGAAAAGAAGCATATTGGCGTAAGCAGTTATATTTCGATAATGAAACTTATGTATAATGACATAATAAGCAAGTGTAATGTCTGATGCAACTGACGGGAGCTTTAGGAATCCAATGGAACTGCGTTTTGTAAAACAGCAGACATTGTCTGAATATCTCGTTAGTCAATAAACAGTAGTAAGTGGGATGCTGTAAACGGTCATCTAGCGATAAGATTACTATTGTTCAATAATTTTCGACTTATTATCACTGGCATATTAATTATTGTCTCTTTTTATATTATATCCCTAATGTTCCTTATGAGTCTCCGTTTCTACAGGAAAATAATAGACGATGATCCTGAAAGAGGCAACTCCCCTTTAACAGCATAGGAAGGGAATTGAAATGGAGGGGTTATGGAGGGTAGATCAAGGTAGCTAAGGGTTGACGAGGGCCTCGAGATATGGATAAATAATTAATAATTTTCTTATTTAATTGGTAATATTATCATAATCAGCTGCACAGTATTATATTACATAATTAGATAAAATACGTTTTAAATAATTATTCTGGCTATTTTAATATTGATGAATTGATAGTCGAATATTTTTATATATTTGGAATTCTGGAGCAATTGCAAATGAGTTTTAAGAAGTTATGTAAAAAAGATATATACAAATGATTACGAAAATATTGCAGGAAGCTTCATATTTTCAAATTTAAGTATTTCACAGTGTTATTAATTACATTAAAATGGTGGCAGATAAAATAATTGTGGATAGAAACCAAAACCATACAATTAGGGTTTCATTAAGGGCTTAAAATATTATCGAAAAAATATATGTCAGTTGTAGAGTTATGTAGAAGAAATTGCAATAACCTAACATGCATATATATAGTATAAACATCGTATTTATATATTATTCTTTGAAATTTAAAAACGGGGGTTTAGATACATTCCAAGGTAACGGAAAAGAATGAATGAGTGGTATTGTTTTTTAAGTTCCCCTTTTCAGCATTTTGTTTTATCAGACAAGGAGCATAAATTATGGGCTAAAGCAACTTTTTGGGGTAACAAATTATATGAGTGTGATCTAGAAACAGGCAACTTCCCTTAAATAGCATAGGAAGTGAGTTAAAATGGGGATGGGGAAGGGAAAGAAGGACCGTCTTAGAGTAAAATAGGTCATTCGGGAACCTGAAAAAAGGCAGGACAAATTGGAATAACCTGCATCGTGTACGAAAATATATTGGGGAGTCGTCTCACACCCTTCTGAATGAGGGAAGAGGAGTTTGCTGTAGGGTCACAGAACTCTCTTGTATGAGTCTCCACTAGTTTAAGAGGTAACTGGTCGACTGATGCAATAGGATCAGTAGACAACTCTTACCGTATGTGCAAGGTCTGCGACCCCTTAACAAACACATCCTAAATAAATTCGAGTGCTTCCGTCAACATTTTTGGTAACATGAGGGGGATTCTGAAACAGGCAACTCCAACTCGCCTTTAATATCACAGGAAGGGAATTGAAAAGTTGTGGGGAGGGGGTGTGGAAGGTAGACCAAGGTAGCCAAGAGTTGACTAAAATAAATGCAAGGAAAACCCTAGAAAACCTGAATCAGGTAGGTCGGGATTTTGGGTATTATTCTCACGCCCTTCCGAATGACGGAGATGAGTTTCAGTGTCTCCACCAGTTTTAGGAGGCAGTGAGCCGACTGATCCAATGGGATCAGCGGAAAAATCTTGCCTTATGCCCAAGGTCTTGACCCCAGTACATAAACCTTCATAAATAGGCGACGGTGACTCGGCATGTGAAAACTTTGATAAAATCGTATTCTTAGTTTTTTTTCAGACTTTTTTAAGTTTCTGTTCTTATTTAAGGTCTCCACCAGTTTTAGGAGGCAGTGGGCCGACTGATCCAATGGGATCAGCGGACAACTCTTACCGTATGCCACAGGTCTTCGACTCCAGTACATATTCTTTCCAAAGTAGATTAAGGTTCTTCGGCATGTGATAACCTTAAAAAAACAGAGTACGAGGATCTCCAAGGGTAAGCACTGCAATACATCTGAGGAGAAATACCTACCAGAGAACTCTGACACAGGCATTCCATTCTCCTCTCCCGTCAACTGCATCTAGATGAATAAATTGCAAATAAAATGTTGTGTGGCAGAGAGAACACACGGATTCTTAGATTTTGTTTTTATTTTTGGTTGTCTTCTATTAAAATTTTGATGCTAGTAGGAGTCAAGTCACAAAAATAAAGAAGCTTCGACTCTGATTTCATCAATAATAAGAAGAAGATGTCTTCTAGTCCACGAGTAAACATTGGACATCTTGGCTAATGTAGATCTCTAAGTTCAAAGGTGATGTCCAGAAATTCATGTTTCACGCCTTTTAATTATTATGACCTCCAAAATACCCGTGAACAGAAATTCATGCTATTTGATTAGTTGGAAAATAACCCTCAAATTGATAAGATAATTGTAACTGAGGCAGTCTCAAAAACAAGTCGAAACGTCGCCTTGAAGAACTAGAGATAAATTTATATGCTGACTAATTGACCGTCTTTTAATTTATTGTAATTTTTAAAATCAGAAAACTATGTTGTAGTCTATTTAACTAATTTATAATGCCACCACATAACTAATGGTGTCACAACGTGAGGCTAGTAAAGTTAACTTCAAGGTTTATAATCTCAGAAATTAAATATCCTTAATCTGTTTATTTTAGTGCACCTCTACAATTCATCTAACCAATGTTTTCGCCATCAATGTGGTAATTAGTCCAAAATGTGACAACTTAATTTCATTTCTTGACAATATGGGCACGAATTTGTAAATTGCGTTCGCGGAAGAAGAAGTTTTAATAACTACAGGGAAGAATAATGAATCACTTTCGATTATAAACACGTGTGTCATAAAGTATTTATGAATATTGAGTTATTTTGTTAGGACGGGTTCAATATTAATGATTCAAAACATTTAGAATAGGGAGCCCTTCTCCGCAGTCTCCTATAATAGGTTCACTCAAAGCCTTATTGTCGAGGAGACAAGCGTTGATTAATCTCGTATTTGCTCGAACCCTCCGGTCGGTTGTCGTGCACACGTGCCTGCGCGTCGCGGCGCCGAGGAGTTTCCCAGTTGCCGCCGCCGGACCCAAGGGCGCAACATTTATCACGCATTTATCAGCGGCGACAGGCGACGCTCGCTATTATACCGCGGGGAGCTTATCAGACAAAGTGAGCATCCGTCCATTGTCTCGCGCCTTGAGTCAGCGCTTCCCCGTGTCGAGGACTCCCCATTAATCCGCCGCTACGCCATTGTGCGCCCATAAAGCCTCTTGCTGACTGGCAATAATATTATGAATATCATCAGCTGGCTTGGAGACCCTGCCCAGACGGGCATTCCAGCGCTGGGCAGAGCTCGTCAGGGCATCAAACATGGCGATAATTAACACAGCTTCCTAATCACGTAACTCTGGCACACATAAAAAGGAAAATGTTATATTAATACATATTACTCTGTGAAAAATCGTTAAGTTACGTGCTTCGTCTATACAGGATACGTGACAAAGAACAGAATTGTATTGCATATTTAATTATCAGTCAATAGTTATCTTAAGGAGGCTTAACGTTTTATAATTTACCCAAACTGTCTTGAAAGAATTAAATTTGAAGTCCAGTAAACTTCGGGATGATACAACACAAAACTTTGAATATTAAGACATCACTGTTGCATGGCAAGAAATCATCAGAAAAATTAAATTTTGTTAGATCCCTCTCTTTTTTTTTCGTTAACAGGGTGATCCTGAAGTAATACCATAGGAAGGGAATTGAAAAGGGGGAATGTGGAAGGTAGAGAAATGTAGCCAAGGGTTGACTAGGGAACCCAGGATATATTTTAAGGATGCTACCTTGTGTTTCACCTAAAGAGATGCAGGGAAAACCCTAGAAAACATGAATCAGGTAGGTCGGGCATTGGGTACTATTCTCACGCTCTTCCGAATGACGGGAGACGAGTTTGCTGTGGGGTCGCAGCATTCCCTTCTCCGTGTCTCCATCAGTTTTAGGAGGCAGTGAGCCGACTGATCCAATGGGATCAGTTGACAACTCTTGCCTTATGCCCATGGTCTTTGACCCCAGTACATAAACCTCCAAAAATAGGCGAAGGATTCTCGGCATGTGAGTACTTTGAAGAAGAAAAAACGTAGTCTTAATTTTTTCAGACTTTTTTAAGTTCCTGTTCTTAATGAAGGTGCCACTAGATACTAAATCAAAGCATAAAAAAGACCGGAATAAAACCACTGATAATGATTAAATATGTAGATGATGTGATAGCAATAATGAAAAGAGACGAAGTTGAAACGTTCTTAGAAGCGTTGAATATCGTACATGGTAGAACAAAATTCACGTGCGAGTGGGAAAATAAGAAACAAATAAACTTCCTGGATGTAACAATAAAAAGAAAAGGCAAAAACTTGTGACCAAATGGTACAACAAACACACAACCGCAAACACAATCATGAACTAGAAATCTGCGCACCCATGAAATATACATTTAACACTATAATTTAATGATCAGAGCAATTAGAAGCACAAATTAATGCGGCATAACTGCGGTCAAACGTAAGATTTTCAGAATACTAAAAGCAACTGGTATTCAGAGGATATAATTAGGAAGATATGGAACAAATGTAACTACGTAAACAAGCGTATGGAAATAGTAAACAGTATCAGAAAGGAGACAAAAAATAAAACGGAAGAAAAAAAAGGGATATTGAAATATTTGGAAGGAGGAATAAAGAGAAACGAATCAACGGAAGCTATAGAAGAAAAAATTGCAACAGAAGGAAAACATACATAAAACAAAAAAAAAATACAGAAATATAATGTACTTCGAAGGGATTACTGAAGAAATAAAGAAAATATTGCAGCAACACGGATTCCACGAAATAATAATAGCTTATAAACCGTGTAGCAAGATTAACAACATGAAAGAAAAAATAATTACAGAAAACAAGAAAGACGTCATATACAGTATCCCGTGCAGACTGTCCAAAAATATACATTGGGCATACTTCAATTAATCTGAAAAATATAATGTAATTTCACAAATATAATATGAAAGAAAAGTCCAAAACAAAACACAGCCATGTCAAAACATAATAAACAAGAAAAACACGCAACATACAGGAACAACTTTAAAATATTATGTAACGAAAACCATAAAGTAAAACGACGCATTCTAGAAGGAATATACATACACGAGAATATGAGAAAAGTAATGAACGAAAGAAATTAAGTAGGAACTATTAAAAGTCTATATGATAAAGTAATGAATAAAAGTAAGAAGAAATAAGGGCCAAGAGCAGACACCCGGAAGAGTGCAAAGAGTGAGAAAGAAAATAGGGGAGTTAAACATTATTTTAGTTAATATACAAAAACTAAGAACATTGTAAATTAACTGGTCAGTTGACCGTTGGCAGCACTTTACGATTTAAATTGAATAATGCAATCGGTTTATAGTCATATCAGACGTAAGTAAAGTGAGATGTTTTAGACTGTAGGAGTGTAAACGTACAGGTACGTTGTTCAATACTACAACAAATTAATGTTTTGTATAATGTCAATTCACTGCCAATACTTGGAACCTTGTATTACCTGTTTCTTGTTTTTAATCATTACAGATGAATATGGAAATATAATGCCGAAAGCTTCTGAATAAAATTATATGACTCACAAAGAAACGTAATTCTTGTCAATATTAGGAGACTGAAATTTGGGTATCTACTCTTTAACATCTTATACATTTTAACATAATTTATCTAAACAACCATAATTTTGACTGGTAAATGTATAAGATTAGGTAAATGAAAACATTATTTAATATTGATGAGCGATATGTTGAATATAGATCACATAATTCTGTCATTAATTCGTAGTCTGTTTCCAATAATTTAATTATATTATATGATTTCCTGTTATTATAAATTATTATTATTCACTTTTAAAAAGAATTACACTGTAAATTTTTTATTTTAGCAATACGTTCAACAGTTTTCAGCTCATATAACAGTCATTTCGGCTGCAGGGTTAGTTCATTAAGCACACTTAACAGAACATAAGATTATAATTTATGAGATGACTTGTAAGTAATGTTCCATATATTTTCATACTACTATATGATTAATGTCAGGTACATAAAACCTGTTGTCTTTGGATATTTAAGATTTATAAAGAAAAATTATTATTGATCTTTTGCTGGTTTTACTTTGTATTGTTTAATTTTAATAAAAATTTAATTTTGACAAAAACGCCAGAACTATAAATTGATATGAAATAACCAGCTGTAGGATATTTTATAATTTTTTATGTAAGGACACTTATAATAATCGCAACTTATGACTACACGATCAAAGAGATTTCGACTTCTAAAACGTAGTTTGTTTTCTATCTCGACGTCTGTGCGTGTCTCCTGCGTTTACGACGATACTCCAGAGCATCCTCAGCAAAAAAAATTAACTTGAGGTTGTGAATGGTCAAGAATTCGTCACAGTCTGTGACTGACGGAATACGACTCGACGCTGATTTTCAGTCTGGTCTTACTGGTAGAGAATCTGTTGTTGAGTGTTAGTGTTCTATACGATCTGAAAATCATCCTTTTTATGTTTTTATTTTGCTCATTACATGGGTCATTGCGAGTATTTTCCTTCAATGAAAAACGGAGAATTTCTGGTTGTTTTCCTCCAAACCACCAATAGAAATTTCCCGTCATTTACAATCCAAATTTATTTTGCTTACTCCTTTCTTTTGATAAGTCGCTGTATTTAAAACGATTAACTGTAGATTTGTTTGATTTTTTTTCCCACCAAAGGCGGGCCCAGTCGCAGTTTCGTCTGTATATTCCTGAAATTAATAACCTCTTCGTTTCTTCTTCCTCAACAATTTTACGCAACGCATTAGATATCATAATTATATGCTCCTTACAATTAATGGAATTGTCACTCAAGCCCTGCCTATTTCTCTAATAACCTTTCCTTTCCTCAGAGTTTTGTTTACTAAGAGTTCTCAGAAGTATTCAGCTTTTTTTTTGGTTTCTGTGCTTAAGGCTAAGGGTCATCCAAAAATTGTTGGCTGTAATGCGTGCCTTCCTTGCGTGGCAGATGTTTGCCGTGCATATTAATCTTCATCACCACGAGCATTAGCTACCCCGCCCGAAACACACACAGGCGCCTCTCCCACTGTCAACGCCACTCAGCCGCTCTATTACAATCCAACACAGCCTTCAAGTAAACCAACAAACAAAGAATGACCATTTGGGGCTGAAATTAAAACGCAAAACCTCTCTTAAGTTAGTATTCACAGGAGATGGGTCTCCGGGTGCGAAGCTTCAAAGAATCATAAGAACATTAAATAATTTGATAAATGTAGTTATTAATCGTTCTATATAACACATTATCTTTCGTTGACCGGGAATTTAGTGTTTTTGATTTTACTTTCTTTAATTTTTTTTATTGAAATTGTAGTCCCGTCAACAGTGTGCGTTCTTGGCGCGACAAAAATATTTACAAAATGAAACAATAAATTACATATAAATTGCCAATAGTACAATTCAAGGAGTGAGAAAAAACAGACACTTTTACATATAAACTGCTTAGATTTCTTCCGAAACTCCAATTTCTACAATGAAATTAAGAAGACTGTGAACAGGCGCTGGAGATGCACACTACCCACCTGGAAAATAAATCTCGAGATATTAAGTGGATATGTTATTTCCTTGAAGGACTCCATTTCATTATAGAGGACTTTTACGTTTTCTTCTTCTATCATTAATCCACCTTTCTCGCAGAAGGTTAATGCACGCGACCTTTAAGTCTTTTCTTGAACAAGTAGAAAAGTCCAAGTGGCTTATTTGCAAAGAGACTTCCTGCTTAGCGGCTTCATCAGAAAGCTCGTTCCCGAAAGTATCCGCATGAGCCGGGATCTAAGAGATGGTGATTTGTTGGTTATTTCTTTTTATCTCCCAAAGCAGGTTCCTGATTTCATTGATGCATCCACTTCTACGACATTGATTGGACAGTGAGTAAATTCTCCACCTTTTATATTATTAATTTTTGAGACTTGGTTTTGAAATAGTATTCACTGTTCCAGTATTAAATCAATGTAACTTTAAAGATAAGTTGTTTAGAAAATAAAAATGGAAAAATGTCTGTCAAACAAAGACTTAAAAAAATTTCCTTACAGGGTGTTCTACCATAAGAACTAATCCGAGTCAACTCCCGGATCACTGTGAGATCTCTCCATCTCTTGGATAGCAGAAGCTCAGGATTATCTACAATTTTTTGTCATATTCTTCAATGACTACGCCTGAGGCTGAATTTAAATTGGAAACAATTATTCTGAATTTGAATTACGAGAGTCCCTCCAAATTTAATGCACACAATTGATATTTAAATTTATTTTTTATTTTACATGCTTTCTATGTGGGAACAAAATTTCATTCCTCGGCATAATCCTCACCCCTTTCAACTGCCTAACGCCACCTTGGAACTATGGTCAGTATACTTGCTTGTTAAAACTCTGTACCAGCACGTTCGAGCCACTATATGGTAGTTTTATCTTCAAACCTCGTTCCATGAAGGAATTCCTTCAGTTTACTAAAGAGAAGGTAATCCATGGAGAGAGGTCAGGACTGTTATGTGTACATTTAAATGTCGTCCATCCTAGTTTTCTGATCTCTGAATCTGCATGGAGCAAACATTTTTCAGTATTTTGAAAAAAACGTGGAGTGTCAATTCTTCTGTCGTGTTGGGTTTGTCTGCCAAGTCCATGTCGTTAGTTACCACTATGCACGTTGTCAGTAGTTAGAGTAGTGAGGGATCTGCCACTGCGAAGAGTATCCCGTATATTGGCGTGCCATCTTCCTCCACGTAATATGCTTTCCCAGCAACTAACTGTAGTATGATCAACAATTTCAACGTATTGTGGGTGTTCCCAACTATTTCATTCTCACAGCACAGTTATTTTATAACATCAGGTTGGTTTTAAAGAATGTTAAGTTGCAGTAGCCGTGTTAAAGACCTGCTATGACAGAGCCACTCACGGAAACAGGTTGACATCAATTTTAACACAAACGGGACGGTTATTAGTGGACTTCATTAACTGCAAAGATATGAAATGAAAATTTATATTAAGCTGAAGTAGCATGCATTGCTTTTGGAGCGACCCAAATAAAATCAGAAGTTTGAGACTTATAAAAAAATTTCAGAATAAAACTTATCATCCTACATAGAATACCAAAATAACAGTGCAAGATTTTTTCATTAATTTTATTTGTTTCTCCTTACGGGTTTCATAATAATTGACATCACCATCGAAAAATATTTTGTATTAGAAACAAGCACTGCACTTAAATACTTTAGAAGTAACTTATTACCTTGTTGTCTCATTACCAACGTGGAGGAAATGAATAATAAGTGAGGCAGAGTTCCTTGAAGTTTCAATAATATGGCCCTACTTAAATATATGAAAATTTAAAAACATAATAAGTCGAACCTGGCTTAAAAAGAATAAATAATAACTCGCCGTTATAAAACAAGCTAAAAATCATATAGGATATATTTGAAGTTAATTTTAAATTTTTAACTACGTCGTTCTCTACCTTCGAATAATTTATTAAATTTTGGCTGAAAAATTAATTTCTAGGGTCCTTTATTCATTTCATTCTTTTATTCACGAGATCGAAATTTATTTGTGACGGTAGACTACTTGAAATTATTAGTTTATATTCAATCCTCTTATGAATGTTATAACTGGAAATATAAATATTGTTTCCATTAGTATAAATTTCAATCATTCATGGGTTACGTTTTGAAAGAAGAACGATAACTTACGAAGAAGATTATGTGTACTTAAGCACAAGGCATTTAAAGATTTTTGAACTCAATTCGTTTGCTTTGTTTCAAATTTATGAAATACGTTCTTGTATCGGAAAATTCAATTTGAGTCTTTTGGTATTAATATTTTATAGTAAATATTGACATTGTCATTCCATAATATAACAATGAAAGTAATATGTCTGGATGGAATCACTAACGAGGAAATTCTAAGCAGAAAGCGGGAGAGCGAGCAAAATGGAGGACGTTGATCAAGAGAAGGGATAGATTAATAGGCCACGTTTGGAGACATGAAGGTCTTGTAAATTTAGTATTTGACGGAAGTGTGTGGGGTAAAAACAGAGGACAGAGGCCAAGAATTAAGTACGCTAAGCACATTAGGGAGGGTATGGTGTATGGTAGTTACGCGGAAATGAAAAGGGTTGCATCAGACCAGTCTTAGGACTGAATACAATAACGAAGACGAGGTACAAGTTATAAATTTTCTGAATATTATTGAGTAACTCCAGATTCCAACATTTCTCGAATATCAAAATTTATTCTTACACAGTTCTAATCAGTCATATATATATATATATATATATATATATATATTGTAATGAAAAAACGCGGATTTTGTTGATATTGTGGCGTTATAAGGCGCAGTTTGGCCTACAAGTGGTTATTACGTTTTAAGTTTTGTGCGCGACAAGCGAGGCCAACAACAATGCCAAGTTGGCTGAAAGCGGGTGAACTCCCGACGGCGATCCCCGCGGGAAACTCCCTCGGGGCGAGGAACCCCCGAAATTTATGAAATAAACCGCTGGTGAGGGACCCCGGAATTTTGTAAAAGACCTATGGCAGGGAACCCCGGAATTTTGTGAAGAACCATTGGCGGGGAACCCCTGAATTGTGTAAGAAAACCGATGGCGGGGAATTCCCGTGTGATAATTTAAAAGGGGAGCCAATGGGTGGCTCGTGATCAGATTCTGTCAGATGTTTGCAGAGGTCAGACGTCGTCAGATGCTGTCAAAGGTTTGCAGAGGTCAGATGTTTCGAGGAAGCATATGAGTTGCGGAGAGGATGGACGACGGATCCGTCAGATGAGTCTAGAGAGCAGATGAGTTGGATCTGGATCATACTACCTTCATCGATAAAAATCCTGCAAGACGCCAGAGAGACGCGGAAACATTCGTGAAGTTGGATGTTTGTAGGCCCAGTAATTGTGGATAATTTCTTAAAAAGCTGTGAAACTTGCTCATTGTGCTGGTTGAATAATATTTAATGACTTTTTTCTATTTTCAGTAACTGCATACTCCACTTCTCGAGAGACCCAAAATCCCCTGAGATTTGGCTCATGTAATCACTTTAAATTAATAAATGTAAAAATTTCAAATTGATTAAAATTTGTTCAATTGATAAATTAATGTTTATCCCCTGAAAAGGATATTACTATATATATATGTATATATATATACAGTTCTAATCAGTCATATATATATGACTGATTAGAACTACTTTGTCGTTAACAGTTCTTTCTGATTTTCATCATACCGTTTGCCTAAAAGTGCAAACAAATTGGACTGTATATCGGATGTTGGTAGTAATTCCGTACTATTAAATAAGTAAACGGAATTTTCAGATGATGTTTTGCCGTTGTTGGAACACATTTTATGTTTTGAGAAGGCGTAGATGGACTGTCTTCAACTTTCTGTCTGCCTTAACCATCTTTCTACAGTTGAGACAGAATACGTCCGATAAAAAATCCGCGAATTTCCCCGGCGCAGCAAGTGTCAAGCCAAACTGCTGACACAGGACGAATATTTTGTGCGTCTGTCACTGTCTGCTGTTATATTACGTTGTTAGGAAATCCGGCGAGTCGCGCGGTTATAAGACAAGCGTGGGGGTAGTGACAGCCAGAGAGACGTTAATTGTGTCGCGATAAGACGCCGACACGCGGCGTGCTCCTCACTTGTTTTATTTAATAAGGCCCACGACGGCGTCGGCGACGTCGTCGTCGCCTTTGCGAACAGATCTCTTCTCTCTACCGGCGACGTTCAAATTGCAGACGCGAGGGATCTAATTCGTGTCATGTGGTGACAATGAGGACGGGGGCACCCTTAATGGCGTCAATCACGTCATGTCGCCAGTGTTGCTGGAGAAGATCCTGCCTGACTGGTGGAGACAGAATTCGTCTTCTGCTTCCACTCGTCTGACTAACAGCATTTTCATGCAACTGCAGTCCCTCCTCTGATCTTCAATGTTTTCTACTTTTTCTTTGTTCACTTAATTTCTATTTTCAAATGGTCATATGGGCTTAAATTTTTATAAGTGCATCGTCATCTAAACTCAGATTTGTGAAAGCATTTTAATATCGAAGCGTAAATATCATTTTTATCTTCTGTATACTGTATTATTTGACGCGGCAGCAATTATTTCGCTACCCTTTTTTAATCAAATTATTTACTATTAACTATATTTCTTAATGTCTTATAATGAACTGGGGGATTTATATTTTAATTATATCTTAAAGAAAATTATTTGGTTAGATTAAATAAAAATAAATTGAATTTATTAACAGAAAACAAAAAGCAACAATTACTCGTACAAAAGTTAGGGTCCAATTTAAAAATTTACCACGGCTAGCGCAGCTTATAATTAATCTTATAAGTTTCATTTTGTGTGGATTTTTGCAGCAGAACGACAGTCACGACAGATTTCAGATAGTGACACTGACACGCACCTGTTCTCCTTTGTGAAACGGTGGCTTAGTCCTGGATGCTTGCGTATTTCTTCCGCGTTCATCAAGCGGCCCCTTCCAGTGATGTGTTCTGCCTTCGGTACCTGGTCTTCCTTCTACGAATTCTGGTACCTGGATTCCCTCTACTCGCTGCCGTCTTCCTTTTTTTCATTTTGCTCCCAGATTAGATTGCAAACCAACTTCTTTCACTCTCAAGCTACTTCTTCCTAATTCGAATGTTCCTCGTCATACTCCAAACTGTATCTCTCATCTCATCTCGACCTTCATTCTTCCGAGTTCCATTTCCGACTGATCAACTTCTATTCCACGACTAGCCGTACCGTGCATCATCCACCACGCACCCTCCAAACCTTTTCCTCCTTCCACCTTCGCAAGTCATCTCCTTCATTCCCTCCCACCATGGAGGATCACCTGACTATCAGCCTCCAATAAAAATCCCGCTTGGAGAGGGACGCGCGTTTCAAAATTCCCGGGGTCAAGAAACTGGACTCAGGTACAAGATTTTTAGGTCACCAAACGGTTGCCATCAGTCACGTTCGGTATTCCGATGTCTCACCTATCTGGCGCGTTGATGTTTACTTGTCTCCAAAATAGGGAATTCTTCATCCAGTGACGAAATAAAATGGCGACTGCCATGCACACTCATTACAATCTGATCTACTTACTGTGACACTGTGTACCACCCTTATCCTACCATTATACTTTTCAGCACTGAGTTGAACTAAAATTGCATGTCAGTCTGTGTGGCAGCAACTTTACCTCGCCATCCTTTCAGTATGCCTCTCAGGATCATGTTCCTTCGCAATTTTTTTTCATAAGCTACCTCTTTCCTTCTTTATTCCATGTATTATTGTGTAATTGTATAATTTAAAAATCTGCTATCTCCTCTTCTATAATTTTAAAATTTTCTATTTTCTCATACATTGTATCGAATTTTACGCAAGAATTGTTTGGCAACCTAAAACTAGGTTTTATTGTGTATTAATTTTTACGATTAATAGTGCTAAGTTTATGGAAGTATTGCAGGACTTTCTAATTCGTCGGGAAGAAAAGTGGTACTCGCTGAATTTTTAGGTGGGAAGGAATCAGGTTGTGTCATTTATATGACACGATTGTGACCACAGTAACAGTGATTAATTAATCAGTAGTTTCGAGGTTAGAAGCCTCTTTGCTCTTTGATCATAAGTTTTCTTCCCCATTTGTCCTGTTATTTTATAATTATTTTGGACATTGCATACTTAACTGTTAATAAACAATTCCTTCCATAATTTTTTGAATCGTTTCGTCCTGAGTTCTTCCGTATATCCCTCCGTAACTTGCGTTTAGTGAACAATATTTCGCGTTGATTATTCGTCGTCTCTTTATATTAGGATGACGCATAGATTAATTTCAGGAAAATCGTTTGATGACGGAAACATTTTGGTTAATTTTAACTAAACAGCTGGTGATTGTTTTCACTGCAAATTAGCATAAATTTGAAAACTGTGTAAGCGAGGCTAACAATACTTGAAATTAAATAAATAAACAAATATAGACAATTTGCCAGTAATTTTTTTATATCTACGACCATTTCTTAATATTTGTGATCTTAATGAGGAGGTTTTTAAATAGATAACATGCATATATATATATATATATATATATATATATATATATTAGAAATGATTGTTAAATATCACTTCTGTCGTAGCCGTCGCAGGACGCAAAATTATCCGCTTTTTCAATACAAAAATAACCTCATGAAGACCAGAAATATGGAGGCAACGTCGTAGATGTGTTAAATAAACATAAAATTGTTTATTATTAAATTAGCTGTATTTATTTATTTACACTTCAGATTATTTAATATTGACTACTAATAATTTCTCTCACGAGGGTCATCACATTCACATTGGCGTGAATTCGTTTGAGTTTTTGGTTATAAATTCAACAGAGCGATATTATGAAATAACACTTATACATTGTGGTGGGATTTTTTAATAATTAAATATTTATAAGAAAGGAATTGAAATTTTCATGAAAAAGGAAAAATAATTTTATTCAATTAAAAATTTTAACATTTGTGGGTTCAAAAAAAAAGATGTAGGATGTTAAATTTAAAAAAGTAATTAAAGCATTAAAATTTTGAGCCGTCTACTTGCTAAGCTCAGCGGAAAGCAATAACTTTCTATAAGGATTTGGGCGAGAAACGTTAATTTCTACATTACCACTCTGTTGTTAATCATTGGCTCTGGATGTCTGTATATCTCATTCTCCTCGTCAGCTGCGTTCGTCAGCTTCAGCTACTCGTCTCATAAGTTCACAACCAGCAATGTGTATAATGAGAATCCTCCATATAATTATCCGAATTCTCAGTAATGCTGCAGACTTTATACTCTAAACGTAGAAAAAATCTCAAAAACTCTCCAAATAATTATAATGTAATATGGTAACAAAAATCGCTTCATTTCCGAATTTTATTAATTTTTCGGAGCCTTCGTCTGTCTGGCGGGGTTGAAAAGTGTGAGGAAAACGCCATGCTGGTTCGTGTTGACCTTGTCTGTGAAGTCCTTACGTGGAGTGCAGATCAAATGTTCAGGTTGTAAAAGTGTCCCGGGGTCTTCGGGCGTGAAATGGGAGGCTATTATTTTCATTTCCTCCGGCGATTTGGCTTGGACCCTTTCCACGCCCTGTCACATCCTGCTTATTGTCGCAAAGGATGTGCACGTGCAAGTCTGCTCTTGATTGATCTCTTATTTAATAGTATCAAACTCAATTTTTTGTCACGTTTCTTAGGCCTCCGCGGGCTGTTCTTTCAATCTACCTTGCCAAAATATTTCAGCTAATGGCAGTAATGGTACTGGTTTTCCGTCTCTCGTCTGGCTGTATGTATTGTCTCAATTGGATGTTAAAATTAACAAATCGCGTTCGTTATTGCTCTGCCGTTGGCTTGATAAGCAGACTAGACCGCTACTTAGTTTAGTACGGTATAAAAATAAAAATCTCAATTAACAGTTATAATGGGGAGTATTGTCTTTCATATATAGATGGATGCAAACGCACATCAGAACATTAAGTTTGTTATAGCTGAATGTTCAATAAGCATACTTGAGTAGTTTTATTTTATTCTATTCCACACAATGAGTACAACCTCTGTGACTACTCCAATTTTCAACACTGGCTATGAATTTATATTTCTTCATACATTTTTTACGAAAAGAAGGAGCAATGCAATAGGTGTTTCCTCCATTATTTTCCGTCTCATTCTTTACGGTTAGCGACCACTCGACTTCTCTCCGGAGAGGCGATAATGTAATTCTTTGCCTCCTTCAGCACCACGAGAGAGAGCCGGCTGCTAAACTGCTTACGGGTGTCCAGCCCTTATCCTCTACATCGCGATCGGATAAATCCACCCTAACGGGGCAGATGGTTAACCATTAGCCGCTGACCTCACGACCCCTTTCAGCCTTACCTTGAGGCGGGATCTGGCGAGGGATTTGTCGGCGCCGCTATCCATACAAATCGCCCTTCTTTCTTCCTCTCTCATATGGATAGCCTTGTTCTATCCTCGATGTGTGAACTCGTCCCCTCCTAAAGCTCACTATCAAAATGGCATCATTTTTCGGGAATCTTCCAACCATAATGACGTAATAAATTCACAAATTCAATCTGATCGCTAATTTCACAAACATATAATTACAGGAATAATTAGGTATTCAAAATTCTGAAATTAAATAATTAAATATTTTAGGTAAGAAAACTCAGGACACTTAAAAAAAGTGCCAATCAATACGCGACCCTAACTAGAAGAAGTAGTAATTGAAATGTCATCGTAGCAACAATAGTACTGTTTCTTGATCTAGTATATTTCTTAAGCAAATTGTACACTGGTTATTAACATTAAAATAAAACTCATTTGCATTTAATCACTATAGTTAATATAAATCTAAAGCATCGTCACTAATAATATTGGTTAGTGAAATAGTTTTTGAGGTAAGAGTAAGATATATATTTTTTTTACTTGTTCAAATTCGTATCAGATGAAATTGCTGAATGAAGATATTACGAACCAGAATTACAATAAAATAGGCTCTCTGTATTTGCTAATATTAAACCAGAGTTATAAATAAGAAATTAGTGGAATGACTTCTTCTAAAACTTGTTTACCATAAATAAAATTACTAGCTAACTTATCAGAAAAAAATTGAGTAAAATAAAACTAATTATTTCGTATCTTTCCTTTGCTTCGGATTCTTATTGGGTGCACAATTGTAAAAATTAACCTACTAAATTTTTTAGAAGTTTTAATATAACTTATTCCTTGTAATATTCATAAATATTATAAATTTTGATGATATATTTTTCTATAAATGGAAGCTTTACACATGCATTGCAGTTTCTGACAAGTTGATTGGTTTGTTTATTTATGATTCAATTGAAGTAAGAAATATAACTAATTAATTTGATTATCCATGACCTTGGTCTTTTTAGTGTTATTGTTTTGTAACACTCTCTGATGCCTCACAGAGATTCATCAGTAATTTTCGTGACTTGAATATAAGAGAGTTGAACGTTAATCGAAATCGTTGCTTATTTTCTACAAAAAATTGTAAAAAAGCACACGCTTTTAGATTTAGTATTCTAAATTGGATTACATACCGAAAGATTATAATATTGCAGGAAATAAAGTGTATTTTTTATTCATATTCACGTCAATGTATTTCACATATACGATATCATTTTTATGTAAAATGGCATTTCTTTCTGTTTTTGAACATTCGACAATACTAAATGTTTTTTATCAGTCCTTACTAAATTTGTTACCCTATACTGTAACTACACAAATTTATGTTTAAAGTACTGCGGCGCTTATTCTGGTTGCGAAATATTTTGCTATTAAAGAGTGGTTTTAGTTTTTAAGTTGCGAATGTAAAGCAATAGTGTCATCATCTTGGTGATGATTATACTCCATAACCAGTGGCAGAGGTGGTGTTGTAAACCACACGGCTAAGCTAGACTAATTTACCGTCACACAGTAAAAATCAATCGTGAATGAACCGTACATTAATAAAATGGAATAACTGTGACTACGTTCTAGTGTAAGTGGTTACCAGATTAATGACTGAAGCAAACTAACGTAACTAATTTGCTTTCGCTTTCATTTGAAGTCACGGCTTCTCCATAACATCACCTACATGAACAGTATTATACATTTATTATATATATACACTTTATATAAATTATTGTTAAGTGTATTAAACCGCAAGAGAAGTAACTTGACTGATCTCGTAGACCACTTTTCGTGTAAAGATTATTTGTTAAAAAAATATATTTTTTTGCCGTAAACTTTCTACGCATCAACACTAACTTATTGAAATCTGTGAGGGAGCTAAGGCAATTCTGGAACTTAGAACTGTATTCCATTTCGCAGATCCAGTATTGTTCGGGAGATTTAGCTAGTCGTGTGTCAACAGGATGCTTAAGTAGACAACTCCGCCTATATTGTACTCCTGCCTTTGAACTTGATAGTGTAAAATAAATTCTGAAAACATTGGCTTTAGGAAATATATTGCTGTTAGTTCAGGATGTTGTACGTCAAGAAACGCATCCATAAAATATAATAGATAATGAGTATAGGGCGTGTTAAAAAATCGTCGTCGCAGTCTCCACATACAGGTTCGTTTGAATGCAATGAATATTTTTAACAATGGTCGTAACCTTCCGGCAGGCCGTTGAAGGGGAAGCTCCTCCTGAAACGACAATACTCCTCATCCCCTTCTCCTTTCCCTACTGTGTATGTTAACATGCCATGTAGAATCTCACGAATGGTAAGTGCTTACGCCGTTTCTTGACTTTTTAAGAATTACTCTTGTCTCATCTTTCTGTGTACAAAACTGTTGTTAATTAACACAAATATTTGTGACTCACGTATGTTTACTTGAATATTCAAAATTAACGAAACGTGCATTGTGTTATGATTGTTAAACTCATTGCAAAAATTAGAGTAAAAATCGTTAGTTTTCCTCTTAGGTAACTCATTAAATTAATAAACGTTTTCTTTTATAAAATTATGATTTATTTCTTCTTCGGGAGATAAAAACAAATGTAAACGAATCAGTCTTTATTTAGACAGAAACATTTATATAATTTGATCTACTAGCAAGACAATTAGTTGGCCAACTTTTCAGTTATTATGTTTTGTCAGTAGCAAATCCCAGTTACATTATCTTTAGATCAGTTGGCCATTTTCGTTTAAGCCTTTTTGCAAATTGTATTTCCAGAAAAAGATTCAGGAATGTGTTGGTTAGAACTAGTTCAGTTCTTTTCATTACAATACATGCCGATAAACATGTTGTTTTAAGATAACATTATGTTTAACTTGGAACTGAAAGTTTGTGGCAACGGTGCGGAAACGTTAGTAGATATTATTTGTCGGGTTTTCCATTGACTAGATCAGTTTAAGTAGTCTAGCTGACTACATATTTCCCTCGCTAAGAATTCCTTTTCAACTTTTGTTAATTAACCTTAACGGATATAAAGGCAACGGAAACCTTGTTAATATTATCTACTAAAACCTGTTCTTGCAAATATTTTCCATAATTTTAATTATATTACAAGCAGTGAACGCAAAAATTATAAATTCAAGCTGAAGTTCGAGAACTTACTGTCCCAGAGAGTGACTGCTAAGCTAATCTTATTAAGTGCAAGTTTGTAAAGCCGTTAAAATTTCTTACCTCTCCCGAAACTAATTATAGTAGGGAATATTATTAACACTCAAATAAGCAGTTGTGTAACTAACATGAATTCAATGTTATGTAACGTTTGCAGAAAAATGCAACAATATGGATGAGGTAGATAAGTTTTATTTCTTGTGTTCTTGACATCAAACCTGTGATTATGTAGCTGCGATTCAACTTTCTCTTTGCCCTTCACGTCGATGACGGTTGAAGATTTATTTCGTGTAATTGAAAATTTGCAACGGTATTAAAATTCGTCATGGCAGTGAGCGCAGCAGTCTTTAAATGGGGCCGGCCGCACTACGTGATCTTTGGAGCTGAACAGAGAGCTTAGCACAAGTGAGTTTGAGATTCTCTCTGGCCGAGCCTATAAAGGCGGGTGGGTAATCCCCCTTTGCAAGGTTGTTTTACTGCGGCCCAGATCCACTTTACTCCCTTGCGCGCTCTACGTGGCGATGGCTAAACGGCGCCAATGTTAAAAGCTCCCCCGGCCACATTCTCGAGCTCTTTGCTTATCAAACAAGGTTCGTGTTCCAGCAGATTGCCAACGGCAGACACAGTAGTTTGGTCTTATGTCGATCAGTATCGAATCCACTCCGTGCTTCCCGAATTAATTCTCCACGGCAACCGCTCATTCGCATGTAAACCGCCAAATTGGGCGCTCGGTGCTTACCGTAGCCCATTGAATATTAATATCGCTTCTTTCGATAGCGAATGATAAGCAAGAGCACAACATTACTCAAAGATGAATTGTATTTTATTTTAATGGTCTTATAAATACATATATGCATACAAAATCAAGTGATAACATTATTATGAAGTTTACTCCTACATAAGCTCTAATATTTTCTTAATTAATTAAATATTGTTCCAAAATAATTATTAATGATTAGTTCAGATTACCCATTGATCACTTAGCACTTCAAATTTAATTTGTATTTCAAAATCAGTCTGTTTACGTTAGTTCAACCTTCGATTGATAAATATTTAATTATTTTCTTACGCCTCATAAAATAATATGAAGAGTGTAAGGTTAAATAAGATGAATAACAGCTATAGATGGAATCATCAGTACAAAATAGAAAGTCGGAAACTATTCGTTTTTAAATCGTACTGTCAGCGATAGGAACAATTTACCAGCAGAAGCCTTGATGTATCTCATCGTAAGTGTACAATAATTTGAGAACGAATACTTTCTAGTGAAGTGTAATGAAACCAAATAATTAATAAAACAGTGCATATTTCAATTCATATTTTGGGGCCTAATTAATAACGCTTCTAAAGAGCTATTTGTTTCTTGTAATTTTTAGAACGATAATAGTAATTTAATTAGCAAACGTTACTGATTAACAGTTTTATAGGGACCACTTAAAGTACTAATTACATGATAACGTCTGAAACTAGTCTTAAATTTACTGACAGTATTATAAATTATAATTTTATTTGGCTAATGTTTGTACAACATGAACTCTTAATAAAATATACCAATTTTTTAAAATATAACCTAGCCCTGATTGTTTGAAGATGTACGATATTGTAACATTTTATTGATTTATATTATACTTATAATTTAAGTATTAATTAGAAATAATGGTAACAACTTAAAAAGTAGGCAACTGGATTTTATAAAGTCCCCAAAACACAGCTAATTCATTTAGATTAAAATTATTTATTTCTTAGGAACTATTGTACGTCGATAATAATAAATATACTGACAAAATAATATATCTTAAAAAAGTACAATAACTTTTACACTAAATCTTTTAATTTGACATAAAATAAAGTTCTATATTGTAACTTAGTAGGCCTATCGATATGTGTATCCGTTAACTCCATATAATACAGAATAACGATACTTAAAAAGTGGCACATAAATACACTTATATATATGTATGTATAAATACATCACAGTTGTAGATATTTTAGAAAACATAAGACTTGCGTGTTATAACTAGACCAATCACACAATAAACAAGCCAAATGACATACAAAAGCAATTAATAAAATAAATATCTCCTGTAGTATTATGTGAAATTTATTTTATCACCTTTTCTGTGTGTAACTTAGCTACTTCTTTGTGTAGTTTGATGTAATGACTTCAAAAGGTGATTTCACCAAACTTTTATTACAGAATTTTCAAAGGAGTTTAAAAATATACTATATACTGGAAAATAAAATATTACCCGTTTCCAAAGAGTATCCAACTGTAGAGATTGAGCTATAACGTCAGATGATACTATCGAGTTTCACGAATTCGGGTCAAATTGAAATATTACACGCTAAAGAATTTACAACTTCAAATAATATAGTTGACATTTTAAAGTGAAAAATAGAAATCAAAACTAAAATCGGCACCTGAGAGTATGCTATAGAAATAAAGTTGTTCGTACATATGGAATATATGCCATTAGGCAATAGGAGTGTTGAAAGACTAAGGCTGAGGTGGAGAGGTGTGGTCGGAACAGGATAAAAGTCTAATCCTGGAAAGCAGCAGCAGAAAAAGAAGAATATATATAATTCCCAGCTTAAATTTTTATTAATTATAATTAAAGGTAAGCAAAATCTGAAATCTGATCGATCATAAGGAATTAATATTCTGCTTTCCCAACTAAAATTATTTGGTCTTTTATGTAGGGCGACATATATTCAATTTCGTCCTATATCTCCACTTCTCACCAACCTAGCAATTTTGTCAGATGTGAATGATTTTAACGCCATTTCATACGAGAAGTCAATTCATTGTTCTATTTTATTGATGTAAGCCGCGTTGCAGGTGGCTTGGCTCAGTATCAAAAACCTGAGTATAGTCACTACCACTTCTGCGCCGAACAGGGTAGGCCTACCTGCCTTGCTTATATGAATTTACTGCTGTTGATGTGAGTCTACACAATCCCAAATACGTTCCTCAAATCACTACTTTGAGCTATTTAATTTAAATAAATTGTTCACGTAAATCGACTTCAAGCGGTGTGGCCATCAGCCGACGCAACGCCTTGTGCCACGTAGTTCCCGCCTTCGAATATAGGCATGAACGAGAAAGTTTGTGCTCGCCAACGTCTTGGAAAACTGGAGTACTTCCTGTGGTCTAGTGGCTAGCATCGCTGACTCACAACCCAGAGGTCACGGGTTCGAATGCTGATATGGGTTTGGACGTTTGTGATGTTTGAGAAACCATACTTTGATATCCCTAAAAGGATATAAGTTACCCCTAACCGTGCACAGTCGCTAGTAACCTAGCTGTTGATGCGACTATAAATACACACGAAAAAAAAATTGGACTAATGACTGAAGGCTTTTTAAAATATCAGGAATATACCATGAGACAATGAGAAAGAAAAACACAAGAAATGCTTACAATGACGTCCCACCATTAATGTTACGAAATTTTCATTAGAGGATATGTATAGAAAAATCTCTAACCAGGGATTATCCACTTGGCGGGATTAATTCAAACATGTCTATAATCTCATCCATTTCCTGGACATAGGCCGTGAGGAATGTGATACACCGAGTTCCAGGTGAACCAGATCTGTCAGATCTATTGGAAAGAGGTGGAATCTCTTGCCTGGCCGGTGGTCAAACCGAATAGCCCAGATGGGAGAGCACCTGCCCGGGGAAACGAGAGGTTTAAGGTTCAAACACCGGTCCGGTTCATGATTTTTCCGTACTTATCATCATGGAAAAATGAGATTAATCGATTAAAAATACATTACGATAGCATACACAGTCAAACTCGGTAGTAAAGAAAACCCAGTAATAACGCCTACATTTTGATTTTACGCAATTATTTTTGTCTATAAATTGAACCGGTTATAACTAGTGAAAACCTACCTAAAACCAGCAAATGTATGGATTGCCGAAACTTCATTGGGTCGGTTACGGCAGTAGCCCTGCTCCTGCCTGCGTTTCATGACTATTATTGTAATAATTTATTAAACGTATTTCTTAAATGCTGAAAACCAAACGCTCACAGAATTAATGATCTCTTAACATTCAGTGTCAATCCCGAAAATATTTTACAACGGGCAATTTTACCGAATCACCTTTTGACCTGTTCTTTATATAATTGTGAATTCAAGAATTACTTCAGTTAAAATTCAATGGACACGTAGTCAAGAAAGCACAAATTTCTATGAATCATTGTGAATGCTAAAGTCATAAGAGAAATCAACTGTGGCGTTAAAAATGTGGACATATGAGGAAGGTTCGATTAAACAACAAAAGAAATCCAAATAAATTTGTCAGTAGTCAATTGAAAATTCAACTTTGGATATTCCTATCATGAAGTTGAAACCCGAACGATTTGTTAAATAACTTTTCCTATGAGCCTAATATATATTTTTAGAAAATTTGATACATGATAATAATAGTAATAATATTAATAGTTTGTTCCTTCAACGTACGATACCCTGATATACCGAATTCCGGTAAATTGATACATTAATACGTAAGGATCTTTATTAAGCACATTCCACACACGGAATTACTTCGAGATTAGGCATAGTTAAAGTTCACATGGACAAGGAGTGCAAAAGATAATGTTTATGCATAATATGTGTTATAAAGTCATTAAATTAAATTTAAAAATAATAGATTATGTTCTTACTGAATGTCCAACATGAAAATGTCTCTGGTCAAAGAGTGGCACTGAGTTGAGAAATCTCTGAAGAATTACTAATAATAATTAAACTGAATGAAAAAATGGGTATATATTGTATATATGTGCTTTATATATTAGTGAAATACAGTTTGCGTATTAATTATTATTGGCGTTTCAAAGAAGTGAGTACATTCGGATATTTGCACTTGCTTACATTATGAACATTGACGAATCGGAGTGTGACGAAGAAGAAGAAATTTTTATTCGCGTACACATAATATTTTGGGCAAATGCAAATTTAAATTGTGTAAATAGTATACTAAATGTAGAAATTAATTAGCACTGAATTTTATTGCAGAAGTTATGAATACTTTTGATTGTGGATTGATAGATTTACAATGCAGATTGTGGTTCTTTGTTATTGGTTATGGGAGGCGGTGATTTATGATGCGCTGTGCTAAGGATAAATAACTTATAATTTAAATATTTAAATTAAATCCTTGCTCGATTCCATCGGGAACATGAATTATTTATCTCAGGTAATATCAATGGGAAATTACGAAAATGAAAGGCGGAGGGGTACTGAGAACGCTTTATAAAGAAACGACCAGTGGTGACAAACGTGGAAGTTTCTTCCTGTCGTCATAGCTGGCTGGTCCGTTAAATTATTGGTTGACCAATGTTACCCCACGTGCAAGTTGTGGGCGTGATATTTTTTCATCCTCTTTATAGAAAGGAGAGCTGTCGAAGTCTGTCAGTCAAACTTTTGAGTCGCCAATTAGCGGAATATCTTCTCGTTTAAGGCGATGAATCGTCGGCGTGACACATTGTCAAAACGCTTCATTTTGTAAGTGATATGTCTGTTTTGTTATGACTTCCGGGCATGCCGGAGTGAAGTGTCCGCTTTGTGCTTTTGTTAACAATAAGCTGCTGTCGAGTAGTGACGCTGGACAGCCAACTGGACATCCAGACCAGGTTTCCCGGACTGACAATATATGGTAATTTCTTTCTGTCGTTGAAAGTTCTGGACATCTCAGCCCCGTCCAATGAGGTAATAAGCAAAACTTCATGTTTCCTTTCTGGTCGATAAGATTCGTAATTCATGATTTAAATAACCAATAGCGTTCATTCAAGCCCCCAACTAGATCTTAAGTTTGTTACATATTTTTTTACACATAAAATATATATTAACACTATTTAATACAAAACTGTATTGGATTATGATGTGTTACACAAGCACGTACCACGGGAAATAACGTTCAAACTTTAATAAATTCAATACATAACGGTTGAATTTCTACCAACCACTGGAATAATATAGTACAAGCAAAATCGTCATACAGATTACAACCGAGATCGACTATATACACATCTACATCATGTATTAAAATTGTGATTAAACGTCAGTTGCATGTAGTAAAATCTTACAATTGAATATCACTAATTTGTTGATCGTGACATATTTATAGGAAGGAATTTATATTCGGCAGATGTAAGGACCCAGGCGAGGTTGATAAACTTTCGTTTGCCCTCTCGCTCCATCTAAATGCTACTTTGTTTATTACGATATGAAGCAACGAGCGCTGTGTGGCGATTATCAATTTTATGCGGTTCTTGAGATTTATTTTTACGAGCGCTCTCTGTGCCGTATAATAGTTTATTGGTTCAGGGTTTGCCTAATGCCCGGCGACGCCAAATATGGTGTTCCGCAACTCAAGATGTGTGTAATTTGGCCCCACGTTAACACTCGGCTGGTGAGAATAATGGCTGGCTTAAGTAAGACCACGTAGTCTAGACGGCCAGCGACAACCACTGTCATTGGCGGGCTTACGGCCTGTAATAAACCAGGGCTATACAGACCTGGCGCCCAGCAGCGGCGCGCTACTGTAATCCACAATCGTATAGACCACAGATTAATCGATTATCGAATTATTACTCACGTATTATCACTAAAGAACACATTTTGCATATAGCCCTGAAGCATCGTGCTCTGTAACATCGGCTTGTGGCCTTAATAACGGACTGACTGCTTACCAACTTGGCTTCGCTGACGTTGCTTTGAGATTATTTTCCTTAATTGGAGTCATACAGTTATGCTTGTATTTTGCATGTTTAAAAACATTTAATAAGCGAGTAAAGACTACAGAAAATGGATAGTAAAAAACCAGCAGGTGAGGTTTCATAATATTCGCGCCATATAAGGGGGGATGTTGTTCGTGAAAAACGACAAGAAAATAGTTGAGTTTTAAAAAGACTAAACTTTGGTGGCTCCACTTGAAACGCACGGTGGTCCTTGAGCTGAAGTTGTTTGAATATATTGATTTACGATGTCTATAATACGCCAACCACATGGTTCGTGAACTATCGTACTTCACCACAAAAAACAATTTAAATTGCGAACAGAAGTCACCAAACAACAGTTTATTTAGCAAATGTTTCTTGACAATAAACAGTTATATCTGTTCACCATTTTTATTTATGGTCCTATTCCGTTTCTCTATGATGTATCTAAAAATTAGCTATAACATGAAAGGAACTCTGTAAAAGCATGAAACCATTGTACCACCACTTTGAAACATTGTGTACCAACTATTCGGGACTAAAATTGAATAACCAACACGTTCCTTATTACTTCACATTTTTATGGAGGGAGGGGTAAAATTTGGACCAACATAGTTAGGGAGAATATGGTAACGATTAATTGTTTAAAAATTGAAAACATCGTATTCAGTTTGAATACATCGATTTCATACTCGAAATTATTTTTACGAGAAGAGTACATAATAAATAGTTAATTTTTTAACTGCAAATTTATACATTTTATACGACATTATTTTTGTCCAATATTAATCGCGGTTTCCAACCCCTGACATTTTTGCGTTGTAGACTCTGTATCTTACCAGGCCATGAAAATGTCTCCCTTATCGGTCAAAAATATACTGTCCGAGTTCTATGCATCCAATTAAACTTATTATGAATGCTAAAGTGAAGAAAATGTTGGAATTAAAACTATTGAAATGAATAGGAGTGTTAACTATTTTAAAGTGATGAATTATTATAAAAATGTGAAAAATATTAAATTCAATATTTATTGATAACAATAATTTCATAAATTTTAATTTGCACAGCCGGCTTTTTTAACGATTCACACTGCTTATTTACACACATTAGATATCTTATAATCTAGGGACATTGTTAAGGGTAGTCTTAGCGGGCCTTCTCATGGAGCAGAATACATACAAAAATCCTACAGGGAATTGACAGTACGAGTAAATCGGCAAATGGTTGCAATCAGCGTAATTACCTTGGACGTCTTGCGACATTTTGAACATTCTTGCACAATTAAATACTGATTAATACATTCAGTATTTAGCAATTATGTTAACTTTTCATCTCTAAACTTACACCTCAATGTGTAATAACTTTTTAGGTTTGTTAATACCAATCAATTCTTTCCGAAGTTTTACTGTTCTACTATAAACAAAGGAAGGCCTGATAATTTATTCAACTAATATTTCCATAAAATTGTCAACATTTTTCAAAAACCGGTATTACTTATCCTCTTCTTAATTTTATGCATCGTTTATAGGAATTTATTAAAATTAAAATAGATAATACTCCTGTAGCCCAGGAAAAAAAATGAATTCTCTGTCGAAAGATCGGTGCCATATTTTATCATTATCTATTTACTAAATTCTGAAATTTCTCCTTCCTAATGAAAACTAGACTTATCTGTTTTCTGACAAAAAATTCGGTAACGAAGCGAAATAATTTGTAATAGAGCTATTCATTTTTTCGCTCTAGTCAGAAAGCCAGCGGGTAGTAACTTAATGCGTAACAGAAACATTCTTCGATCTAATGAGCATCTAATTTTACTTCAACGCCATCGGCGCTTAAAATCTTCCTTTTTATATTTTATTGTTACCAAATGACTAAGTTTCATGGAAATATCCGTAGCATTATGTAAATAGTAACATAAATTTTAATTCTTTGTGTCACAGTTTTTATTTCATAGGAAATATTTTAATCTTAATTATAATTGTACTGCCGGGCTTATTATAGACCACTCCGAGACTTATTTTAAAACGTCTATGCGTTGGTAGGCTTATTCTATTTTCATTTCTTCTAAAACAACTTAGAAGAGAAAATAAGCTATATAAATTTAATTGCAGATTTATAAAAATCCTCCAGAGAATTTTACTCATTTTGCAACATATTTGTGTATGCCTAATACCTAAAATAAAAATAACAAGATCAGATCAATTTAATTGAGAATATTTTAACTGCACGTGACTAAAGTAAGATTGATAGAGAAATAAATTCATGTGTTTGTGTTATCAATAAGGCGTGTCTTCCTCCTTTTTTTTGGCGACCACTGCTCCTCATCACATTCCAGCCAGTGTAGGCGGAGGATCCTAATATAGTGCTGCGGCAGTAAATTGTCATTAGCGTCTTTGCTAGAACAGAGGTCAGCCTCTTCTTTATTGGCACAAGGAAAAAACATTCCGTACTTAATGATAAAGTTGTAAAGATCAGAGCGAAAGACGGCGGCGCGGTTTAGAAAAGCTACAAGCCCCATTATCTATAGTGGACGGACACTCATTTTGTATAATCATAGTAAATTATGCTGGTTCAGTATCCGCGCCTCTGTTTTTGAGCCCCCGTGTTCCCTTGCGGTCATAAATGTTAGCTATTTCATGTTACTTTTTTTTTGTATGATGCAGAATATATTTATGAAGAATACTTCGGTGTATGTAGCTTAACTTTCATTATTTATGTATAGGAAAAATAACCCAGTATCTCATTTTTATATGATAGGATTAGAGAACGCAAAATTGATAAACAACCATATTTTGACAGCATAGACAGAAAGTCAAGAGGTGCCTATCATGACTGAGTTGAATTGAGTAGATCCATGTTGGTAAAAATTAAGAACTGTTCCCTATATTTGATCATTTAAAAAATATTATTTTAATATTAGTCTCTGATTTGGCTGACTTGTTTATAAATCCACAAATGAAAGAACTGTACGACGTCACAGAAAGTAATGTACCAGAAAATAGTTTTTTTATTGGACTCAGATATCAAAACTTAGAAAATAAGGTAATTTAAGCTGTAAAAATGGGAAGAATCAAATTTAACTGCAATACTTACACGAGATCACAAATAGTTGATATATGCGTTTATTTTCACGGTTGAAATCCACAAATCGCAGTGCATTAGGCTAAAATATATATGTATTCCAAAGTATATTTTTACGGGATTCCTATTTTTTAATTCTATTCATTAGTTTTATTTTAGCAAATAATTATAGACATGCTTTGAGATTCGGGACTGGCGGTCAACTGCAAAACGCCACAGCTGGTTGAAAGGACAGCACAAAACGTTTCTTAGGTATAAACAATGAAGGCATTGACCCAGCTCATGGCAGTCGGTACTTTCCAGAACTTTCTTTTTAGCACTACTTTGGATATGTCTATTCAAAACGTGAAGGAAAAAGAGTTTATTAAACAGACACAACTGGCGTCCTCATAGGGACTGATTGTGTCCATCGTAAAATTTTCAGAGTAATAAGCGCAATAAGTTTCAAAAGGTGTGGAGAATTGATTTGAGGAAATAAAAGAAAGAGTGGTGACAATCAGAAAGAATAAAACGAGATAGACAGAGAAAGATAGAGAGGGAGGGGAACAATACGATGGTGGGGTCCAGAGATAAGACAGAAATGTTGAATGTTATGGAGATGAAAAGCGAAATGAGTTAGAGTGGTTGTGAAGTCAGACAGGAAGACAATTGCTATTAGACCTTTTTGACTATGCCCCTATAGCGGGGTAATACGTTGGGCGCGATTGTTGGCTGCCAACCGTCGGTGACTTGACTTCTATCCACACAGTGAGCCAATACATCGGCCAACATCTACACGCCATGATTGACACTGCGAAGATTGCTTTCGCATATTGACTTACCTTGTGTGTGAAGAGAATTGTTTTCAAAGACAATGTGGACCAACTCAACTTCCAGCAGTCACCAGCAACTGCCAATACAAGCCAACCCCCGTCAACTCCATCACCATGGCCTGCAGTGACTCAGTTTTGGCCGTGGTGTAGAGGAATTCCCCAACCTTACAAACCAAGTCACACTTACTCGGGTGACATGATGTCAAAACTCCAGGAAAATACATGAAATACAAGACATAGAGTATGCTATCCAAAAGAAAGTTCAACGAGTGTGTATTCATTAACGTAACGAACAGTAATTTGTAAGGCAAACAACAAACGACATTTTGAAAGTCTCTGCTACACGACCCAATTGAAGTCTCTCACGATTTGTTTCCTTGGGTTTTAACGTGTTTGCCTGATGATATAGGTTTACAGGAAGATCTTCTGCAGCTCTATAAGTTGTACAATCTGGCCTCTATTCTTGTCGGCCATGTTGGTTTGGGATGTCGAAAGGAAATGAGATGTGAAGGTTTGTAAAGATGCAAGATAGGCCAGGAAAATTTGGTAGTGTCGGGGTAGATACGCCTGAGATAATGATGGGAGAATCGGGTAGTTATAGCTTTTATAAGTTAAGACTCAGATGTATATTAATAGATTATGTATAATTAACAGTGAATATTATACACAGAAAAAAGCAGGAAAAGAATGGAAGACAGCTAGGGTTAAATATAACAGGGAAAATGGACGAATAACCTGCGGCAAGACTAAACGTCTGAAATAGATAATAGATGATGTACCGGTCTCAACCGAATCCGTAGACGTCCTTATTGAAATTGAACACTTTGCTCATTTTCTTCTTTGCCGACCCGGACAAGAACAAGCATTCCGCCTATTATCCAAATGTCCATCGCCAATTGCAATGTCCTATCCCTTACGTTTTAACTTCTTACTGTTTTAATGATCACTGTTTAATGTTCACTCTTTAAGCCAACTCTTAATTACTAATGCTTGAAAACCACTTTTCACTGGTTTTTATCAATTTTACACATTCCATGTTTTGATTTCCGTGGTGGGGACCCGATCCTCTCGAATAAGAAGTCTTAAGCTTTAGTCTTTGAGAGGAGCCAATCACTCCATTTCACCTATGTTTTGGGCAAAACACGATGTATCACCATATTCTAGGTTTCCCGGAATTTCATTGATTTTAGAAAAAACAGCCCGGCGCCAACTTTCTTCAACTCCACTCAAGCCGCTTGCCTTTGTTTTTGTACAGCTAAATTCTACATTCTGTTGTGTTTTACCATTACACGTCGGTTTCCTTCCAACGAGTGTTATGGGAGGGTTTGTGAAAACGTAAGTAGAACAGCTGACACGACAATCACTTTGTCAGCTTGAAGTAGCTTGTGTGCCTGGTTACCTTACCAGTCTAGTCTCCTTTCTATTTTTTCGTATTATTCAATATGTTGTTATTTTATACTATACGACTGATTAATTATTATGTTTATTTCAAGACTGGCCTTAGAATTGACAAGGATCGCAAGCTATAACCCAAACCTCTACTCTCTTCTAAATTTTTATATTATACAATTTTAGGTATACAAGTCGTTAATAAACGTTTATATTAATAAAAAGACGGCCAAAAAGTCAGCAAATAATTTTATTATTTAATTAATTGAAATATGACGTTTCATCTCCCTTTTGACACTTCATCAGGCATAAAATTTAGCAATTCATGATCTTCACTTCATGATTCCCTCGGCCTATATGATTATTAAATGTATGACTACTTACATGAGAATAATTTTGAGTTGCGGACAATCTACCGCGACGGTTACGGCCGAAATGATCTCAATTAAATCGTTATAAACATAAATGTCTTAAAACATGGTCTATTAATCTATCCCTTCTCTTAGTCTACGACCTCCATATTGTTCGCTTTTTCCCTATCCTGTTAACAACTTCCTTGTTTGTGATTCTATCCACCCATCTTATTTTCAGCATTCGCCTACAGCACCACATTTCAAAGGCTTCTATTCTTTTCCTTTCCCCAACTCCTATCATCCACGTTTCGCACCCATATAACGCCACGCTCCATACGAACATTTTTAGAAACGATTTCCTAATATTCACATTTATATTATCCGTAAGTAAATTACCCATTTCGGGAAAATCTTCTTTGTCTGTGTTATCCTACTCTTTATGTCTACTATACCCCTATAGTCCCTAGTAATTACGTTTCCCAAGTAGCACAATTCCTTAACTTCCGTCAAAATATCCCTTCCCAATCTAACACTCTTTATTATTCCACTGTTTCCCAAACTACACTTTATTACCTTGATTTTTCCTCTATTAATCCTCATATTGAACTCTTTCTCCAGGACTTCATTCATGCCAATTATTATGGTTTCCAAGTCTTCTTCTGACTCCCCTAATATTACAATATCGTTGGTAAAGCGTAAGGTTTTTATATCTTCGTCTTGCAGTATGATTCCTTTTCCGTATTTCCCATATTCAGTTTTAACATTCTTCATCACCTATTTTATATATATATATATATATATATATATATATGTTAAGACAGCACGAGCGACAACTGCATCCTTGTCTTACTCCTTTCCTGATTACGGCTTTCTTTTCTTGATCTTCTGTTCGAATTACTGCTGTTTGTCTCCTGTACAGGTTATGTATAAGCCTCCTTTCTCGATGTTTTATTCCATTACTCTTCAAAATCTTTAATAGTGTTTACCAGTTCACATTATAAAACGTCATAATGCCATAAACGTAGGCTGGTTTTTTCGTATCCTGTCTTCTAAAATTAGTCGTAAAGTCAATATTGTTTCTTTTGTCCTTACAATCGCATTCTATTTGACGTTTTATTGTCCTATATACTATTTTAGTTAATGTTTGGTATGCATGGGATACTAAACTAATTGTCCTACACGCGTTATTTGTTCTTATATGTCATAGTAGGGGAAAACGTTTATTGGAGTATGGTAGTTCATGAACGAACTAGTTCAAATGTAATAGTCCGAAAAAGAAACGGTGCAGATAATTCACTGGTTAGATGATTTACCGTTCGTGATATTTCCAGTCCGTGAAACAGCGGCAGTTTGTGAACTAGCTGTAGTTCGTTTGGGTCCAACAATCTTTCTGAGCAGCGACACAGATATGTTTGTTTGTTATTAAAAGCAACAGATTTTAAGATAAAGACAAATATAATCCTTCTGTGTAGGCCCGAAAGTAGACTCAGATTTCAAGGCCACCCTAATACTTTATTAACGTGCACACCTGCGCTAATGAAATGGTTTCCTTATAATTTTGAATATGTAATGACTTAATCGTTTGTTTTTGTGAGTATTGCAATCGAAGTTGGGCATGAATTGAAAAATGAAATATTTTTACAAACCACTTTCGTCACTTGGTTTATGCTGAAAGTCGTCCTCGCAGCTCTCACGTTTGTCATCATCACTCAACGAAAGCTACGAAGCTAGAAGAAACATTTTTATTTATTTATTGTTAAACTTTATCTGTACAATGCAATTAAGTTGATATGCTTTGATAAAGTCACCTGACACATGAGATGGGGAAACTGCTCATCAGCAGCTCCTGGTATATGATTTTGTTTAAAGGGGTAGTGGTGTAGTACGTATTTTAATGGAAAACAAAATATAGAATTTTCAGTTAAATATGATGATTATAGTTGAATTTACATAAGTGTATTGGAGCTTCCGTCCTTCAGAAAGTCTGTTGGACGTTTGCGTTAGTCTTCTTAGAGGTTTTGGTCGTGGGCGGTTGTTTGCAGTGTCTCTTATTAATTGGTTGCTGTGGCACGTCATGAAATTGTGAAGCCTGTGATAACTGAAATTAATGGATTGTAGAACAGTAGAGATATCGAGCTCTCGATGGATGATGCTGTTGCTTAGGTACCACGGTGCATCAGCAATAATCCTTAGAATTCTATTCTGGACTGTCTATATTATTTCAATTTGTGATGCAGCCGCTAAACCCCATATGCCACAACCAAATAACAATATTGGCCGTATTAGAGACATGTAAACAAGTCACTTTAATTTTATTAGAAGTGTTGAGTTTCTTGATAACCTATATTTGAGTTGTTTCAGTCTGCGTCTTACTTTTTTGAACCACTGTTGAGATATGTGCAGCTCATGTTAATTTTGCGTCGAGTATCAATTCCAAGTATTGTACTTCAATAGATTTGGGTATATTTTCACTAAGTAGGGTAATTGGGTAATTGATTTTTATAGCAGTCTTCAGCGAGGTGCACGTATTCCTGCATTTTTGACGCAGCTTCTCGGCATGCACCCTTAAGGGATACGGTGACTGAAATTCCTTTAAATGAAAAACTACTGAGCTGAAATTTTAACTGAGTGTTAACAACAGACATATGCAGTCATTTACTAAATTTTGTTTCTGTAAATTTGTTCTTTGTTAAGATATTTTGAAATTTATTTTCAAAATTTGACAGTTTTGAAAATGTTTCTTCCGTTACATACTTGAATATATTTTAGCTTTTTTAAATTTATATGTAGGACTGACCATTTTTATCAATATTACTTTTGGATTTTGAGTAAAGTGTGGGGATAAAATAATCATTTATTAAGAGATTCATATTGTTACTTAAAAATTGACACTTTTCATCACTTTAAAAATTTGTTTCACCGTAACTACTTGAAAAATTCAAAAACTAATACTTGTATTTAACGGTATTTGCATGTAGATTGTGTACAAAAAGAATGAAGACAATATCGTAATATTTGTGACGCATAGAAGGTTTTTGGAATCAGAAATCATGAAGCTGAGGAAATCACATATTTCTAAACAAAGTAATAATTTATTAATTTAGAATAAAATCCTTTACAATTCCTCCTGAGCCTTTAAAAATGACGAAATCGAATTAAAAGTTTGCTATATGATTTATAAGGCATATAGGCATATTAATATGAAAAAAATGAAATCTAGTTTTTTTTTCAGATTTTGGTCGAAATTTTAGTCCCCGTGTCCCTTAACTACGATTGCAACATGTCTGCAAACTTTTACCTTGAGTCAGCTGACACCGGGAAGTTCGACGAGTAAATTAAATACAAGTATATAATTGCTTCCTTGGGGAACACCAGAAAGAAGCTGTGAAGTCGTGAATGTGCAATTGCCACTTTTAACAGTGAAGATAAGATTGAGCTATCCTAAAATAAATGTCCGGTAGCTGGTACTTTATTTTGGCTAGTAGGCCTTTGTGTTGCACTCGATCAAATGCTTAATATGTATCAAGTAATAGATTGAGTAGTCTTATTTAATCACTAAATTATTGTCTTTAATTTGGATACTTCTTTATGTAATTTGTAAACTTTATACACAAACGTAATATTTTAAGATTTTTTATTATTTCTGTTTTGGGCCAACTTCGTCTCAGAGTCTGCATGTGTCAACGAAGCTTGTGACATAAACTCAAGTCAACTAATCAGTTCAGTTTAACAACTTCAAAATAACTAGTACAGTTAAATAAACTATAGAACTATTCCCCTAAAGGAACTGTCTTCCCAAACATTAGTTGGCGCTTTACGGAGGACATTATTAATTTATTCTTTCAACTGACGACTATATAAATTGTTAAATATAATTGAAGACAATTTTATTTAAAAGACTAGCTACGAATTAATTCATACTGAACTACTATGACCCCGAAAAAATAAAATTTATTATGTTATACCTTCTGTACATGTATTTACAATAAATCCTGTTATAATTACGTTACAGTAATAATGAAACATAAATTACTAATTTTAAACATTGTATGTAACAAACTATAAGAATACATAAATACTTTCCATCCCGTTAAGTGTAAAGTCACAAGGATCTCGTTGTATTTATTTTACGTAAATTAAGTAATAATGACCTGCATTATAGAGGCAATAATGTCAAAATTATGGCACATTTTTTTCCTTTGATTTATTTTTCCGGCTCCGCGTTTGTAATTAGGGCGTTACCACTATTCCAGCAGTATCTCAAATTTGGGTTGACTCCTTTGTTTTGTTCGCAGGCTAGGATAAATTATTTCTCGGTAACAATGGGGTAACATTATAATCTTTGCGAGCGATAATGTCCCTAATTGCATGCGAAATAACCGTTCCGTCAAGGACAGCCGCGGACGTGGATAAGGCTATGCGTAAGATGAGTGACTGCCATGAATTCATTAAGTAGGTGGAATAAGTATAGGTTCACGTCAACACGGACAGGTTCGACCTTTCTGGGAAAGAAATGGTGGCATAAAAGTGTAGGCATGTAACCAAATGAAGAATTGATAGAATTCCTCGCTAAACGCCAATGCGAGAGTAGGACAATTTATAATAAAGATCTAAAAAATTACATTTCCTATTCAAATCAGAGGAAAGTATTCTTATTCTCCACAATTACCGTATCCATTATAACTGAATAATATTTTAAAAACGGTCTGCCTAAAGATATATATATACAGGCTGAGGCATTTATAGTGTCGCGGCCATTTTCCGCCGAAACGATGGGGAAATTCGATTTTTTTTCATACAAAATTTACAGTATTTATAAGGGGACATAAGATAGTGACATTGACTAGTCCTTAAAATGTCATTCTCAAGGTTATTTCAAGGTCAAATTAATTTTTTTTAAATGGGGTGATTTCTTTTCTACGGAAATGGAAAGAGCATTGAATTTTGAGTGTATATTGTTTCTAATGTGATAATGAATTATGGTTTTGTACAACTACTGTACTGTACTTTACAGTATGTAAGTGGATGCCAGTAAAGTAAAAGTGTGTGAAAATGATTTAACGTCTAATTTGTCCAATATCACATCACCGATTACCCCTAGGGGAGGAATGTACTAAACCTTTTATACTCAACATTCAATGCTCTTTCCATTTCCATAGAAAAAAATATATTGTTCCATTTTTAAAAAGTAATTTGACCTTGAAATAACACTGAGAATGTCACTATTTTATGTCCCCTTATGAATACTGCTAATTTTGTATGAAAAAAATTTCGATTTTGTAGTGGATCCGTCGTTCCTCCGTATTCGAGGATTTCTTGATTCCTTTAGGGCGCCAGGTATTTTTCATAACAAACACCAAAATTGATTTTAATAGTTTTAATTTCAATCAGAGCATGAAAAAAAATTATATCTGCAGGGCGTGGTCATTCTCTCGTTATCCCGCCGACTGAACCTGCTTCTCCCATCACCCCATGACGACTCCCAACGTCTCGGCCAGACCAATTGTTGGCCCGATTGCTTCCAGTTCTCAACAATTGCAACTCGCAAGCTGGCCTGCATTGTTCATCGTAACTTTTCATGTTACAATATATATATATAAACGTCGAGGGCAACAATGGTCATGAGTTTATTTCTTTGCTTGGCAACAAGTGATCATCTAGTCGTTAAATATCGTTCAGAAAACAAAATATAACCAAAATGAGTCAAGCACATATATATATATATAGCTCGGAACCTTACGTCTGTCATTTTCTGGAAATGTGCTGAATGAACTGTAAATGATTTATTTATCAATTTATAGAACATACTGATTTGTCCTCGACTCATTTTGGTTATATTTTGTTTTCTGACTAGATGATCATCTGTTTCCAAGCAAAGAAATAAACTCATGACCATTGTTGCCCTCGACGAAGTGCGTTGTGTTTAGTGTCTGTAATGAATGTGATTTTATGTATGTTAGGTAATTATTTAGTTTAATCTTAATTATGTCTAAATTTCTTATTTTGTCCACTCCAACTATAAGGGAAGTAGATCACGAACAGCTTGACCGAAGGCTCTGCTTCGCTTCCCTGTTAGATTTCACCCTAACAGTCTTCTATTACTTTCCCACTTCTTAGAGTGTGTAATATTGACTGTAATTATACAAATGTAAACTAAACAGCTGTGTTTGACTGATTAATACTGCGACGACTCGAATTTTACCTGGTAAGACCCAAGTGAGCTCACTCACTCTACCAAAGCCTTTCCAAACGTTTCTTGCAACTTTATAATCCTTATATCTCACTTTCCTTTCATGTTCCATATCAACTTAGATAGCAAAGTCAAAGCCAGACACTGTTTACCGAAATCTTGGTAAAGGATCTCTACCTCTTCTTGTTCGCGGCTCCCTGGGGATCTACAACCTCAGGTGAACACGTGACAGAATAAATAGTTACAAATCAGGAATCTCATTGAATATGAAGTGCGATATGCGCCCATGCTGCGATATAATTCAGCATAAATGATATACTCTCATTAATAGTATGAAAAATTAAATTATTTTTAAATATTAATATGAATGAAAAACATATTTGAATTCATTTAATATGCAGAACGATAATATTATAATTTATATAGATAGTGTCTGCTTATATGAGGAATGCAATATTTCATTATGACTTTATAGTAGATTACGAATTCGGAAATTCAAAGTTTCTTCTTTTTCTTCCTGCTGCTTTTTGGAAATGTATATAGATATATTATGGTTAATTTCGGTACTCACTGTTTTGTTACGATAAGATACAAATTTAATTTAAATTAATGAAATTGGGCAATATAGAAAAACCAAACGTTTAATATCTTGTAATATCAGAGTGCAGATTAAAAACAATACCACTGGTTGTTTCCGAAACAGAAACACGTAGAAGCCATACATCGTTCGTCGTTCGAAGTTCTCGTTGTTTCCACCCGTCTTCTAAACGACTTTATTTGGATAGCCGAGATGTGTTCTTCGCCATTCTCCCTCGCTATTGGAGGTGTTCAACCTTGACACCCCATTTTTATAACTCCCTGCGTGCACAGGCTATGGATGTGAAAGAATGACTGCCGTTTCCTCGGGAGAGACATATTCCGGAATCAAAACCCTTCCCCAAAACCTGAGGGAACAACACTTATGGGCCCTGAGAGCCTCTATGTTGTAATTCGTTGTCGTATTCAAACAACTTCTATCCATCGAATATCTGCATAGTGTTTCGCAATTAACTTTTTACTATCTCAGATGGAAGTAACCATTCTTATATTCACGGCTAAAAATTATGAACAAACATAACCACTAATTTAATTTAATTTCATTCAAATATTGCCTATTTTATTTCATGAAATTTAATTAATTCGTACGAAATCATTAACAATATATAAGCATGCATCTGTATAATTTAAACTGTTATAAAGTACATTTCCATTAATTTATATAATTAATATTTATATTTTGTCGTATCCTATTTTACTTTGGAAGATTAATAGAAAAAATTGTCTAACTTTTGTTAAAATTTTAAAATAAAGCATACAGACTTTTTATGTGTTATAACAGATTTAACGGACTCATGGTTTTCTGTTACAGACTTATCTATTAGATTATTTTTCGAGTAATGAACAGTGTAGCACAGTATGACCCATCCCTAATTTTATTAGAATTTTTTAAATATTTAAGGTTCAGCAAGAATATTCTGGCTCGGCGACAGGCAGGTAAGATGTGGTTTTTCCCGGCGCCAGGCTGCCGGACGGGAGACGTACCTACTACTGATTTATAAGATTAGGCTTTCTGAAGGAACGTGCACCCTTCACAATTTCCGAACGACACTGTTCTCTTTGGCATTGAAAATTTCCCGCGCTGGTCGAAGGACTCATGAGGATTGACGGAATAATTATCACGTAGGATAGTGCTTTCCCTTGGAAAAGGGGAATATACAAGATTAGCTGGGAGGCGCGTAGATGGAAAAATGGTCAGTTGTGCAAGACGTTGAAAAGGCGAGGAGGCAGAGGAGGAGAGCTGATCAGGACTTGGAAGGGAGGAGGATGCTAGAGAGTGCAACAAGAGTTGAAAGGGAAGTGTAAATTGTTGCTCTTTAATGAGAAAGTAGTGAGAACAAGAAGGTTAGAGGGAAGAAGGAGGAAAAATTGGGTCTTCCTCGACCACCGGCAGTACCAGGTCTATGCTACTTTCCGCCGGCATAGAGAAAGTTTACAATTCTCACCCGAGGGAAGTTCCGGTCCCCTAGTACCTGCATCGAGAGACGAAAGAAGCTAAAAACAGGTTCGCCAAAAAATAAAGAAAATTTCTGCTGCACGTGATTACTCCAATAATAACACTGATATTTCAAAATTGTCCACTTTAATTAATTAATTTATTCGTAATAGCGCGCATGACCCTTTTAAGTGATTGTTTTTTATTAATAAAATTATTACATCATATCCTCAAGGGCATTTCTTAAATAACTTAAATAAAAACCCCTAATCATTTACAATAGCTAAACGTCCTTCAACAAAATTTATTTTCCTTTCTAAGTAAAATTTATTTTCCTTTCTATGTAAGATTTCTATTTTCTCTTATATGAATAGAACAGATAAATTTGTCTTGCAATTATAATTGTATTCTTGACATAATTTTGAATTGCAGTCTGGTATTTTGCTGTTAGGTTGGTAACGTAATTGAAGGCCCTATAGGTTAAGTAAGAAAAATAGATATATTTTCAGACAGTAACTTTGGCTATACAGAACTGTCACTGCGATCCCAACAAAATAAATTATTTTCAGTGACTCTCGTTAACATTAAATTTTATCTTGTGCGTCTTGTACCGAAAATACAGGCATAGATACGATTTCTAGAAACTGTCGCGTGGGATGCTTAAAATCTGAAGCCATTAACAAAACCATTACCGGTAAGTACTAGTGTAAATCGTTTGTGGTCTGAAGTATAAACTAAAACGCAAATGAAGGATACATATTTCTTTCCGTAATAAAGTACACTCTATTACAAGGATAGTTTTAGTTACACCTTTTTGTTCCTCAGCTGATAAAACACAGGAACTTTATTATTTTTATCCCCTTGTCTTTGTTGCCTGAAAAGAAAAACGCTTCTCGTGTAGTATTCAGTTCCTACTTACAGTTGTCGAACTGAAATATAAAACATCAGTTCGTTCTTTACCAATCCAATAGCCGAAATCTGAGTATTATTAGATAAAGGTAACAATTGTCGGAAAGTTAATTCGACAAGACAATTTCTTCGAAATTGAAACGAGTGAATTATTTCGTGAATACGTCGGAAACGTGTTCTCCGAATGATGGCGGAAACACTGGGCGTATATTACGAAATTCTCTCCATAACAACACCTGCTCGCCTTCCATGAATTGGGTCAGATTTATCGACGTCCCAAAGTTGTGCAACGAGTGGCAGTAAACCACAGACTTAAAAAGAAAATGATTTTCTGTATCAACGAGGTGACTCAACGTTCGTCTTTGGAAACTATCACTTTGAAGACGACGAATTTGTAGAAATTACACACTCTGAACGAATAACAAAGCAAGAGGGAATTTCTGTGTCATTTGGTTGTAATCTTACAAGAGACGACTTCCGACGATTGAATATTAACCCTGAGACAGCGTTTTGTACTTTCTTGTCGGTCTTTAATCAACCTGATTACGTAAGAGCTAACGCAAAGGAAATGCTCTGGGCTACATGCATAATGAGGATGGCGTCGTATTCTTACGCATTCGATAATGCAACAGATAGCTGCGAAGTAATTGCCTTCTCAATTTCCTGAACCATTAACTGTGAGTTTATTTCAGAAACAAGGTGAACATTAAATGGTCCTTTAGGTTCCTTTGTGTAAAACTTCATTCAATTATTATCAACAAACAACAATAAGCGTACCTAACATTGAGAAATTAATTTAAAATAAAATTTCGTTGCGTAAGCTAAATATTATGTACCTGAAAGCGCCATTTGAATAACTATAGATGATGTTTATGAGCTGTTTTTGAGTTGATTATTATTAATGTTGAGACGTTTCTTGTTACTCATTAACTTATCAACAGCCATTTCTCGGTAAAACTTTTTTCATAGTTCCGTATTTGTGCATTAAGTTTTTAAGTTCCTATTATTAATTTCCTTACACTTAAGCTTATAAATGTGATATTTACAGCTCTTTGATTTATTACGTAAATAGAAATACAGCTTTAAATGGTATTAATGTAAGATAACTAATAAAGATAGAATAATAACCACTAGATGACTGTTTCTCTAACCACTGCCGTATCTTCTTTTAAGTACTCATACTAGACACTGAATAATCTGATTCAGTAAACTGTAGGAAAGCCTGTACTCTGATCTAAACAGCGGATAGAGAATCATCAAAAGTGGTTCGGTCATCTTGTTTTCTCATTTTAGTAAAAATATTTTTACGTCTGTTTTTAGTAGTTATATGTATTGAAAAACACTTTTTAAGAATCTCAGAAATGAGTTTTTATTTAAAAATAAAATCCGTTTCCGTAATAAAATAATAGCATTCCTTTAATACGGAAAGAAAATTTCTTCTTCTTCCCCTTGGCTCTACAGTCTGGGCCTGGGCCTACCAGATCGCCCGCGGATTGTCATCCTAAATGACACATTCCCAATATGAAGTGATACGTGGTCAGCGTATCGATTCTCCAACAGTCTAGCCGCTAGAACACAGGAGATCGGCTAATGAAAATTTGGCACAATGAAGTATGTGGTGGATTGCAATGTTTCCGAACAATTTTTCTGTAAGGCAAATAAAAACCATTTTCTAAAATTTAAATAAAAACAGTCTATTTTGCATCAATAAGAAGTGAACTAACATTTCTGTATTCCAAACCAAGTGAAAAAGAAACTATTATTTTAGATGTATTCCTCCAGTTTAGTTTTACTGTGGGAATTTACGCTCTGAGGTTTTGCCAATCGGCAATAATTATTCATTCTGTTACTCGTTTTTAAATAAGGGAGCAGTCTGTGTTTCAAAATATTTGTTAAACGAAGGATTGTATTAATGAGATTAGATAAAACTTCTATGTTATTAAGAAATTTTAAAATATTATAATGCATCGTCTGGTACCTGCGTAACTATGATTTGAGTGTAAAATATGTATGTACATCGCCTGAAGAGAACTCGGACGAGTGCTAGGTTTCATGTCGGCCAAAGGGTTAAAACATGAAGAATGAATATTTGGCTGCGCTACTGTGAACAAAAGAATAGTAAAATGTTAAATTAGAAGTCAATTTCAATATTCTTAAAGCTTTTAATAATCATGTAAGGATTTTTCATATTCTCGCTTATGTAGAAATGATTTTTACTTGTGTATTGATCTATTTTTAATTGCTTTACTTATATTTGTGTATTTATTGTTTCATATCTTTGATATATTTTTGCTTTAGGTTTATAGGGGAAATCGGGGCGGAACAGGATAGCAGGGTAGAACGGAATACTATATTATTATTTTTACTGGATAGTGCTGGAGGTTAGTAAATAGGGATGGAGCATTGTAACTGGTCAGGGAAGAAGACATGGAAGTCGACTTGACCAAGTTCTGACTGCATCTTACATCTGTGACTTTATAATTTTTGCAGCAATTTGACAGAAGTTAATATACAAAAACTCCTCACTTTTAACTCTTTAATGGTAAATATTCGTGAACTATGTTACGTATAAGGTTTAAATCTGCCTGTATTAAGGCTCGGTGAAAAACCTTAAACTGAGACTAGCGTGCGGGGTGGAGTTGTATAAGGCAAAAGGTTACGCGTTTCTCAAGAAAAAAAGGGAAAAACTGGAAGACTCAACTTATAAGAACCAGTTACAGGATGCTGTACCCAAAAAGAATAGATAAAAAAAAGGAACTGAAAAAACGAGGAAATTCTAGTAAAGACTGGGCAGTTACAAAAATATCTCATTGCAAAAGGAAAAAGTTAATAAAGCGATCAACCGTGCGCTAAATAAGTATAAGAAAGAAAACACAAAAGCTGTTAATATTTTTCTTTAATTTAATTTTAATGCACTAATTTTAAATACAAAACATCCTATCCCGTTCTGCCCCGAACGGGAAATGTGTTTCTTTTTAAAAATTCATCAAAAACGTAAATTCATTGTTTTAAGTTATATTTATATTCGCTTTAGTAAATAATAGAATAAGTTTATGTTGTCTACTTTTATGAAGTGATTTTTCTATTTCCATAATTTTACAAAAATTGTTAAACAAAAACTTCCCCTGTGCATTGCTTTTACTTTCGTTAGCATTAGTGAGTCCTTTTTTCCTCATATGCGTGTTTTCATGTTAATTATTTCCCTTACTATCTTTGATATCTATATTTGATTTGTCCTATTTCGACAGAGGGCGAATGAAACAATTAAATAATTATAATCCTTTAAAAGTGACGATGATAAAAGGAAATAATAATGAATTTTGAAAAATATGGCAGAATTTTAATTTAAGAAATTCTTGTCCTCTAGAATTGTCACAGTAATAGTTAATTAAGAATCGATAAATGTAAAATAATTTTGATGTGTTAATTTATAGGAATCAGAATAAAATATGAAAGAGAAGTCATTTAAATTAAAATTCATCATTGCGTGACATTGTCTAATTATAAAGTGATAGAGCGTTTTGAGTGTTGTAGCGTCTCTTTAGAACGTCTTGAAGGTTTCCTTTTGAAAGCCGTTGAAGTAGGGCGTTTATCGCAGTTATGAGAGTGACGTACGAGCGAGCGAGCATCTGTCTTCCCCTCCCGCTTGGATCTGGCGGCGAGGCGAGTTCCGGCCGGTCCATCGGTCTTGAAAGCCGTGTGTAACAAGAACAAGTGGCGAACATGAAGCACTTAACACGTGGGTTATCTGCTGATTTACGACGTCGTCGGCACCGCCTTTGTGACGTCACAGCACGATTAGCAGCCAGTAAACGCAAGGGTCGCTCCGGGGTCGCCTGGCCCTCATCAAGAGAGAACGGGGCTATGACCCCAAAGCCCGCCTAATTGCCGGACCCTCGTGACGTCACAACGCTCCGCACCTGAAGAACCGCACCCAGAACACTCACACTCACACTCACCCGAAAAGCCAACCAATTTTACAGTTATGCACAGGTGTTGTTTGAACGTGACTAACAAACTGATAACACGCAGCCATTCTAAATTTCACCATTTCAATGCGTATACGATAAATATCCGTAAACGTTCTACTCTTGCTTATTACTTCATACTATTTTTTTGCAATCCTTGATATGATGAACCTGGCATTTCGTTATAACGTGGTTACGTACTAATAACCTTCCTCATAGAACTACTCAGACTGCTCAGCGTTGAAAAACTTAATTTCATTAGTTCTCCCCGAACAGTTTTCAACAAATTCTTCCTTCGGAATCTTTGTAGCATCTATCTCTCAACTATTATTTTCTCTCCGTGTAGCTCCACAAGCTTTTGTACATAATAAAACTTAAATTCCGTTCGTTCTCTGTCAACAGGCCATAGTGTCTATTGAGTTTCTCACTCTGCTGCAAAAGTCTCTGTTACTTCAACTTACCATTGCAGGACCCACTCATCGAAGGTCGTCAACAATTGAAGGTATTTTATCATTTCACCAAAACACTTCGCTCCCATCTTGCACCAAGTGCACAGCAATACTTAGAAAAATCAATTTTGTTAGATATTAATTTTTTTTAAATTTACCTCTTCTCCTATTTTTGTGTGCAACTCGTTAATATGTGTTTATTACTTCAAATTACTATCTTATTTACTGAACACACTACTAATTAATTAACTACTTATTGTGTTACATTCTTGTATGAGAATCAGCAGGGTGTCTGTTCCTCATACTGGAATGAAAAACGTAGTTTATGTTATGACTAACGTGTGGGATAAATGTTTGACTATAATTTATACTATAGGTAGTACGACAGCTTGAGTCAAAATTTTCGTAATCGAATTATTTAAAACTTTTTCTTCGAATAACAAGTATTTTCTGTGGTTTAACAGTTTATGTTACTTCTTGACTCCACCCATACCATCCATTCTACACTTGACAATAACATTTTTGTTAATAATATAAATTCTATTGGCAAAATGAGTCAAAATGAAAAGTAAAATATAAGTTATAAATTCGAGTATGAATATGTCCTTACATTACGATATCTTGAAGTATTAATTGGCTAGGATACATCATTGCATTGCGTGCCGACGAATACGAGTGCTTCATACCTGGATACGCGTATTTTTGGCTTATTATTATTAATTAGTACCTAAAGAGATAATAATGTAAGGACGAAACCTTGACCATAAAATTAACAAATTTCACCAAGAATTTGTAACTTTAATATATTTTCATTCTGGCTTACTTATATTATGATTTCAATAATTCTGGATAATTTACAATTTTAAGAAATTGTGTGTCTATCAATACTAACTTATTAATATTCAATCAAAATTTTCCGGGCTGAATTTTTCAAATGAAGATTGGCAATTTAGTAAATTACCGCCTGGCATAAAACCTATTTAGCATATTTTCAGAAAAGCGAACCAAATCTCTTTTTGATCGTTAGCCTCTAAACGTCAATGCAGTTTGATATAGCTAAAAATATCCTCCTCATAACTCCGTATGACTAGTAAAACGTTGGATTGAAATTAGCCCGACAGTTTTATTGTGTAAAGGAAACAAATTCAAGCTTTTGTAAGCGAATGACGAATAACAATTTAATGGGCTCTGACTCACGAGAAAAAGTTTCTGTCAAATTCATATCACCGTTTCATTATGACAAAGCGAAAAAAGTGGGCTACATAGACATATTAGGATGTTTCGGATTTCTTAGATCGGCCACAATTTCTCGTAGTTTGGAAATTTTCAAATTTCAAAAAGGAGCCATTAAAATTATATCACGTTTGGGTACTAGAGAAAGCTACAAATCTCTCTTTAAAAACCTTTTGGCCTTACACAGATTATAAATTAGTGGCACTTAAATTTTCCCACCGAAAAATAAACCTTTTCTAAAACGGTATAATACGAGAAATCGTACAGCACTGAGGATCATATAAGCATAGTTTTAGTTTCAATACTCAGCTTATACTATTCCGGTACAGAATTATTTAAACGGCATTTCTGAAAATGTAAAGACCATCAACAATTACAGCACACTTGACATCTAGTGAAAACCTTTACCTTTACTTCCACGTAAGGAAATTTTTTTATCGGTCTCTATGCAGCTAAATTGGGTATACAGAGTTGCTGAATATTTGTTATTTAGACGCTTGTCTTTAAAAAGTACGTGCATTTTCCCTCGTCATTTCTGTTTTCAGCAAAATTACGTGACTATTATCTTCGCAGATGCCAACGGACTAGGAATAAAGTAACTGTTATAGTGTTCTGTTAAAGTAATGAAGTGTACTCTTAGGTATTCTGCTGGAATTTAGCTGATTGGATATCATTAATTTCCGGGGCACTTTAAAACTGTCAACTTCTGAACAATGTGTGGCGCCCGTACATCGTCGTGGCGTCGTGAAGAGCTGGATTGTTGCTGTCAGTGACTGAGTTTGCTTCAACCTGCTTCCAACCAGGTAGCCACATGTTCAAGCCCGTGGAAGACATCAACAGTAAGACATACAAAAATGTAAAGTGATTCCAACAACCTTAAAACCTTTTTCACTTGTAATTCTCCCCATCTTAAATCCCTGGTGAAAAGGATTCTCATGAGATTGAGTAAAGGCGCGACAATTTTTTAAATTCAACCCAATCGTCCAATTTTGATTGTTAAAACTCACAAATAATAATTAATTAAAATTATTCATTATACAAAATGTATTTTAGTATTTAAATCAATAAATTTTCTACATTCAGTAATTTGTTTTAAAACAGTTTTTTATTTCAAAATTCCCCATTGATTTATTTATATTAATTAAAAGAGAAGAGTATATATATATATGTGTGTGTGTGTGTGACAATATCTGTTTGGGCCTTTTGTATTTTGGTTTTTCTTATTGCTGAAAATTTTAGACATTCTTAAATATTTATTTATATAATGTTACTAATTATTTTAATTTACGTTGTACTTCATACTGAAATTCGATGTATCAAAACGGTGAATAAATAATTCGTAACGCACAAAACTCTATTTGTTATAAAGAGAGAGCACTTCTAATTATTTAGATAACAAAGCACATCTACGGTCACGCTTTCTGTAATCTGATGTACATACTATGTTTTTTATGGATTTCAATAAATCAAGTTCTGAATTATAGACTTTTCACTTTCATAATAAACTTATTGAACCTTATTTCATTCGCTGTAAAAATTCATTAACGATTGTTGCTTACTGTATAATAATTCATTATACATAATTTCTATTTAACAAATGCTAACTTAGCATTTATTTGTACTAATATTTTGAATTATTTTGAATTTAATTATAATCGTGACACTGAAATAATTCCAGATGATTTTATTTTTGTAAGCAGCCCGGGAACAACTGTATATTCAAAGTTAATTGAATTATCTATAAATCAGACAGTCGTAAGCAAAATTACGTAGTCCGCGCGATCAGAACTGGGAGTTGATAAACAATCTGGCAAGACACGTGAATAATCGAGCTGAGCACAAGGCTCAACGGGGCCTTGTCTTTGATCAATTTTTTATTAGTAAAACACATTAACTTTAAAAATAAAATTTTATTGACATTTACAGTTCTCGGCAACTTGCCTCCCGGGGTTTCACTTGTTTAACTATTGTATAAAATTGGGAATCCAACAAATTAATTTTTTTAATGACAATATGCAACTAATTATCCAAATTCAATTTACGAAGACGGATTATGTTATGATATATACTTTACAAATTTTTACAAACACTAAATATTTTACAAACTAGTAACTTCAGATATACTGTGGGGTCCTCTCTATGGCCGTCTCATAGAAAATAAGTTAAAGACATTAACCCTTGGTAGGAGGAAATCGGCAATAGGCCACAAACAGCTCTTCCTGGAACTTGCCGCTGGAAATGCCGCGCGGGTATAGATGACGTATCGCTCCCAAATTCCGTATTTTGTTGCCATTAGCCATCTTTTTAATATAGTGTTTACGAAAAACTAACTAAAAAAGTTTCAGAATTTTTTAAAAAAATTACCAAAATTTATTAAAATTACCTCATTGTTGAGGAGGACTTTCGGTTACTAGAAAGTAAAATGTATGTCTCAGAGACACTTTGCGAACTTATCACACGGCAGTCATAGAATAAAGGAGGGTTTACACTTCGATGATCTCGACGCAGAGTTTTGTTGCACTGTAACAGATTCAAGCCGCAGGCACATCGGCATCGGCGGCTGATATCTGTCTGGACCTTCACGGCAGCACACCAGAGACGCCCACTCATCTAACTTATCTGTCTTATAAATTGTCTTCCACACTTCACAGCTATCCAAATTATCCCTACTTGGAGGGGGCAAAGGGTTGAAAATATGAGCAAATATTTAATCTGTTACGACCGTTGCTGGTAGCCGATCTCTAGATTGCTTCAGTATCGTTTCTCGTAAGGAGATGACTGACTAAGCGCAGGACAAAAATTAACCTGCTACGGTCTGGCAATAGCCGGGGTCTCTTTTAAATCATGCTGAAGTGCCATCTTAATTTGCAATATATTTTCCAATAACAGTCGTGCCAACCGTTTGTGTAATAAAATAATTATAAATTACAAAGTACTAAAAGCGCGTTTTTCTCGTGTAAATATATATATATATATATATATATATATATATATAATTTCAACCTCTATAAATAGGTAGAATCATATAGTACTACAAAAAAATATTATTTATGTCTTAAATTATGCTTTTATTCATTAACCCTCTCAAACGAAACATGCAAAATGTAACTCTTTTTACGTATATTTTAGCATGTGAAACACTTACCTATACAAAGTAGTTAGTATGTTTCGTTTTAAAACTGTTCAACGCTGATACCGGAAAGAGAAGGCCGTTATTTATAGAACTGTATTACACATTTCCAGGAATTTAATACGTGAGACACGCAATGAAAGAATTTTATTTTATTAAAAATATATTCCTTGATCAGAAATGTGAAAGATTACTTACATTGCGTCAACGTTATTCGATGTTTAATTCAAACAAAATATTGTTATATTAACAAAATTATAAAATTCTGTCATTTAATATTTCTGGGGAACATTATTTACGTAATTTGAAATATGTCACTTTTGTCTGTTCTTTGATTATTACGCAGTTAAGACGTTTGGGCTTGTACGTGCAATGCTTAACTTGTTACCTCAACCCTAAATTATTACAACAAAATAACAACCGCAAACAATCATACCCAAAGCGTAATATTAATGCCTGCATATTCTAATATCTCGTCTCCCTAAAACCAGGGGAAGCATTTGTAAAAGGTAAATTATGGTGGTTTTGCAACGATTCACAGTCGACCATAGCTCAATGAGGCTTTATACCACCTGTCTTCGTAGTAGGGCGTTTTATTTTCCCTTTTTAGCAGGAGAGCTGAAAGGGTGTTTTGGGAAAGAGGGGGATGGGGCAGGTTCAGCCCGTGTTGGCTCTTTAACCGCTCCGAAATATACGACGCAATTCATCTGGTTCTGGAGGGATCCTTTTAAAAACACAAATAATCTGGTTAAGAATTCGCATCGTGTATATATATCAGGATTAAATATTTCACAGCGTAAAGCCCCGTGGGCGGTAAATTGTTGGCGGGCGCGTGGGAGAGTGGCAGGCCTGTCTTGTGCGCCCCCGGGCCGTTAATAGCGCGGCTCTTAGGCTAATTGCTGTTAGTGATTACGTCCACAGGAACCCGCTGCCCCGACGGGAAAGGACCGCCTACATTACTTCATTCGGCTCCGAAGACCAAATGGAAAATTAATTAATACATACGCAAATATTTGCCAGCCTGCTTAGATGTGCGAGAATTGGCAAATAAACGGCTCCAGAATAACACAACTGAATGTACATTAATTTACCTTTCATGCTCATAAAATGATGAACCGAGATGCAAAAAGTAGTTATTAAATTTATTAATAGACTAATAAACATTGTAAGCATTGAGTCAATTATATAAACGCAGTAGTGATAAACACTCGTTAGTGATGCGATTGAATAATCTTTAAAACACGCTATTCTAAGGCCCATATGAAAACCATTGGTATTTAATGTACTTTTAGGCGTCTAACACTCTTAAAACATAAACAGTCCCAGAAAAAAAACACTTTTGGTTTTTAATAAAAAGTTAAATATTGGTATTGGTCATTAAATAGATCTGATTATGAAATCCAGACATAAGAATAAAAATTTATTGAAGTAATTATTTATCTTAATTATCTTAATTATATCTTGTTAACTTTAGAAAGAAACACCCCAAGTGTTATATCTTTTTTTCACAGTACATTTAGATTCGATATCCGGTTTCTGTGGACTAGGGGCTAGCGTCACTACCTAGCACCACAGAGAGCCGTGGGTTCGATTCCCGGCAATGGCTCGGATATTTGTGTGAATCTTTGTGTTCCCTAAACGAGTAACCCTTACAATGAAGATAAAATCCCCCAAAAATGACGACTTAAAAAACCTACATTGAAGAAACTATGAGTTGAGTGGATCAAACAATTACCGTGGGTATTAAACATAAGCGTTTTTTATGTAAAATACTTTTAACAATTTCTCAATGTTGTTTCACAGTATTGATAATAGATTTTACTGCACCAGGATAAGTGTACTTATAACGTAGCAAACGATCGTCTCGAATTGAATTGAAACATTACTTCGTCTTGGAAAAGTGTATAATTTCAAACAATCCTCAATGAGAAAGCATTATTATTATTATTACTCAGCGACTGTTGGACGTTTGCCCGGAGGCAGGTAAAATTTAAAACCCGTCATTAATTCCTTAATAAATTTCGAAGCTACTAGCTATACAGGAATATGGGCTTTGTGTAAATATATACGTGCGTGGTCCTCAGAAAAAATTAAACGAAGTATTGCAATCAAATTATTGATTTCCACGTTAAACATCTCATATATTTAATAAGACATAGATTCTGAAAATTATTTAAACACCTCAGTTGGGTGGTTGGGTTGTCTAATTTTCACTTAAAATCCTTGGTTAACGGCCAACGATGTGCATTCTGCAGCCAACGGAGCATTAAACTAGCATTAAATTTAACGTCTGTTATATATAATTATACAATTGATGACCTTGTACAGGCTTTATTTTATAAATTTATTCGTAACAACGTTTCGGCATGTTTTTGTCTTCTTCGGGGTTTTTCATCCCTGTAGAGGAAAAATGTACAAAAAATTAAAGCTAGGGAGGTGAAATTAAGACATAAATTTAAAAAAAATTTAAAATTCTTGTCTTAATTTTACCTGTACATTTCTCCTCAACACGAAGGAGAAATCTGAAGAAAGGATAAAAACATTCCGAAACGTTTTTACAAATAACTTTATAGAATAAAGTCTGTACAAGGTCATCAATTATTTAATTAAACTAGAGTGATTGTATTTCATAAATCAATGGAATAATTTGTAACTGGCTGTAAGTAATTTAATGAGGTTTAATACATTTTTACTTACCAAACAGGCGTGATAATTATATAAATTGGTAGAGATAGCTAAATGGAAATTCCAGCAATATGAGTGATGACTCGCAGACTAAAACAGATATTGAATTACAAGCATTAATTTCTTCTGTATTAGATTAAATTAATATCGACAACAACAGAAACGTAGAGTAACCATTTGAAGTAGGAAGACAGAAAGATCGAGCGGGGTTTAAGTAAAAAAAGAACTGCAGTGAGAAATTCCGCCGGTCCGTTTCCCTAGAATCGGGCGGAGGTGCTGTGTTCCAGGACTCTACACCTGGAAATCCATTTCCTACGGCTGGTGCCTTTAGCCGGAAGCTACATTGAGCGGTGTCCTGCTGAGAAGACGCTGACAAGGAGGACTTCTAGCCACCCGTGAAATTATTTATGTCGGTAATAACACGCTAGTCGCAGTGAGGGAGCTAATCAATTTAAGGGGGTTGCTGAATAGACGGGAACGGTCGTCGCCCACTTTACATAAACGCAGGAGTTTTACGGCCCGCGATGTCTGTAATTACTCCGGATTGCTGGCCGGGATAATTGAGAGTAATAACCTGCTGGGCCCACGGCGGAAGTTGTAAATAGAGTCGGGAGGACTGGCTGTCCATCAGCTTCAAATAACACATGCGGCTGGCGCACAAAGAAAGGGAAGAGGGTCGGTCGGATTGTTTCTCAGAATGAAGTGGAACGGCGTCGTGTCGTTGCTCTGGTTTTCGTAGAAGTCGCGAATCGGCTCGTTGCTCTCAAAGAAGTAGTGACGTGTTGGCAGCTAAGAGCATCTGTTTGCAGCTCTTATCTATTAATGTCTGACAATACAGTGACAGGCTTTCATCTTTATCCAGAGTCTCGAGTGAGTTACCGCTGAGTAAAAGACAACGATTTATTTTCTCCGAGTATATTCAGCAAACAAGACTTGCGTTTGATCTATACGCACCCTGTCAGCTTTTTTCGAGTAAAGATTTGGAACTGGCGCCAAACATAATTACGTCGAGTTCGACTGTTTTGTAGTGAGCGTGGACTGGAGAAAATGAAACCAGAGTAAAAATGATTCAGGTCTCAAATATGAAATTTCTTCATTAGGACAGGTAGTGTTGTTAATAGAAACTTAGCATCAAATAATTAATTAAAATGGGGCTTTGTAATCCTCTAGGTCCAGCAACCCTTTTAGCCGTTAATATAAGTTAGAGAGAAAAATTTCTAGTTTTCCATAAGATTCAGGCCAAAAGTCTTAGATAGTGTCACTGACCTGAATTTTTACTCTGCTAAAATCTTCGGCTCCCTGAAAAGTTTTATATTTTTTATATTTGTAGTATTGCTGATTGCGGATGGATTCTCGGAGTGGCACGTGGAAGAGGGCACTGCCTGGCTTAGAGGATTAGTAAAGGCCGTATTCACACCTCATTATAGACCTCTGTAGATCAAACTCCGATTTATATTATTTGATATTTTATTTAATGTATATCACTTCCACGCAGTATTACAAGAAATATCTTACCAAAAATCTTTAATTTTAGGAACTAGATAATATATATTAAAATAATAAACACGATTCAGGTACGGCATTCGTAATATAATTAAAAAATATTTCAATCTACATTTACTTAAATAATATAATTAACAATATAAGTTTTTCTCTTTTAGGGGAAAAAGACTACACGACGGTGCTCCAGAAACTGAAAACTCCAACTTTAATGTCATAGGATCGGTAAAGGAGGGAATGAGAAAGGGAGAAGAAGGCATCCAAAGGATGCATAGGGCCACGTACTATAGTTTAAGAATCCAACCTGGTGATGCAGAGATGCAGGGAAAGCTTTATAAAACCTGCATCAGGTAGATAGGGCTTCGTGTACTTGTCTCACGCCCTTCCGAATGACGGTAGTAGAGATTTTTGTGGGGTTACAGCATTCCCCTCTCTGTGCGTCGACCAGTCTAGGGAGGCAGCTGGCCGGCTGGTTCAATAGAATCAGCGAACAATTCGTACCGTGCCCAAGGTCTGCGATCCGAGAGCATGCACCTCCTAAAAGAGATGGAATTCGGCTCCATGTGAGGACGTTGAAAAACAAGACACCTTTCAAATCCCCAACCCCTTTTCAATTCCTTTCCTATGCTATTAAAGAAAAGTTTTCTGTTTCAGGATCACCAAAAAAAAAAGAATAATGGTGTTATAAATTACCTTAAAATGTTTTGTAAATTTACAAAAGGCAGTGCAAATTTTATTTTCAAAGAAGTGAGTAACAAAATTACCTTATTGTCAAATTTTCTGTAAACACGATTTTATACGCCTTGAAATGGATCCAGTCTCTGAAGGAGCTACATAAGTTCTATCATAATTAGCACGAAATCGCACGCTGAGTTACTTGGGTAGTAAAGAGAGGGAGATTATGGAAAAAAGAGTATTGCTGTCGAGGATAAAAATTTATTGGAGAAAAGCTACTACTACTACTTTTTTTTAAAGAAAGGAAACATTACGAAGCAAGGTCTCTTGGCACAACTTGTACTCATCAACCCAGAACTTCTACCTATGAGTTTTTTTAAGTCCAACTGAAGCAAATGCATTTCCTTGCGTCGAAGTTTTTACAATAATTTTTGCGTCGCAAAGTTGCCGTAGTAAGGGGTACGCGTTAAAGGAGCTAGTGCCTTTCGAAACTCTAATTCTACGGGAATGGATGAATATGCACAGTATTTTGACACGACTTGCTACTTATATTCACCTATAATTAGTGTCACTTCACTTTCGCATACCTAATTTCTTAATTCTGAACTATGTATCCACTCCCATTGCACATTGGAGCAAAGAAAATATTTATTTATTATAAACAGACTCACTGTATCATACACAATTAGCGTTTTTTAAGATGTAATGAACTGGGAGGTTGAATTTTAATTTAAATCTTAAACAAATTATTTGGTTAAATTAAATAAAAGCAAATTATATTTATTAACAGAAAACCAAAAAAACAATAATTATAAAACTTAGGGTCCAATTAAAAATTTACCACAATTAACTCAACTTATAATCAATCTCATAAGGGTCATTTTATGGGGATTTTTGCAGTAGAACTAAAATCATGACACATTTCAGACGGTGGCACAGACACGCACCTGTGCTCTTTTGTGAAACGGCGGCTATCTCCTCCCTCGAGTAATTCAGGCTGCTAGCGTAGTTCTTCCGTGTTCGTCAACCGGCACCTTCCACTGATGATTTCTGTCGATGGTACCTGATCTTCCTTCCAGGAATTCTGGTTCCCGGATTACGTAAACGGGGTACCCTCTGCTCGCTGCCGTCAACCTTCCTTTCAGTTTGCCCCCAGATTAGATTGCAAATAAATTTCTCTCACTCTCCAAGATACTTCTTCCTAATTCAAATGTTCCTCGCCAAACTCCAAACTCTATCTCTCATCTCATCTCCATCTTCCTATTTACAAATTTCATTCCCGTCTGATCAACTTCTATTTCATTACTAGCCCTGCCATGGATCAATCACCACGCATCCTCCAAACTTATTCCTCCAAATTTGCATGTCCAACTGCTGAAATCTCTCCCATCCATCTTAGTAGGCCATCTCGTTCATTGAGGTCCATGGCAGATCACCTGACTCTCAGGCCCAATCAAAATCCCGTTTGGGCCGCGGTTTCTCTCCCTAATCTCTAGAACGGGACGCGCCTTTCAAAATTCCCGGGGTCATGGAACTGAACTCAGATACCAGATCTTTAAGTCTCCAAACGGTGATTCTGGCACGTTCGGTACTCCGATGTCTCGTCTCGCCTTGATGTTTACTTGTACTCAGTATCTCCAATATAGGGAATTCTTCACCCAATAACGAAAGTAAATGGCGATCGCCATTACATTACAAAGAATTAATATCGAAATTGATTCCGTGCAAAATAGTCTAGAATAATTGTCCATGACTTTATTTGAATTAATTTGAATAAAAATAAATGTTTCTCAGCCTTATTTATTAAATCATTAAATTAAAATGTAGTTATTTTCATCATATTTAGTCGTTTCTTATTTTCTGGAGTCCTAAAAAGCTTTCCAAGTACCATTATAATTTAATTGTGACTCCTGTTCACGAAAACAAGGTTTTTTCTACTATCCCATTAAATAAAAATATGTTTTATTTAATTTTTCATGTTTAAATACTAAAAAATCCTTATACTGAAACAAAATACACATCGCCCACTCTCTTGTGAGGAAGAATGATTCCATCTGTCCACAGTAAGGCCACTTGTGGAGCACAAGACACAAATCATCAACGAGACCGTGTTTTTGTCGGACCTCGTTGCTGCAGATAGTCCTAGATTGAGAATAAATGGGCCATATCCTTCACAGAATAACATCATCAGCAGAGGGAACGTTAAGTTATTGGCCCGGGTACTCAGCATTAAGTTATTATCGTGTAATCGTTTTCACCCAATAGTCAGTGAGTGCTGCTACTTAAGATCTGACGCGGCCTCGTAATTTACGGCTCCTTCAGTGGAGGCGCACGCAGCTGCCTGCCTTGTATATCTCTTTGAATATGGTCAGGTCTTTTCAGGAACAAAGACAGCGACAGTGAGAGAAAAAGAAAGAAGACGTTCACCGAAAAGGTTGAATGAAAGCAACAGCCGCTAAAATGCATCCAAGTGTCAGATACAACCTTACTATTCCACATAATCTCTTAGATTTGAAAGATAAATATTTATAATTTGTAAAATATTAACAGATTTAAATTCCTAATTAAGGTGTTAGTTCACGATTAATTTATATTACACGATAATGTACTTTAACATACAAATTGATGATTTTTTATTTATTCGACAAAACTAGACAAGGATAAAAAGAGTAATATTGACCAAAATATGAGATCGTTTCTATCAGATGCGGACAGATTAGATACAGAAGAATTGAAAAACAGACAATGATTCCATCTTTCTTGGTTTTTCTCTTTCCCTCCCTGGTCCCTGGCCAAGGTAATTAATTTAAGACTCCTGCAGGCTGAGACAACCTTGAGCAGTTTGAGAGGTGTATGTACGGGGGTCGAAGACCTTTGACATACGGTAAGAGTTGTCTGCTGATCCCATTGGACCAGTCGGCTAACTGCCTCTCAATACTGATCTAGACATGGACGCGGGTTTGTTGCGTTCCCACAGCAATCCAGTCTCCCGTCATCAGAAGGGTGCAGGAATAGTACCTACTAGTCCGACCTACCTGATGCAGGTTTTCTAGGGTTTTTCCCTGCATCACCTTTAGGTGAAACACCGGGCAGGATCCTTACACTATATCAACCCTGGGCTACCTACTCTACCTTCCACATCACCCCTTTTCAAGTCCCTTCCTGAGCTATTAAAGGGGAGTTGCCAGCTTCAGGATCACCCTCATGTAGCCTGTTACCCCCCCCCCCCCAAAAAAAAGACATTTTGGTATGCAGATTGGTGGCAATCAGAGATTGGTAGAGAAAGAAGATGAGGGATGTAGCAGATTGATTGGTGACACAGATTGGTGAATATTCGTGGTCGATAGCGTTGAGAGGAGAATTGGCCAGATGGTGCGAGAGCGGGGATCGGCAGCTTGGATCTGGAGGGAGGACGAGCCCGGAAGAAGTGAAAAGCCGACACGGTAAATAATTCCTGGTAAATATATGTGTAGATTTTATGGAAAGAATGTGCCTGCGCAAATATTGAAATATTTAAAATTGCAATTATTATTGTGAATATATGTTTGTTTTTGTCGAAGTAAATTTTTTATTGATATTATCATAAAATCTTAACGTTTTTTAGTTATTAAAATTAGTATTACCCCTAGATTCATTATAGAGAACATTTGAGGGTTAAACCTAATTGAATTCAAGACAAATGTTGAAACTTTATTATTAAAACATCCCTATCATCCTTCCATTATTCTTCTCTGTGTGTGTTGTTATTTTATGTTATAATTGTATTAGATATGCATTTTTGGTCGTTTAATTTATTGAATGAATAAAATTTAACATGCTTTTATAACTTTCTCAATCTTTATTTAATCCTTCCAAATTGAGTAGCACTGTGTCAAGTGTCAAAATAATATTTGAAGTTGACGAAATTGTAACAATTCAATACTAGAAATGCTAGGATCCAGCCAGAACAGAAGAAATTGGTACGTGGAATACGAGACAAAAACTTTAGGAATCTCTGGTATAGAGGGATTTACCAGAAAACGGCAAATGGACTGCACAAATAATAGAATGAGATTTTTTTTTGGATGTTGAATTACATTATATGAAAGAATTCGTCGGGGTATAATGTATCTACAATTGCGTGAACTACTCCTGTGTTTCCTTAAATAAAACATGTATTCGATTCGAGTGTGTTATAAGGGAGTGTATCAGAGTTTGGAAGAATGTTGAAACGTTTAATTAAATATTTGTAATTACGCTGATTAAATGCACTATACCATTCAAACCAAAATTGGATACATGAGAATGTAATTCAATTTCCTGCACATTAGTGTTCTTGCGACCCCAGTAGAAAATTAGGGACCGTTTCATCATGAATACCTAGGCTGGGATAATGCTCTACATTGTTTATATTCACGTAATAACTCAGTGATAAACAGCTGGAACAGAGGGTAAATTGGTTCTGGGGTTCCAATAATCGGAACACTTATTTAGAATAATTTATTGGATTGTTTTTAAACGTTTTGTGGTATGCATAATTTTTTCATGACTCACATAACACTTTTATTCAAACCGATATAGTGGAGTAATTTGGAAACTGTTTTCTGATTTCAACAACAGTGAAGAAAACTTTCGTTATAATCAATCACGAGACCTCTCCATTAAATATTAAGTTGTGCGATTTCATGTCGTTAAGCTGTTGGTGCATAAGAGCAACGCGCCGCAAACACTCGTAATTTAGATATTAATATGACGTCGTCCGTATACAGTTTAGAAATTAGTAGCATGTGAAAGTAAACTCTCATATGCTTATATTACCGGGAAAGATTTACAGCCACACCATTGGAGCGTAAAAGTGTTCTGCTACGAGGAATATAATAGACAATAGAAAACTCAAACAATCGCTGAGAGGGAGACCTCATTAATGGCAACAGTAACATAAATCAGTTCTTGGACATTGAGAAGCCCGACGGCATGCCTATAAAACTTCCACTTTGCACTTTACTCTCTCCGTCTCTTTATGATTTCAAGATGAAAGAGCTCCTCTTTATTTACCAAGGTAAAAAGAATCATTTTACGTGGCTTCTGAACGTATATGGTAATTTGAAGTCATGTAAATTTTGAAAATTAAGAAATGTCTTAAGAAAGCGTTTCTGGGGAATTGTCAATTACTGAATTGGACTCAGTGATTTACGACCAATCTTAAAGTAACAATGAACTTTTACTAACACATAGACTTTAAAATTGTTTTACGACTTCGAGCTGACACATTTTAAGGAGTTCTATATATTCGAGTCAATTACTTAAATAATCTGTTGACAATCTTAAACAATAATAAAAGTTGCTTGGAACTATCATTGTTGTTGTAGTATTCAGTCCTAAGACTGGTCTGATGCAATCCTCCATACCAACCTATCTTGCGCAAATCTTTTCATTTCCGCATGACTACCACATCCGACATCATCACAAATCTTCTTAGCGGATTCCATCCTTGGCCTCCCTCTCATGTTCTTACCTAACTTATTTCCCTCTAATGCTAATTTTACAACACCGTCATGTCTCAAAACGTGGCCTATTAATCTATCCCTTATATTAGTCAAAGTTGTCCATATTGTTCGTTCTTCCCTATTCTGTTTATGACTTCCTCATTACTGATTTTATCCACCCAACTGATTTTTAGCATTCTACTATAGCACCACATTTCAAAGGCTTTTATTCTTTTCCTTTCCGCATCTTCTATTGTACAGGTTTCGCACCAATACGAACATTTTAGCAACAATTTCCTAATATTCATTCTTGTATTACCTGTAGGTAAATCCCTCTTTTTTTTTGCGAAAGCCTTCCTTGCCTGTGTTATCCTACTATTTATGTTTACTATGCTTCTACCATTCCCAGTTATTACGCTTCCCAAGTAGCAGAATTCCTTAACTTCCATCAACATATCCTTTCCCAATCAACAATCCTTGTTATTCCACTGTTTCCCATACTACACTTCATTACCTCGGTTTTGCCTCTATTAATCCTCATGTTGAAATCTTTCTCCAGGACTACGTCCATGCCATTTATTATGGTTTCCAAGTCTTCTTCTGACTCCTCTAATACTATAATATTGTCGGCAAAGTGTAGGGTTTTTATTTCTTTTCTTTGCAATATGATTCCTTTTCCATATTCCGTTTTAACTTTCTTCATCGCCTGTTCTATATGTAAGTTATGCAGCATGGGTGACAGACTGCATCCTTCGGAACTATCGTATAGTACTATGAACTAGCGATGTCCGGATCACAGGTACGAGCACACCTGACTTTTCCAGAGGATTAGAAAAGGCCCCATTCGCGCATTACTATTAATATAATATAATCCTGTACATAAAACTTAATCGTTTGTTTAAATGAGAATTGAAAAATCACTATCGTAATGATACTCGAACCCGGACCTTTCTATTTATTTCAATATCATTTTATTTTAAAATATTAAATAAATTTTAATTCAACACTCTATTACAAGTAAAATGACACCAAACAATCTATCAATTATTTTACATGTTTATTGTAACAGCGTTAAAACATGTAGAATTATGTTTTCAGACTAATATAGCTACAATAGCCGAAAGCTGTTTTTTTGTTTGTTTGACAAAAGTCGATTAGTCCTTGTTGCACTGACCTAGTGAGATAAATATCATTCTATAATTTAAACTTAGTCAAAAATATTAAAGATAAAATTACTCTTCAGAGAAACATAATATACACAGAATTAACAGTTAAGATTGTTATTAAAATCTCGTATTACTAAATACAAAATAATTTGAGTGTTGAAAAATTATTGAGTCGTGTCCTTGTATATTTATTTTAACAACCATAAATTTATCAAAGTTCAATGATTTTCCCGGTCTATGTTTTTGATAAACAATTCGTGGGTTTTCCATTTGGCTCAAATGAAGCTTAAGCCACGACGATTCTATGGCGTACTTTGCCATCTTTTTCAAGTAAAAGTGAGAAAGATGGCCGAAAACGTCACAAATTCGTCGTTGCTGAAGCTTCATTTGACCCGGGTGGAAAACGAAGAACTGTTTATCCAATCATAAATTTGACTCCAAAAATGATGAGTGAGATGATTTACATCAGATCTATATAGTGGGACTTATTATGAAAATGACACTAATGAACAATTTTTATTCAGTGTAATAAATTTTTCCAGATTATTTTGTTATTAACAGGTAATTCAGCGGCTGTATGGTCGTAGATGTCATTTCGGCAGCTATATAATTTGCATTACTGATTCTAGTATGATATTAACATTATTAAATTCGTATTAATAAATAATTACATAAAGAAAAATCAAAGAATCACTGAAGAAAGTAATTGTGAAGTCACAAAGAAATTACTGAGTATCCCAAAACACGACACACACATTAAGATGCACGCTCACATACACAAACGACCGACAAGTGGCATCTCGCAGCTGGTAGACAAGAAATCGGGTTTCTTGTTGTGTCTTCAGGTCGTACATGAAGCAAAGAAAGAAAGAAGCGGGGAAACAACAAACAGAAAACATGTAAGTTATGAAATATAACGTATTCAATACTTGTGACTCGTGCTCTAGGTGATCAGCACTGTGAAGTGACACGCTGTGCTAAACAACACCTTTTCGCACGGTTGTTGCGCAAACGTATTGAGTGTTGTGACTTAATGGGGTTTTCTTCTATGAAACCTTAAAGGGAAGAATTAAAAAAAGTTGTTCTGTATATGAAGATAAATTATTTTTGTTAATTATAAAAATGATTTATTCACTGTAGCTTTTCATGTATGGTACAATCAATTATCCACCAAAAGTGGTGATCACAATATTAACAGTAGTACTTTGTTCTACTCTTCTCCGGTTTCTTTTTGTATCCTACGCTATCTGTGAGAGTTTTACTTTATAGCCTCTTTATAAAATGTCTTCCAGTCAGTCTCACAAACATTTCTTCAGAGTTTCTTTTACCTCCAAATAATTTTTCTTTCCGAATGTAAATTTTCTATTATTTCCCTTAGAAAAATTTTGCAAGTCCAATCTTCTTTCCTGATGAAATTAGGCAGAATGCACATTGAAAAGAGATAAACCAAGAAGATGGAAGTACCAGTACCAGTGCATTCCTCCCAGTTCATCAAAATAAGTACTCGATCACCACGTGTTTCCTCATTCGTCCGCACCAAAAGACACCGCTTCTGCATATAATACACGACAACTACTTTGATTCAGAATATGTCAATTGCATTGTCGAGTGTAACAGTAAAGCAAAACACGACATACCCGCAACACCTTCCTGTGCATATTATAAGTATCTAGCAGCTATTCGCACCACAAGATACGACTAAGGAGCAGGAATAATAGTGATTTACAGCAGTTGAAGCGAAGAAAGCCAACCACTATGTTGAATCATAGCACAGACAACACGGATTGCGGTAGCCACTATACTGGCTCGTAACAGTGAAAAGGTTAAGGAAGGATCAAGAGACTCCGCGGCTGACTAAAGGAAGCAATAAAGTATTCTTACTCTCATTTTCAAAATTCTTGTAGTTAGGACTGATTTATAACTCACGAGGAAGCAACGTGATCTTGTACGGTCTTCGAGCTTGTAATGATAAAACAAAGAGAATATGGAATTTAGCGGTACGACGTCAAATGGTGTTGGTTTTTGGGGGATTTTGAGGATATAGATAGGGTAATATAACCCAGACATTTAGGCGTCCATTTGGAAATTCTCAAGCTTTGAAATTTTGGTCAACAATTTGACAGTGGACAATGTTAAGTACTTTCCAAACTATAGATGATAGGTGGGGCTGATACACGACGTGGATAGTTTCATTGGGAAGGAGCTTGTCCCCGCCACCGACGGAAATAATATGCTTGAGTGGGGACAGTTTTTCAAACAGCACGTTGATGGATATTTGGAAGGAGGCAGGAGAAAGAGAGTGACAGAAGAGTGAGGCTTGAGTGCAGGATGACCGACGGTTATCTTCAAACAACAAGCAGAAATCGGTATTGTAAAACTATAAAATTGCCCTGAATCTATGTTTTTTATAAAATCCCCTTGCTGCCAATACAAATAAAGAAATTTCATGTTTTAAATTTTTATGTGAAGGCTCTAAATCTGCGAGAGTTTATGACTAACTGATATACACAATGGAAATAAATATATATTTATATATTAGTTTTTAATAAATTAAAAATTGTGATGTTTTATTGTAAAATATTATATATTATAAATCCGGTAGTTATAATAATTTGTGAATAAATGTAGTACAGACTTTAATTAGTCAATATAAAAACAATTTATTCATACCATTTCAATAATATTTTCCCTAAAATTATTTCAACTACGCATAATCATATCAAGCTGAGTGATTTCTTGTCATATATTCCTGAAATTTGCTACTCAAATGAAATAAATATAAGTTATGTCTAGCGAACTTTAAATAAAATGTTATGAATATGTACACTAGGTAGAGTTAAAATATTAGAATGAGAAAATGTAGACTAGATCGGGAATTGGACCCAAGAACTCCTGCTTTCCAAGCGGATGACAGAAGGTAGTTGTATTTTTAGTCTGGAACATAGCAATCTCATACTAGGCCATTGATTCACTCTGAGAAAATAGTTCAGGCTCCTCGTCAAAAGAAAAATCTGAGCTAGTTTCGTCCTGGGGAGATTCATCTAAACTTGAAGGTGGCTGTTGGATTGGCATTTCACAGCTACGGGGCACCGGACGAACAGCTGAGTCAGGGTTAGGGTAATAAATGTTCTATTTATGTAAGGAAAACTAACCTTCTTCACAAAATCACTATTGTTTCTCTGTTGACTTTTCACATAGCATTCACCACAAATAAAGCAAAAGCTATCAGGAGAATTAATAAAAACATGTTGGAGCCATGATTAAGAAGTAAAAGCATCAGTGCTGTTCAGTTTGAAATCTACTGAGAGTGGCCCTACAAATCACGTGAGATACTGAACTTCTTCGACTTTGTCGCAAAATGATTTAATCCAACAGTATGTTTGTCTACGTTTTCTCCTAGTATCCAGAAGAAAAAGTTGAAACTGTTCAGTCCCACCCATCATTGCTTAAAAGTAATTTTATATGTTTGGACACGATCACCTGACCTTTTTAACACCAAATCTACTGTACCCCACCCCTACCCCCTCACCAGTCACCCCTAACAGTTAACATTTTATATTGTACAGTAAGCTATAATTCAATAAGTGATTGTAAAAATAAATTTTTATTAGAATTTTTAATTTATTAGAAAAAAACTAGATAATAAATAAACCATAAATTTTATGAAGAATAAATATAGCCGCTTCGCCAAATAGACAGGATAGGATTTTTTTGGTATTTTTGTTTTAGTATATAAAAGTGTATCAGAAAATTAAGAAAAATCGTATGCAGTTTTATAATTGTAGACCTGTGTTATTCTTAGATATTTTGCGAGAAATTGTAAATATTGTAACAGATTGAACTACTGAGGTAATATAGATTTAATCAAAACACAACACACACATACACATGGTTGAAGGGCAAAAAATCTGACAAAACGTAGTAAGTCGAGACGGTTCATGAAATAAAATACTTAACAATTAAATTTTGAGGAGAGAAAAATCGGACTTTATGTGTGAACGCTGAAATTAAAGGCAAGGAACAGCCGCATCCACGATATATGAACAATTAATGTATTAATAGATTATCACATAAAGATTTCCTTTAGTCGGTTGTATTTAATGATTACAGGTAATCGTCAAATAATTTTAATTATTTCAGGTTATTCAATACACTATGAGATCAGTGGACCGCATCTCTAATTCGTGCTTTATTGTGGTTGAACCCTACTCTTCGGAGATTTAAGAACCTCCTCCTAATTTTAAGGAGCATTGTTTGTTATGCGTTTAACTGGAGGTAATTTGATAGCCCTGGAAGAGTAATTACCATTGAGGGTCGCGCTACATTCATTGGCGTGTGCAGCTGGAGAGACAAAAGAGCGTCCCCCGCGACGCGCGAAAGACCTGACCGGCTTCCTTTCAAGCTACGCAGATAAAGCACGCGGAATTACAAAGTAGGGAGGAAAATCCAATTTAAGAGCCGACGTGCCGCCGTGACAGGTGTCACGCCAAAAGATTTGTTGTTGGTAATTAGAAAAAGCGAACGAACCGCCGCCACCGTCGCGAACACCCGCTCACTTGAGGCGTCGCTGCCAGAGGCAGTGAAAGGGACGTGGCCAGACACTTTCAAAACTTTCCTCCACTGAGCCCTGTTCAAAGACAAATCACCCTCACAATACCACCTGCAGTCCAGTGCTAACGGTCACTTCTTTAGCCGCTACGTGAACGAAACAGTCGTCTTTTTATCACGCATTTATTTCTGATATGTTTCTTAGAGATTAAGTTTTCGTTCTTGAATGTTTCGGTGGAACCATTTTTTTTTAATTTCTTAATTGCACCCAGTAATAGAAGATGAAGTGGATGATGAAGAGTTGAGGAACAAAATTTTAACGTCGGAGTTTGACAGTGCGCAGAAAGACCTGAGCAATTGTAAAGCGCCAGTAATTGATAACATTCCAGCAGAGTTGATAAGTTCATCGAGGGACGAAGAAATAACATGGCTGTCCAGGATACTTTGCGAAATTACGAAACAGGAAGAATACCAGAAGATTTAAGTTAAACATAATTATACCCGTACTGAAGACTGGGACTGGAACAGCTCAGGAAAACTAGTTTAATATCTCATGCATGCAAAACACTAACAAAAATAGTATACAGGAGGATGGAACGTCAAATAGAAAGCGAGTTAGGAAAAGATCAGTTTGGTTTTAAGAATAATGAAGGGACAAAAGAAGCAATTATGATTATGCATCTAATTTTAGATGACAAGATAAGAAAAAATCGGCCTACGTTCATGGCATTTGTAGATTCAGAAAAAGCGTTTGGGAATGTGAACTGGAACACATTATTAAGAGTTTTGAAGAACACAGGAATAAAATATCGATAAAGAAGGCTTGTATATAACCTCTGCACTAGGCAGTCTGCAGTAATTAGAATTGAAGATCAAGGAAAGAAAACAGAAATCAAGAAAGGAGTAAGACAAAGATGCTTAACTTACAACAGGTGATGTAGACAGTTATAACGGAATATAGAAAAGGAGAAGAAATAAAAACCCTACGCTTTTCCGATGATATTGTAGCATTAGGGGAGTCAGAAGAAGCCTTGGAAACATAGTAAATATTATAAACAAGATCCTGGAGAAAGAGTTCAATAAGATGATTAATAGAGAGAAAACTAAGGTAATTGGGTGTAGTTTTGGAATCAGTGAAATAACAAAGTGTGATAGATTGGGACGGGGTATTTTGAAGGAAGATAAGGAATTGTGCTTCTTGGAAGCGTAATAACAAGGGATGGTAGAAGTATAGTAGACATAAAGAGTAGGATAGCACAGGCAAGGAAGGCTTTCGCGAAACATAGGAATTCACTTACGGGTCATATTCTTATTCTTCTTCCAATGGCTCAACAGCTCTCTTGAGGGCCTAGGCCTACCGAGGCGGCTGCGGACTGTCATCTGGCGTGACACATTCTGAATTTGGGGTGATACGTGGCCAGTGTATCAATTCCCCATCAGCCTTAATCCCGGTTCTCGCGACCATGATGACCATGACGACACAAACACAAACACGGTCTAAATTGTACCATGAGGCAGCAACGCTAGACGGGTAATATAAGTCTGAATGTTAGGAAGTCGTTGCTAAAATGTTCGTATGGAGAGTGGCATTACATGAGTCCGAAACGTGGACAATTAGGACTCTTGGAAAGGAAGAGAATAGAAGCCTTTGAAATTTGGTGCTATAGGACAACAGACGGGTGGATACAATCACTAACGAGGAAGTTCTAAACGGAATGAGGGCAGAGGTAAAAATATGAAGGACTTGACCAAGATAAGGGATAGAGTAATAAGCCAAGTATTGGGACACGAGGGTTTAGTAAAATTAGTATTAGAGGTAAGTGTGTGGGGCAAGAACGGAATAGTGAGGCCAAGGATGGAATTAGCTAAGCAGGTTAAGAAGGATGTGGGATGTGTTAGTTATGCGGTAATAAGCAGACTTGCGCAAGATAGGTTAGCATGGAGGGTTGCATTAGACTAGTCTTAGGACTGAATACCACAACAACGTACAAAAATTCTAAATTGAAGGAATAACTTGTACTTATAAGTATTTAATAGGACAATGAGTTCTTGTAGTCCAAGTATAAATAATACGACCATTTACAATTCGTTGATGAACAACGGAAGTTAACCACCCGAAACATTTATTTTGTTAGTTTCAAGAGCCAATTATCCAGACCTTGGATTGGTTTAGACTGTAGATAGCACACTTCCCATTTGTATCCTACATCCGTATGGGTATATAGGTCTTAATTTTTTTCGGCAGCTAAATGCCCTCTCTAATTATTCATCGCTTGAATCTCTTTATGGGTGTTCTGTGTTACTGATGTGAAACAACACTTTCTAAAACTATTCTCAACCGGTGGGATAGGTTGAAGGGTAAACGGTGAGCAGGATGAGATCAATTTGGTAACACGATTATTTGATAACGTGTTTAATGATTAATCTCCCACCCAGTGGAAATTCATTTGGGGACCAGAACATATTATCATACTTTTAGCATACCAAGATCAGATTAGTGAATATCAGCCACTTCATCTGAGCATAATGGGAGCTTCACTTGTTGTGAATCGGTATTTAAATTATTTTAGGACTATCAGATACATAGTTTCTTAGTGATAGGAATAAAGTAAGTAATTTAGAGTATATAAAAAGGACAGATGTCGATATACAAATTAAACTTTAAAAACCCATTCACAGTCGTCTTTATCAGATAACTTTATTTAAGTCATCAGTCAAATGCAGGAGCTTTCGGCCCTTATTTGGCCATATTCATCTGTAGTAACAATAAAATATAAAAAAGATACATAGAGTCAGAGAGGGAATGCTATTCGCTCTTAATTATTATGGGGAATTTTCCAGGTTAATGCACATGTTCCCCGGTCCAATTTAGACCGAACAGTATTCCCTATCTGGCTCTGTGTATCTTTTTTATATATGTATATGTTTTATATGTATATTTTATTGTTATTTCAGATAAATAAAGTAAGTAATTTTAATTTCGCGTCCGTATTTTCGTTTCGGTCCCTGTAAGGTGCTATACGTTTAAGCATTCACAGGGATGCATGTTGAAATCTCTTGATAATGGGTCCCATGCTTTTGCGTGGGCTTGAGGAACCGACCGAGTCACACGAGAGTAATATCAATTACTCCTACTTTACACCACCCCCTCACTCGCAATGTAACTGGCAATCTCGCTCAGACAGCTTTATACTTCGTCATTCACTGCTCAGGCAGACACTTTCATTGCTATTTACAACACCCTATAAAGGGCTTTAGGGTCTGCACGTTACGGCCAACGTCTTCCATTCTCATTGGTCAGGGGAGAGCAGGTTGCAAAAAGAAACAAGCGAAGGGGAAATATAGTGAAAATTTGTAACACAATCTCCATAAATAGAGGCATTACATAGACCTTACCAAGTTTCGTATTTATGATCAGTTTTATTCATATTATGAAACTGTGAATTTATAAGTTAAGTATTTTAGAGAACTTTAAAATACTTTTTAATAAATTGTTTTACTGAGCATGGTTGAATGAGTAACCTGCGCAAGAAAATTAAATAAAATACCGAGAAATTAATAATAAACGTTTTAATGTTCACTAAACAATAAAATAGGCTTTGTGTAAATGCCTAGATGTTTATCAAGAAGGAAAATTACAAACTTTCCAGAAAAAATATTCTGAATTGAAAAAAATTTATATTCTAACCAAGAAAAACGGTATTATTTCTTGAAATTTAATGAGACTGAGGATTAGAGAGTAATCTTCAATTGCAGCTAACATTTTTGGATATGTTTTGCAGTGTTTCGTCTCTTTAGTAAAAACAAGTTGTTTTATTGTTTGAAAAGCAATCTATCTGCTCTCCCCCAAAAATTATACAATAGAACACCTTATACATGTATAATTACTGAAAGTTTTTTCTATGACTCATTGTTTTTCAAGTGTTTGTTATACTCAAAATCTAACTAAGGAATAAACCACACTTCTTGTATATATGTAAAGTGTAAAAGTAGATTTTCATACTCTGTTACACCTAAACGCTCTTTCCACAGCAACAATAAGTAAATATGAAGTGAAACTTGTAAATATAACGATGAAAGACGCTTGTAAATATAACTATGAAGGCATGAAGGAAATTTAACCGGAAGTGAGAATAGAAAGCTTTTAATTATAATGTTTTTAAATTGAAAGTTCATGGGAGAAATAGAAAATGAAGTGCCAATTATACAGAATTGAAAAACGTTGTTTTTTTAAACTGAAATTGCAGCTTATTTACAAAAGAGTAAAGAAACTATATATTGGAGAGGACTCTCGTACTGGAGGCCAGTCGCAATGTTTCAAGCCATATTTTAACAAAATTTCCGGCTTACCACTTAATGCTATTTTAGCTGTGCGCAGGTTTTCGCATAAGAAAGAATCTACCTATAAAGCAGGCTTCGCAAAGGTAGGCCCAGTCTAATAAAACCCAGAGAGCTTTTTCAAACTGGTTCCACTTAAAAAAGCCCACTGAAAAATCCATAATGTGAGTTTCTTCAATTTACAGCCACACCTAAAATTTAAAACAACATATACATTAATGAATTTAAGTTCCTTGAGTTACTTTAAACAATTACATAAACACTTCAAGTAAATAAAATGAATTTTACAATATTAAAATATTTTTTCTAATATAGGTAATATATTTGTGATACGAATGTTTTATATAAAAATTCACTTAGGTCAAGTTTTTCTGCGTCCACGGCTTAGCCGAAACAATTGGTATCCGTAGTGGCTTCATCCCTTTTAGTTTGGTTAGCTGAGGTTGTACTGCATTTATATAAAAAAATATTGTGATCATAATCTTTCATTAGTTTTAGAAAATCTTTTCTTACATTTCCGAAAACAGTATTCAGAAAGATTTAATACTTTCAATGAACTACTGACATTCCATATTACATAACAATGCAGTAGACTAAATATTATAATACTTTTTACTTTTGTGCCGCTTATGGGGTTAAACATTCTATTTCTTATATAATTTATAAAATTTTATAGGTAAAGCAAATTAATTTGTAAGAAACTCTGAAATTTAAATAATGTAAATTCATATAATTTATAAAAAACGCAGTAGAATTATCTTGTATTAGCTATGCCCTAAATAAAGAAACAACAGGTAAAGAATTATAATAAAGTTGATTTCATTACATATATATAAAGATATGCATCTATTTTATTTTTAGTATCTAAGCTTTTAAGTTAAACTTATAACTCGCAGTTTTTGTTCCACATATTCCGGAGTCTATTTCAGGCAAACATAATAGGATCCTTAAACCATATAGTCCCTATAGTTTTACACTACCAAGTAGCTGTCATAAATTTTCGTGTTAAAGTGAGCTCCGGCGTACCCGAACTACAATTCAAGGGGAATGGACAGCTGTGCATAGTATTTCGATACTAGTTATCTTTTTTTTTAGCTTTAATTAGTGTTGGTTTAATTTCGCATATCCGTAAACTGCTTTATCACACGCTTTTATGCACCTTTTCATATTTGACCGCAGGTATAAACTGACATTGAATATTAACTATTGCGTTCGTATTAAAATTGGCTCACTCCAATGAGCTTAAATTGAATCTATTTGCAGTTATTAATGATATTTTGAAAAATAACTTAGGAAGAAATTTCCTGCAATAATCTTTACTAATTGAGTCATTGTTTGTTTGTTGAAATAGACTTGTTGAGACACATTGAACTAAAAAAATTTAAAACCTCAAATTCAAATACATTCCATCATCGATAATTTGCAAATATGGGTGAGTTGAATAAGAATTCTAGAATTATTTTGACTCTGATTAATAAACTTTTACTTGCAGTAGAATAAAGAAACTTTATAATAGACAGAACCCCCATTTTAAAATGAAGTATTGAAAACCAGTTTATATTTTTCTGGTATAATAAGCGGTACGCAGATTTCGCGCAAGAAGGAATGGGCCTGTAATGAATGATTGGCCACGATCGAAGAATTTTGCGAACTCAGATTCTACAAATTTCACTTACGATAACAGTCTTAACGTTGTAACTATTTGCCATAGGAAAGTCTACCAGAACTATAATAAACCACCGTGTCAGATTAGATATTAAGTAGTTAATGTAGAATAACTTCATATATTGCAAGAATAGCTTTAGATTACTTTTAGTAACTTGCTGGTCGCATGGAAAGCTGCGTCTTTTGTTACAATTTCCGCCGGGAGTGTAATAAACGTCAGATTATTGGGGACATTTTGACGTTAGTCCAGATTTGGGACTACCAATACTTTTGTCATAGCAAGTGTGAAATCTGAGATTAGAAAGAGGTGTGGGAGGTTCGTAGTATTAGAATTGCGTGTTCCGGCATATATTGTCTCCGCCAAGGGATAAAATGGTCGAAAACTACTAATGACTGCGATTGGTTCTCCAGATGGAACGAAGAAATGGTGGTTCGGTCGAAAAGTGGTGGAAAGGACAGTCTGCGACGAGAATCGAGGAAGAGAGGAGTTCTTCCTGGAGAGTCAAAGAACAGAGGAGTTCTGTCCCCTCGAATCCTGTAGTCCACCTCTACTACATTTCAACCTATGGCCAATGTTCTGTCAACTCCAGCAGTTTGGGTGAATTGGAAAAACACGGAGATTGCTCCAGCGTCAGAGCAATGGCCAATGCCGTATGCCCAATGTTCTCATATTAACGCAGTATTTTCGGGGGTTTTGAAAAAATTAAATCCAGAGGGAATTAAATGACTATTTACTTATATTAATGGGGTTTTTAAATTTTTTAAAGCGACATTTTCGTATTTTATTTTCTTATTTAATTTTTGATGCAATTTTCCCAACGCCCACATCCAACTTCAGTCAGTCAATGCTACTAGCCAGACAGTTGTTTTTTATTTAAATATTGTAAATTTGTGTAAATATGAAAAGGTAAAGAATATAGCATTTATGAACCATTTGACATTTCTGATGAACGTATCAATCTAGGTATGGTTAATAAATTTCTAAAATCAAACTGACGGTGACGTAACTGTATTTCTCATCCAGAAAAATATTTTCCAAAATTAATATATATATATATATGGTAACGCAAAACATATATCACACGTCCGACTGGTCTTCATTTATCCACCGTGAGGGATCTGCGATCAAGTCCTGTGGGTGGCGGAAATCTTCTTCGCTCGGGCAGGCACGGCTGCGCCAGGACACCTCCGTATCCTTCGACCCCCGATGGCAAGTGAACTTCCATTCACGCTGACGTCCCGATCGCAAGTGTGGAAGGCTCACCTTGACGTCCCGCTGTCTGGGCTACCCTCGACTTCCTTGACTAATATGCAATGATTCCAGGGGAGCTCATCATTGGTTCCGTTGGGACAGTTTTCCGAATCCTCTAATTGGAACCATCTTCCGGTCCAGCCGCTTCGAGAAAGTTACAGGCCTTTCTGGAATCGGACGCCCATGTGCTTCCATCATGTGGACGTCAAGTACATATAAGGCGTGCCTGTGGTCACAGTCCATTTACACTAACTGCATTGCGCAGCAGTTTCACTTTACAAACAACAGTACAAATCGTAACAAATTGAGCAAGTTAAGGAAAATAAAGGGAATTACAACTTGTAATGTCACATCATATATACATATATGTATCTATGCGTGTGTGTGAGTGTTCTAAATAAGAATGTGTGTCTCTTCATACACAAGTAATATCTTAAGTTTTCGGATAATTTTTAGGTCCATGTGTAGCAATAATCGGGGTGTGTTATACTGCATACAGCACCACCTTCTACCAGATTGTGTTAGTTTAGGTCAATGAATAGTACGTGCGTGAGTGAAATTTCTTCTCTAAAATTTCATTTCCACTGAAATGTCTTTAGAGGAATTAACAACGAAACCTCACACTTCAAGTAAAATCGTAAAACTTGCAAGCACTCTATCAGGTTTTATGATCAAATTAAATAGAAGGAAATTGTCTTTACACGCAAACCTTACCACACATCATCGAGTCCTTTTGGGTAAGATGTATTCAGTTATTCGTAACTACTGAAAATATTATCTGCTGTAGAACAATAATTTTGGAAAAGATTTCTATATAGTCATACAAATAATATGATTCTATGTGATTTCGTCGTTTATATCTCGCTCATATACCCATTCAACTATTGATGCAAATATTCCGCAGAATTAAATCGAATGTTGTATATTGTTTTGGGCTTGGTTCAATCAGCAGATTATATCTGTAATCCTCAACCGGCTAATGTGTTTTCAATCCTATGAACCTGACTTATGCTGATATAATTCCGACATGACCGAAAAACAGTTGCTGCAGTTAAGCTCTTCGCTACATTTAAAAATATTTTCTTAATCAGTCGAGTTATCTTTCCCAGGAAAGGACATTGGGTACGGTTATACTTATTGATTGAATCTGACATCTTTAAGAATAAAATGCTGTCCTGCCATTCATTTGATTAAGAATTATCCGTTTTAATTTGTGTGCAAAATTATAACAAATGATTTAATATTTTAGGGATATGGAAGTAGAAATGCTTCACTCGAAGTCCAAACAGGAGCGTGTAAATATTTTATAAGAAAGGCAAGAATGGAAAAATTTCGACCGGATCAGGGACTCGAACGCTGGAGAGCGGGAGGTCCGGTGTTCGAATCCCTGGTCCGGTCGACATTTTCCCGTTCTTATCTTTCTTCTAAAAATATTTGGGATTTCATAATCTGATTGTTGAAGATCGATTACAATTATTTATTGAATATTTATTCTTCAAAGTGAGGAAACTAGGAATATGGGAATGAATAATTTTGAGAAGAACCTGTGCAGCTATGGAGGAAAATGAAGAATAGAGAGTTAGAACGAACGAAGAATGTCAGACGACTGGAGAACCAGATCTGGTAACGGAGATTCAAAGAAGACGATTAAGATAGGAATGGACGAAGAGGCGACTGGATGATGTGGACGAAGGTCTCGTATCATGAGTGTTCTACGTTGGAGGACCTTCCAGGATCGTAGAAGGGTTGTAAAGCATTTGAAAGTTGGGGAGAGAGATAGATATTTATATAATATGAGGAAGAGCGGGAGAGGGAGAGAGTCAGAAGATGATCAAATTTGATTTGATCAAATTGTTAACCACTTATAACAATAAATTACCAAAAATTATAAATTCTTCTAAGCCATTAATTTAATTCATGTTAATGCGGGTTCCTGTGCAAATAATTAAGCCCAATATATATTTAGCTTGCTATGATTAATAAATAATTTAATAAAAATTTCTTATAATTTTTCATTTCATTGAATTCACCAAACTTATAATCCGACTTTTGAATACATATACCGGAAAAATCTTATCGAGTATAAATTCATTTTGAAATAAAGAAATTACATTTAAACAACAAAAACAAATAAATATTTTATTCATAACCTCAAATTATTTGAGTCTAAAATAGTGACGAATTCCTAATATTTATTATAAATATATGGAAGAATATAAAGCTCGGTGGGTATGGGCGAGTAACAGAACTAGGAGTATTAGAATAATAAGTGTAACAGTTGTCTCGGATCCGTCTTAATAAACGCTGTGTATTTTTTTAATATCTCATTTGTTTTTAGCTATACTGACTTCTTTTATCAAAACTCTACATATTCAGGAGGAGTTCTTAATTATATGTATAATCACCCCATTGCTCAAAAGAAAGCCATGGTTTATAATCTAGTAGTTAAGGCTGTCAAGTTTTCACATCATAAATATCACAGTGAAAATCTAAATAAAGTTATCAATATCCTGTTACTAAATTCATACCCAATCAATTTCATCAACAAACATGTAATAATTAGATTGAATAAAATCATGTATTCCGACAATAATTTATCTGTTAAAAAGATTAATAACATAAAAATGAATTTCATAATTTAATCTCATATAGCCATCATATAATATAAACTAATTGGCTTGTTTTATAATTACGATGTAGATGTTGTTTTAAAATTAATAAATAATTTAAATTTCGCTCAAAATATTAAAGAAAAAATTAACTTCCTGGAAAGACATAATTCTATCTACAAAATTAATTTTTTAGATTGCAATGCATTAAATATCGGACAAACTGAAAGAGCTTTAAAAACTCGCACTGAAGAACATAAAAACAACATAAAATTAGACATTCAAAAGTACACAGTTGTGTCCAAACGCATACATTTTAATAATCTATACATATAAAAAAAGATAGGCAAAATTTAAATTCAATATACGACTCTGGATTATTCTCATTTAAAGACGGATTCTTGAAACTCTGAAGTGTAATACTTGTAGTTTAAAATATTCGATGACAACAATATAAGTTTTGCGATCTTTGGTATAGTTACCCCTCAGCCTTGGATTTTGAGGTAGTAACAAAACATTTCTATTAAGGTTTTAATTGAAAGTACTTATATAATAAGACATTTATTTGTTTGTCTGAATTTAACCCAGCAATTGTAATTAGTATGCATTAAAGTTCTTGTAGTAGGTACTGAAGAAGTCCCGAAATTTGGAGACGAAACGTCTTATTCTAACTTTTGGACGCTATTTGTATTTTATTTATATCAGAAAACCGTCTGTGTGAATGGATTATGAGAGACGCCGACAGTACTTGAGATTAAATAAAATGTGGTGGGGTTCTTGACTTCGCTATTTAAGGAAAAATATTGTAAGGTTAATTTAAGTTTTAAGTAAAATTGTATTCACTTTCACTGATTATATTTAGATTATCAAATTACTGTTTTATGAGCTGATTAAATAAAGAAAAATGATTTTAAATACAAAGTAAACTTATTGAGTAAAAATAAACTTATTTATAAGCTCCGGCAGCAGCAAATGGAGTTCTAGTTCATCAGGGCTATTGTGGATAATGGTCGAAATGGTAAAGACACTGAAAGTAAAATACTCAGTCTCTAGCCAGATGGAGAAACGGAAACTTAAGTACTTTACCCAGCCATGATTTCGTAGCGACATTGGCGTGGCCCTCAACTGCGGTCTTCTTGGCCCTGTCAGGTCCAGTCACAGCAATTGGCCAGGTGTCGTGATATGATGGTCCACAGCAAATAAGCAGGAGTGCGTATTTTGCACGATAGTAGGAAGTGAAGGTTCAAAGAGACGAAAAGGATGTTTTGAGTTTATTGTGTCGCATAGATGATTAACTTCTTCTTTCCGTTTCACGATTCCAAGATAGTTGACTATTCTGCTACGGAGATTATACTCTCTGTCCGCGGTCCAGGTTTAGACTGTTCAATCTTTCTGCCGTGATCTCCTATTCATTTCTAAAATCGTTGTGTCATCAATGTCTCGACCGGTACTTGTTGCTTGGCTTACGTTCGACAAATATGGTCAAATAAAGAAAAGGGCCTGTTCTGCACGTGTTTGTTCCTTAACTCCAGTAAATTGAGTTGTGGTTCAACAGGGCTATTGTTGGGGCAGTGGTCGTAATGGGAGAAATGCAGAAAAAAAGCTCAATCTATAGCCAAGGGGAGAAACGTAAACTTGAGTACTTTACGTATTACAAAATAATTACAAAGTCGTTCCGCTTTTAACTTCTCTGTTAACTATACGAAAGGTTTTGAGACAATACTCGTTTTTCAGTAAATTTTTGAATATCTACAAATCTTTTTGTCGCAATTTTTTTTAAATTAATTATGGGAAAGGTTTGAATATACTTGCTGAATCGTAAATAATAGAATTTAAGTATTTTTTAATACATATTTCACCCGAAAACTATATAGATAATTCTTAAGCTTTTAACTCAAAGCTCTCATATGATGTTTCCTATCCCTCAAGAAAATCTCATGACTCAGAGTTTTTCTCCAGTAATATGACAGCCTCCGTTACATAATATTGGAATTACAACGATCACCACCCTCTGTAACGAGAAGTCAAACAGACGACTTTCAGGGGGCGCCGACCGCGGGGGTTGCTTCCGTGGCTCGTAAATCTGCTTCCACTCAACTAATTTCTTTCTATAAATCTCGGGACCCGACGCGTAAATCATGCGACCGAGGCGATTAGCAGCACCGAGCCGGCGGAATTGATCGCTCACGCACTCGGCGCCATAACTCAGGGACGCGCACATGTGCTGCATGCTCCGAGGACCGCCTTTTCTGCCATTCTCTATGGGAAAAATATTAAACATGATTGATAAGTCAAAATAAGAATTTAATTTCTGTAAGACAGCCACAGATCGAAAGCCATGCTGATGCGGCAGCTTCTACCTTTATAGGGGCGATGGCTTGACACTAACTAAGCTCAACGTGTAATTTACAAACTTTAATATATACTATAATCTTATGAATCAAAACGCAAAAAGCGCTAATCTGATATGTATTCAGTTTGGTCCATAGATATCTTTTTGGCCGAAAGGGTGATTATTATCTTTGTTAATCACGTCATCAGCGTCCCATGAAACCAATAAATTCTGGTTCGAAGAGGAAGCAAGAAACATGATTCCAATGATGCTTTTAGTTTTAACTGTGTGTTTAAGCAATATTTAGTACAAATTTTTCTTGCAGAAATTGTTATGTCCTAAATCACGAGGCTTATCGATCGTAATATAAAGTCACTGATGTTCCGTGTTAGACAGCACAATTTGTAGACGGCGAGACTGGACTTTGATCAACTTGAGATTCCCGCTGTTTCTGTGCGCCACCGGTGACGGGAGTCTCCAGTGTAATCCTACCTGGACAGGTGTATGTTCGTTTCTTTGAAGTAGCGCTGATTTAAACAGAGACAATCATAATTTCTCTTTCCATCGAAAGGGTCAAAATGCGCATCTAAAATGCGATTTGTGTTTATTTCAACCATTGTAATAATAAAATCGTTTTTTGTATTTGACCCTTTATATAATTCTTCTTCTTTGGCTTTGCAGCCAATTAAGGGACTATCAGGATGATTGCGGACTGTCATCTTGCATGACACTTTCCGAATTTGGAGTGATACATGGTCAGCGTACCGACTCTCCATCAGCCATAACACCAGTCTCCGTGACCATGACGATCACAAACATTTAAACCCATGTCAGGATTCGAACCCAGGACCACTGGATAGTGAGGCAGCTACGCGAGCCACTAGACCACAGGAAGTCGGCTCTTTATATAAATACTGTATCAATATTTCAATAAAGTTGATAATTTATTACAGAATATTACTTGAGCATCATGTAGGATCTAAATTTACTCTATTTCCTAACAAGTACACTTGCCCATCATTTTCTGCAAATTATCTCAAAGAAAAAGTATTCCAAAAACACTTTCTGTTAGATCGATTTTTTAAAATAATAATTAAAAGCACAAAACCGAAAGGGAACAAAAGTGAACCAGATGGAAATTTTTATTTGGTGTTGACACGATATGACAATCGGCGATACTGCACTCAATTCTAAATTTGGATATGTTAACGAAAAGCAAGTTACTTACTATCTTAAATAATTTATCACTGTGCCTTAATGTTTCAGCTTAACTGTTATAGAGTTAATAATTACTGCCTTATGACAAATTATGTGTTCAGGTGTTATCTAAGAACCACGTTTACCGTACGTTAAGCAGTAAAATATATAATTGTTATTAGTCGTTAAAGCGTTATTAAATGAATAATTTGCAGCTTGTTACTAGCAGTGAGAATTTTTTTTAAGTTGTGCTTCGTTTCGTATTTATAGTCATGGCGGATAAATCGAGATCATTTGACCGAGGCTTTGGACAAATGTGGTTGCTGTATTATTTACAACGTTAACTACAACTTGCTGTATGATACCAGTCTGTTTCGTGTCGAAATTAAAGGTCGAGTATGCGATGTGCGTTTGCACCCACACATACGTTTATATGAAAAAGAACATTCACGATATTTTTTATTTTTATTTTTGTATATATGCATATATATGTATGTATGTAGCGTACAATTACCAGGAAGCGGACTAGGCTGCTTACAAAGCCAACGGCAGCGCAATAATGAACGCGATTGGTAAATCTAACATTCAATTGAGATGATACAGAGAGACAGACGAGAAAAGAGAATCAGAACCACTACAGGATTGGGTATTTGTAAAGGGAGATTGGCAGGTCAGTCCTTAGCTCTGAGTTTGTGTTTTGAAAACATGTCCTAAAATAAACAACCACTTTGCAACAATAAGAAGGAAGGGTCATACTTCGACCTGGACACCGGCGAAGTCAGAAAAAAACGAGCCACGGAAAACAGCAAGCAGCCTCCCCGAGAAAGCCAAGGATCTTTCCAAAACCCGCGCCAGGAAGAAGAAGGCGGGTCATAAGTTTTAAAAGAAGATGCAGAGCAGATTTTCAGGCATTACTTACATTACAGTACATTACATTACTTTTGACATCATTTTACAGCATTTTTAAAGCTTACAACAGTTGACTGTTGGAATCAAGACGCCAAGAAGAAGAAGCCAGCTACCACAGCCTGCCCAAGGAAGAATCGTTCTATCATCCCAAGCACATGGATCATCAAGCGGTGATGTACTACATTCACGTTTCTCGCCCCTGGCTATATTTTGAATGTTAGAAAATTTTCGATGCCAAGTTTTTTTTGTATATACCCCCATTTGAATCTATTGCTTTCGGGTGAGTTTAACAAGCAGTCGGCCCAAAATTTTAAATGCAATGATCTTTATAGCTTAATGTTTTATTTTTTTATTTTGCTAACCCGAACTGTTTTAATTTAACTTAATAAAATGAACAATGAAAGACATTTTATTCTATTTTTATAATTTGAAGAGGTTAATGCGGAAAAAATGTTCAGTTACTAGTTTTCAGAAATAAGATGACTCGATTTGTAAATGTTTATTTATATAAGAGAATATATACATTTAGTGTTCCATTAGTTTTGAATGATGGAACCAGAAGGGAGTAAATTTAGCAGAGCATGTGTCAAGGAAACTCAAGATGAGCTAATTAATCTGAACGGAGATTTAAATCTACTTTTTGATTCCAGCATATCTCTATTAAGGTATTAGAACAACTAAAATATGATACACGCGTGAACTATAATATACTAAATTGTATAAATATTTGCATTTTTTCATAAAAGCTAAAAGACAGAAAAAATGAAATTTTGGAAACCTACTGCCTAAAAGTAGACAGCAGCGGCACTGCAAGAGAATAAAAGAATTTCGTACAGCACAGAATTTAAATTTCCTGTGTGTTGAGCCGACAGGAGAAATTTCCTTGTGGGTTGGGAATGATTAGTCACAATATGATTGGCAATTAGATATGGCAACCAGACAGTATTGGAGATGAGTTGCAAGGGCATTAGTTTCTCTCTGAGCAGGAGTGCAGGTGTTCAGTTCTCAGTTTAGCATTGTACGAGTAGTTCAGTCTTTCGTTGGCACGATTTTAATTTCAATTTTTGGCAGCAGCTCTTCAAGAAAAGTTAGTTGTGAAGAAGTGTTTCTCCAAAAGTTCACGAGTTGAACAATTTATTAGTTCAGCTAATACGCTGTACACTAGCACGAGTAGCGTAAACAGTGGTCAGTGGGAAGTCCAAATTCTACGAGGAGTGTGGTGCATTGTTGTTCAGCTCCCGTTACAATACTGCCCAACGACCCCACGTTTTAGGGAGGATGCAACACGCTATGCAGCTAACAGCTGAATTATCCAAGGGTTCCAGTCGTCAATACTCAATAAGCGCAGCAAATTATGAATTGCAGCTCTGCTACATGATATTTCCTTCAGGCCCTAATTCAGATAATTCTTTTTGCTTTACCGATTGATCAATTTCTTTGCCTATTTTGATGATGTATTAAATATAATGGTCGATTGTAAAGGTCATTTTTCAGACATTTAATTATATAAATCAGAACTTTAAAATAATAATATTTAATAAAATTGTTGTCATTTAAAATATAACTATTAAACCCGCCGGCTTCTAGAAATAATTATTTACATAGATAAAAACACCAAAATGAATAAATACTACCGATACACATAAAAGTAATAACAATACGAGTGAACATATAATAATCACTTATAAATTAATATGAGGATAGTCCCAGAAAGACCCGTCAGAACAAGTAAATCAAATAAATAATGTGAGGAAATATGTCAATATTTGTCAACGTAGTTTCCTTTCGACTCCACACACATTTTGTACCGATGTTTTAAAGCTTCGATATCTTGTTTAGTGTGAGAAGCAACCAGCTCCTCAAAATGACCATCAACCACATACTTCAATTCTTACGTTGTTTTTGATGTGTTATTCACTTCTAAGACTGGACTGATACAACCCTCCATGTGGCCTATCTTACGCATAACTACAAAATCAAACATCCTCCTTAATCTACTCGGCGGCTTCCATCCTTGGCGTCCCTCTTCTGTTCTTACTCCACACACTTCCTAGTTTAACAAGACCCTCACATCTTAAAACGTGGTCCGTTTATCTATCCCTTTTCTTCATCAACGTCATAAATATTATAGACAACGTACAATTTCCCGACGTAGCAATGGACGAAGAGTTCTCGGGAGTCCAGTCGGGTGCTTAAGTAGCAGAATTTCTTAACTTTCTTCAAAATATCCCTTCCAAATCTAACACCCTTAGTCATTCCACTGTTTCCCATACTAAATTCTATTACCCTATTTTTTCCCTCTATTAATTCTCATATTGAACTTTCTCCAGGACCACGTTCATTCCATTTAATATGGCTTCCAAGTCTTCTTCTGACTCCTCCAATATAATCGGCAAAGCGTATGGTTTTTATTTCTTTTCCTTGCAGCATGATTCCGTTTTAACGGTCTTCATCTCCTGTCCTATATATATATATATATATATATATATATTGTGAGTTCCCAATTCCTCTTCTTCTCCTTCTTCGCTTCGGAGGGGAAGGAACTCGGTTCGTTTGGACCGAGGAGTGTTCGGTCTATTTCATATTCAGCATACAGACAGATAAAACAAAATTTTTTTTATTGGAACTCGTTAACACATACGTTTTCTTTTTTTTTTTCTAACGATCGCCGAACAGAGCGCCCAACTCGGGATGTGGCAGGCAGCGGGCAGGTTTCAGGCAGCAGCAACAGCAACAATTAGGCACCAAAAGGTCCTTCCTCTATTGGTACGTTATGGCGTCCACTCCTACAGCGACTCCCGCGGACGGCGGCACCCTGTATTTGCTAGACGTGTCCGCGATGACTTCTGGAGTTAGATTATTCACTTCTCCTTCTCCTACATTTAAGTCAGACACGTCCGCCCGCTACGATGTCTCGAGCTCGAATCTCTTTTTTTTTTAATGTTCGCGTTATTCTTTTTTTTATCTTCCTTGCTATACAATCCATGGAATACTTATTTTAAAAAGATAAATCAAATAATCAAATTCCAAGTACGATTTAAATTTATATTTTCTTTTCTATTTGTCAAATCGATTAGAGTTGCATTAACATCGCAAGCGATAACTAGCCGGTTACGTAATGACTACGTCACCCGCAGACGTTCGCATACAATTTATAATATATATCGGAATTTAGCGCGCCAAAAGTTTTTTTAATAAATCCCATAATTGTAACGGGTTGTTACAATATATATATATATATATAGATTCTTCGTTTTTTATCAATCGTTTCGACAGTTTGTTTGGCTCAGTCTAGAACTAATGGACGCGTTATCTCCATGGTTATGAAGCGTCCAAAATCTAGACATTATTTCTGTGAAACGTCGTCAAATACTGATCTGAAGCATCTTCACAACGCTGCTTTTGTAAGAAAACGTAGCATGCATCTTACGCACAGCTTTCTCATGTCTAAATTTTCATTTAAGATACTATCTACAACACTTTTAAAAGTCTACCTTGTCTGTATGTTAGTACACTTTTAATCGACAGTAAATTCTTTTGAGTATTTTCGTCACTGTTTCTGTCGTAGTGACTTCATTAAGTGGAAATGAAAAGTGATCCAGGCGGGGCAGATAGGCAAGCACATGCAAATTGGAAATTCAAACGCGCGGAAGAAAAGTAGCCTTCTCGGAGTTAAATTTATGTAATTTTCCAATTTTTTGCTCAATTTTCCTTCCGTAAGAACCTTGTATTATTATTATTGTTATGAAAAAGATTAATGAAACCGTTAAAGTCGTTCTCATGTTATAGCGTGACTAAGGGAAATAGGGATTCATTTATATATATATATATATATATATATATATTATATATAGATCATATACCACTTTTGTTTTTCGTGCAACAACTACTCGCCATTTATACGACAATTCGGATTCTCCTGAGACAGTCGCGGTAAAGGAACGTTCAAAAATTTAAATACGCAAATAATAATTTTTATTTATTTATTTTGGTGAACAGGCCACATGAGGGTGATCCTGAAACAGGCAACTCCCCTTCAATAGGGGAAGGGAATTGAAAAGGGGGTTGCGAAAGGTAGAGCCAGGTAGCCAAGGCTTTACTAGGGCCTCGGGCTGTAGTTTAAGGATCCTACCCGGCGTTTCGCCTAAAGAGATGCAGGGAAAATCCTAGAATACCTGCATCAGGTAGGTCGGGCATTGGGTACTATTCTCATGCCCTTCTGAATGACGGGAGACGAGTTTGCTGTGGGGTCGCAGCATTCCCTTCTCCGTGTCTTTACGAGTTTTATTATAAAATGAGATTATTATATATAAACTAGACGCGAGGAATAGTTACATAAATGTTAGAAACCTTCAATCGAGTGTTCGATTATTACAAACTTATTATGCAAATACTCTCGCCCGAGGTTCAGTGTTTTCACTAATTTAACCACCGTTATGTGAGACAAGAATCTCTCTCCCTCACTGCAATTACTTTGAAACTTGTCATTCTCTCCTCTTTCATCATTCTATCTGTGGTCCTTTTAAGTGATTGACTTTCTTAGGACTCATGTATCGTATGTTTGTGGCATATTCTTGTGTTTAATTCACTGTAAATAATGTCAGGCAAAAAATTAAGACTGGACCACAACTGCTTTGTTGAGCATATGTGTACGTTTTTACGAATATCTTCACTGCAAATGTTCTGTTCTGAAAATCTTAGCAGTGGAAACTCCGAGTTTTCATAAACTGAAAACATTTGCCGAGTCTGGCGGACGGAGTCGAAAGTTTCCACCACAACCAGTGTTACCACTCGTACCTAGCAGAGCTTTGTTCAGAGCTTGCAGCTCATCTCATTACGCATGGACGGACGAGTGGTTCTCTGGAAAACGAATTGCTCATCTGGTTTGATGTTGAGTGGGTGTATTGTAATGGGCTTGCTGAAAATCAAGCGACAAAACTAAATTGCCACTTGAGATGGACGAAACCATTGCAATTTCAAAACATGGTAATTAGCTATTACATTATTAGTGCATGATAATAGCAAGAGCCTCTTTCAGTTGATGACTGTATTGATTTCTGCTCGTACTAGTACACACGGTTGGTGTCCCAAATACTGTATGAAGGAAATAAATATTTAAGTTCATAATTAAGTAAAAGTGTAATTAAATAAGTAATTCCAGCCGTTAAATTTAGAAATTAACAGTAAAATTTTGTACAGTATTTTGCGTATCATCCGGAATTGGTTATTATTTATATTACGAAATAAAAGTTGTTCATGGATTTGCGTTCTGCACATGTGAATATTATGGCTGGTGGATTATTAAAATAAAGGTAGCGTCCAAATTCCAAGGTTCATAGATGAAAGTGGATAAAAAATGCAGGTGTAATGTATTTAATATGTGGGTAAGAAAACCATGGAGATGTGATGATCTTAGTAAATATTTTTTAGTATATAATGCCACACAATACAACCACCTTATAAACGTTCTGTTATTTGATCTTACATTCGAGACCTTTCCACGCCTACTGTCACGTTTCTTGAGTTTTCTTTATTTTGACATAAATTTCCTCGTCATGTACAAAACTTTAATGTTATTAGGCAGTGAACATACTATGTAATAATACATAGGCTTAACTACTGATGGGCAGATCAATTTTTGTTGAGTCGTTCAGAGTTTACTCACTTATTGCTACAAGTCGATTCTTTTAAACGACTCTTCGGCTCTCATAATCACATCCAATTCCATTCACAACGTTGAAGATTAATAATTTTGGTAAGCAATTACAGTTGGGGGGGGGGGAATTACTCACAAAAATCAGAAACGGAATATGTGATAATTATAAAGTAATGTATTTATCGAAAGTAATTTTGAATTTGTTTCTGTTGGTTAATAAATTTTTACTAAACTTGAGACAATAAGCTTTATCTGACAAATAATATGTTAAAAATTGTACTTATAATATATTTTTTCCTCTAAAAATCACCGATTGGTGTTCTACATATCAAACTGGTCTAAAAGACCAACCATTATTATTTTTTGTTGTTTCTTAATACTAAGTACGTATAATATATAATCGAAATATTAGATGATATAAACAAAGATTTAATTAATATATAGAGGTTCTTCAATTAAAAGAAGGATGAAAAAATACGTTCCTGGCAAGTTGAACGGTTTATTCTAATTCGGAATTCTACAACATCTACCACTTTGAATTGGTGAAGGTGATGCACGGACGATGAAGGGGAAATCTGGAGAGTTTTCCAATATGTTTAGTTGAGTCGAGAAGTCAAAATGTTTCCTCTCTAACGGGGTTCATGCCTCACTAAGTACATTATCCAATTGTACAATCCGGAATAAACAGCATTTCTTTCTAAATATTGATTGAAATTCATACGTCTCAAGGTCCCTGGGAATAAGGGTTAATGAGGTTATTGATCTCGTCCTAGCCGACCTTCCGGAATCTAAGCAAGTAATGCCTGGAATAATTTGTAATGTTATCTACACTGCAACCTAAATATTATCGCCTCCTCTTCTTACACTCGCATATGTTCGGTTACCAAGTTTTGATTGGTGTAACGAAATAATCAGGGACATTGCCCAAGCTAATTCGCCGGTAGTTACAATATCTATAAATATAATTTATTCTGCATATACATTATATATAATCTTGTGAGTTAAAGCTGTTAATGTTTATGTGGAAGGGGGTTATGATTTGAGAACATAAAATATTATTCAACAGGTGGAACAAAAAGCGCTGGAAAATTAACAAATCAAAATTAGGGCTGGTGCAATTTTTGGGATATTCGGTGAGAGTTAGATCAATAGTTGGGGTTTTTAGTATATACCAAATTCTTTTCCACGAAAAACTCAGAATATAAAATGAATGCATACATATATATACCGACGGATCAAAGACACCTGATAGTGCTGCATGTGCTACCATATTTCAAGGGACCACAAAAGTATATAAACTTCATGTCATGGCTTCGATCATCTACTGCGAGTCATATGCAATTAAAGCAGCATTAAATGATATTCAGAACTCAAACAACTCCAAGTTCGCCATCTTCTCTGATTCAAGAAGTGTTATCGAATCAATCCGTAACAAGTATAGCATCTTTAAACTCCTAATTTTATCCTCAGGTAAACAACTGACTTATGTATGGGTTCCCTCGCACGTTGGTATTGCAGGGAACAAATCAGCTAAATCTGCATTATCCAGCATAAACCCAACTAACCTGCCAGTGTCCACAAGAACGTAATTAAGAGTATAAAAACCAAAATCAAGGATAATTGGAACAATGAATGGATAAATATACAGACTAAACCCCACGAAATAAGGAACAGTAACTACGAAATACAACCCTACCAATAGAATTTAAACAAATGAGTTCAAACAGTATTCATCCGTCTAAGAATTGGTCGTTCTAGACTCTCTCATGGACAAACATAATAACCTGCGAATAATGTAACTCTTTATACTCCACCCGGCACCTAATAAATGAATGTGCGTACATGCTACAAAAAAGAAGAGAATACGGAATCAAGGACGACTACAATGACCCAAGATTTATAAACCCCATATTAAATTATTTAAAAGACTTAAACCTATTCAATAATATGTAATGTATCTCTAATAGTTTGTTTTGTACCCCTCTTTATCATTATTATATTGTATATATTATTATTATTATTATAAATACAGGAGTAATTGTAAAGTGAACGTGCTCGCTAACAACCACGTCGGTTGATGTGACAATAAAAAAAATCCAAATTAAGTTCCTGTCATGATTCTTTTAGAAATAAAAAAGACTATACCATACTGCCTGTTAAACAGAAGGATCTCTCGAAGGTATTTCTTCTCAGCTTAACTCGGGTCTTACCTATGTTGGGAATGCCTTGTACTCTGTTTTTTTTTCTCAAAGTTTTCACGTGCCGAGGGACTAACATCAATTTTAGAAGGTGTATGTACTTGGGTTGAACAGCTTGGGTATCCCATTGGATCAGTCGGCCAACTGCCTCCTAAAACTGGTAGAGGCACGGAGAAGGGAATGCTGCGACCACACAGCAAACTTATCTCCCGTCATTCGGAAGGGCGTGAGAATAGTACCCAATAGCCGCATTACCTGATGCAGGTTTTCGAGGGTTTTCATTGCATGCTTTTAGGTGAAACAACGGGAAGGATCCTTAAACTATAACCCTAGTCAACTCTTCTCTACCTTGCTCTACCTTCCATTTCCTCTTTTTCAATTCCCTTCCGAAGTTATTAAAGGGGAGTTGCCTTTTTTATGATCACCCTCATATAGCCTGTTAGCCTAAAATACCTCTTAAATGTGTTAAGCCTATCACTTCAAAATTTATTGCGAGTTTTATTGTTTATTAATTCTTGGGGATTGCCGCTCATAACCTTTTAGATTAAGAACCTGCGTCGAAACTTACTTCATCCCGACGAATCAACGATTCAGACAGGCGGTTCGCTCAAGACTGTACTATTCAAGCAATTTATTCACGACTCTACGACTTAAAGTAACTCATTTTTGACTCTACAAATTGAACTTTGAGTCGTAACTCTTTTTACTGAGTCGTGTTAGTGACTAGCTTTTATAAGAATCGGCGTTTCGAATCGATTCTCGCATCGTTTGTCCAATCTCCAGGTTTAACTATTTTTTTAGTATATTGCCAGTATCTTGAGACTGACGTAGTATGTTAGAATTCACTGCAGAAATTTAGGACAAACCTTTGAAAATCTGAATTAGATATGTTTTTTTATCTTTTGGGTAACAAGCTACATGACGTTGATCCAGATACTGGCAATTACCCTTTGATAGAATGGGGAGTGAGATGAAAAGGGGAATGAGGAAGGGAAAGGAAGGTAGTCAAAGCATTTAAAATGGGGAATACGTCCTGAAGTATTTGAATCGAAGCTCTCTTTTTTTATATAAAAACTTTACAAAAGAAGAAAGATTGTTCCATCATACGGTTTGTGTGATGTTTGTGGTGTCTTGAACTCGTGGTCCACTGGCCAAATTCTTGATTGGTGAAGACTGCGGATTCTGGTGATCGATGGATACACACTCCCGCGTGTGTGAAGTTACGGGCGATGAAAGCATATCCTGCGAAGATTGCGCCGAGTTGTGAGTGGATTACACACCCCAAAGGAATTCCGTCGTTCGGCGAAGATACAGCAGCGCCCACAGTTCAGGCACGCAAGTCTCTTACTTCTTCCGGATATGTCTCTGTCCGTGAGGCATCGGCAAAGCTAGAAACTAGAAAATTTTATGGCAGTCCAAAATATGTGGAATAAACTGACACAGATTGGTTAACACGTGGACCTCTTTCTACGTCTAGTCATCCAAACATATGGATTCCCTTTCAAATATAATTCTCGGGTTTCAAACCGGGTCAATGTTTGTTTACATTACTAAATCTACAATTGAATAAGGTTCACATACCTCTAACACAATAGATTGAGAAGAATAAATTAAACTTTTTTGCAACATAATACACACCTACACAGATCGAAGTTCTTTGCCAATATATAAAATCAATTGAACGCTTTATTTACTCCAGAATCATCACCATTCAAATTAAATTTCAACTCCATCTCTTTCCTGAAAAAACCAATGTCCTTTAAAATCTCTTCCACATCAATTTAAGCAAATAATAATATTTCCAATTCCGAACAACAAGGACGGCCCCAGCTGTGATAACTCTCTTCTCTCTGCCACCAAAGATGGTATTCCCTCTTCCTCGTACTAGGCAAAGATATGTTCATTTTATTTTTCTTTGCTTCTCTTGTACTCATACTACTTATTCCTTCATAAAATTCACATTCAAAGAGTTTCTTTTGTGTCCAAAGTACCACGTCGAATATAGCAAAATGTATGGTGACAACAGACAATTAAAATAACTTCAATTCAGTATAATAAAAGTTTTAAAGGTAAAAGCTATAGAATATCGGGTGGAAGCGGAATGATAGTAATATCCTGATGAGCGGATGGAAAAGTTAAGAAATATTCAACACTGCGGGGGCGGTGAACGGAAGAGCGGACACTCAAATTCCACAAGCAGATCCTGAAAGAATACCAGGTACACATAAGATGTAACTATTTCAATTTTCCAAAATTTCATCCTGAGAAGAAGAGTCAGTGGTATGAACTTGGACAGTAAATTTATAATATTGGATGAAAGCCTCTCGGGTTTCAAACTGTGTGAGATCTTCGAAGTGATTTCGCCGCAAGATGATGACGAGTAATGTTATCGAAACGTCGCGAGCCTTTGACGATCTTACTGAAAGGCTTTCATCTATTCTCTTCACGGGGAAAGCTTTCGCTCTACTAATAAATTTATATTCTGTACTTACTTGTCTTCATTGTTAAATCAAAATATAGGATATTAATTAAAATATTAAAAGATAAAGATTTAGTCTGTAAAAAAAGAAATATTGTTAACAAGTAACTGGTGCTTATCATGTTAATACTGTAACGGACAAACTCATCTGCTCCGGTTTTGGTGGAACGGAATCAAAGGAACGGGAGACACCAGTGAGCTAGGGACCATAAAACCGAGACACCGCGTCGCGATTTCGAAATTTCGCAATCTTTGTGAGAGTTTGGCGACGTCGGGTGGTATATTTCCCAATTATCACCATAAATTTTTTGGTGGATATGCATCCCTGCCACCTTGGTGATATACAGAAGTGGGGAGGTAGTTTTGAAATGGCTGCTGGAGATTGGTGGGGGAGATTTTACAGATTGGAGATTGTTCGTGAGAGGAATGATGTTTGGCAGATTTTTGGAGGAGATTTCCTGAGATTGTTCGCGAAGAGTGAGACGGGAGAGCTGGCACGACATATTTGGTCTGAAATTCCGCGTGATGCTAAACTTCTCAATTATGAGTGTGGTTGGAATTGTAGCAAGGGGAGATTTTGAAATTCTTCCTGAAACGGGAAGAATAGGTGGTCGGCAGCTTTGATCTGGAGGGAGGACGAACCAGGAAGAAGCATTAATCCGACACTGTTATAACGGTTGCCTGTACTGCCAGGTCTGAGTAGATTAATGTAAAATATTTCTGCTCTATGAGAAAGCCCATAACTGCGATCCTTGAGATTAGAGTTAAAATTGTTAGTTTTAAGAATTTAATGTAAATCATTTTTGTAAATATATATGTATTTTTTATTGACAAAAGAAGTGCTGGCATAAATATCAGAATAGAAATTGTAATTATTAATGTAAATATGTTTTTTTGTTAAAGTAAATTGTTTTCATTGACCACATGTCACTCCAAATTCGGAATGTGTCATGCAAGATGACAGTCCGCAGTCGACTCGGTAGGCCTAGGCCCTCAATGGGCTGTAAAGCCATGGAGAAAGAAGAAATTGTTTTCATATTTTTATTATAATAACTTATCGTTTATTTAATTATTCATTATAATATATTATATTACAAAATAACTCCTAAGAAGAGCACATTACACCTCCTGGCATTTAAGTCCTATTTTGAAAACATTCCTAGATGGTTTCAGAACAATGACGCACTCTGATGTGAGGTTCAGGAGCTTATACATCAACTATCATAAAAAATGGGAAATGAGGTCTGATGTTTTTTTCTTGAACTGAATATAGTAGATTTCAGCCTCAACTTTTCGGGCAATATATCCATAATTTAAATTTTGAAAAAAAATATTTTCATCGTGAATGTTATTAGTGGGCAATGAAAATGAGACGTGATGTTTAATGGGGGTGGAGTTCACCCTCTGCGCTTAACATAGTGTGCCTCCCCAGCAGCAGCATTCCTAGCGACAGCCGCACCGTAAAGCCTATAGGTTATTTTAATGGGATGGTAAGAACAGCGCGGGGAAAATACGGAGGCATGTATCAGCTTTTATGAAGACAGCGGCGTGCTTTATGGCTTTTCATAATGGCGACGCGAGGTGTGGCGTGGGGAGCAGATGGCGGCAGCTGTTGCTGTTCCGCGGACCCTCAATTGCGACATATATCTGGAGAAAAAAGTTTCTTCCAGGAATGACCCATTACGACGCAATTCGTGGAGGTGATAAAATTGGAGAGAGGCGTTACCCTAGGATTGCCCCCACGCTCTATCCATACTGGGCTGACCGCTGTCTATGAGTGAGCGCTGCTTACACCTGTACTCCTCAATATTAAATTTCTTTTCAATTTAAATCAAACAGAAATGAAAATTATTAAAAATACAGTTGATTTCGCTTATACAGAGATCCGTATTATAAGAATAAAGTTTTACTTTCTCGATTTAAATAGCTGTTTTCTTGTGAATTAATAGAACTAAACGAATGAAAACCAGATTATAACCAGTAAATCTCTGGATCTTCCGAAACTTCCTGGGCTCAGCTGCGGAAGACGGAAATTTGAAAAATACATTCTCTCTTCTACTACCTAAATACCATGACTCATTTATTGCTAATTATAGACCAACCGCACTTTTCGAGTTATAAATGACCGAAAACCTATGAGATATTGAAACAACGAACGTTTAATATCCTTTGAACACCAGGAAAATTTACCCAATAACATTTCATCCTGCCCGTTTTTAGAACTGAGAATTAAAAAATTCTTTGGAGTTCGTAGCACAAAAGCGCAAGTCTCTTCGCCAGTGATTAAATTGAGATTAAAATAAGTGGGGACGGGGGGATGAGTGAATTTTTTTATTAATTATTACAGAATATAGGAATAAATTACGAAAATATTTAAACAGCAAAGAAACGATTTGATTTAAAATTCTGATTTAAATAAAAATAAAATCTTTAACAAGTGCATTAAATTAAATAATACACAGTACAAAAGAAAACGATACCAATAATAAAAAATTTATATTGAGATTCTTTAAAATCATGGTCACTTGTGGGTTGGACCGAGAGAAGCAATGTAGTTTTATGGCAATAGGTCTGTAAATGTGAACTCTATTTTATCGAAATTAACTATACCTTCGAAAATGCAGCTGCATTCTGGCGGCGCTCTGCTTCAGACTGTTGACTTGGAGCTGATTTCGCTGCCTCGTAGAAGCCTTGGGCAAAAGTTATTGGAGACTCCTACAAAAAAGTCGCGAATCTCCTTGTATAGTGGACGCCTTGGCCCAAAAATAGCGAAGACTCCTATTTCTTCGTTCGGCGGCTAGCAATTTTCTTGTTTTAGATTCACTATAACCACACTCTCATCATTTTTTGATTGACAGTTCCATAATACTCTCACACTTCACCTCGGTAGGAGCTTTAATGCCCTCCTACTTAAATCCAGCAGCCAATCGGCTGCAATTCCAAATGGATAGCACCCATTGGCTTGCATTTCAACAACTGTAGCTAATTTCTGCTGCGGGGCGTAAACATCACATACGTTTCATATTATTCCGTTGCCTGTAGCAATTCCAAATTATTCACGTAACTTACGACTTGACGGAGGTAACTCCTTACGAATTAGCGACGGATGACCGTTTTACGTAGTAAATGGGCCCTTTCCTCTATGTTGACAAAAGGGTTGTCCGTTTGTCTTAAATAATTTCCGGGGAAAGCGAAACCACACTCAGCCAAAAACGCTTTGCAGAACTTAGGTTTACTTCGCGTACTTTTAACACATTACAACAGCAAACTCGACCAGCGTGTAAACGTGTTAAAAATTTGGATTGTATCTCTAACAATTTCACCGGAACTGCAAATAAAAAGTTATACATTTCGTCCTTAAAAATGTCATATCAAGTGCAAATAAAATTGCCGAGGAATTTAGAATGTACTTACTTGGAGTCGGAAGACACTACGTTGTTAATGTTAAAATGGATACATTTTCATCACAAATGTTTATAGTCCTGAAATTTTTACATTTTATTTTTAACATAATGTTATGCGTAAGAACATTAAAATTCTAATTAAAATAAATTATTTAATCTGATTTCACGCACAATTCATACGGTTAAAAATAAACTGTGAAAATATCAGTGCTTTATATGTAACGGTTTCCGAAAAAAAGGTACCTAAATTCGCTCTTTTCACATTTTCAAGGTAGAGTTCACACTCCTTGATTGAGTGGTCTAAACTGAACGTAGTTTTAGCCTACTTTTGATGGTCCTATGTTGAAAGTGCAAAGAATGATGAAAATTTTGTATTTAATTTTGATTCTTAACAAAAATAATAGTAATTGTAAATTTTGTTGTTTCTTCTATGAAATGAGTTGTAGTTGTTTACTAGGGTGGAATGAATATATTATGCCCTAATTTGCGGTCGTAATAATTATAATCCTTTGTAGACGGGGGAGTTGTTTTACTACTACAATAAAACAAATGCAATTTTCATATGAGATAATAAAAATGTTTATTTCATTTCATAATTTAACTATTTACTTACAATTCGAAATTAAGTTGAATAAAATAAAGAATTAATATTTTAAACCTAATCTAAAAGGGGTAGCTCAAATTACTAATCCCAGTTATCTGCCAGTAAGAAAACAACGTTGGGTTTGAGCCTCGGAAACTTTACTTTAATCAACGGACTAGACTTTTATGGCAAGACAAATTTATGAACGATTTGGCAAGACAAGCTTGCATAGAAGAGAGAATTGTATACATCCTGTTTTACACTCACGAAACAGCATTCTGCGGTTGACCGTATCTGGAAGGCCGTGATGGCAATACTCAGTCCGAGGTTTACATCTGCTCGAAGTTGATGATTTCCTACTACTGAACATCCTTCTCGATGTTGGATGAAGTCTCTGAAAGTCAGGGATCTCTAAAGAAAGAATTATCTCATCTCTGGGGATATAGAAGCCAAAATCCAACATTTTTGTGCTCCATTCAAGGCTACAAACTTTAATACCTCAAATTCATACTTATCTCCTATTTATAATCTCTTCCTGTGTGCAGTAGGGATTTCTCCTGCACCGTATATTTCTTTTGTCGAGAAACAGCAAGACGTTCTGGAAGAATCCCAATTCGTTCGTAAATTCAGCCTTATTGTTTCTCAAAATCAGGGTGGTCTGATCCTTATTCCAACTCCTGATTCCTGTCTTTATCAACGAGAAGAATTCACTTTCACCCCGACGTTCCAGTAGCTTTTTTGTTTTCATAATTCTTTTTGGGTTTCTTTTCTCCCCAGTGGGTCAAAGTGAAATTCAACTAACAGAAGTTCTCCGCGTTGCACTGGTGCTACCATCACGACGCGACAAATTCGTTTTAATGGTTTTACAATTTAGCAGCATAGCGGCATTAATAAATTTTGCTTTAGAATATTTCCAAAACTAAAGTTAAATTTATGGTAATTTACAAAATAATTCGAACTTATAAAGAGTGTTAAGGAAAATTTCGTTCTATTAACATTCAACTAATGTTACTAATAAAAGTGTAAATACAGGGCGAGTAAAAGTTGTTATATTTAGGCTATTTCATAACAGACAACCATGAATAATACAACAACGGTCCTGTTATTATCAAACGAAATATTTCTCAAAGTTTTATTTGAAATTATTCGCGACCGCAAAGTTCCAATTCTTACTGGCATTTACAGAAATTTCTTGGGGAATCGGTTTTACTCACCGTGTACTCTTACATTGCAACAAATTTATGATAATAAGAAAGAATAAGCCTTTGAGGTCGAAAAAAATACATTGATGGAGCAGAAAAATGAAAGTCCATTATAATAATATCAAATATAATTTTATAGTTGAATTGATAATAAATGTACACACGTTGACATACTAATACTTCGCATTATCCATATTTCCATGTCTGGGAGATAATTAGTACGAATAAAAAAGCTTATTGCCAAATATCCTCTTCAGTAATTACATTGAGATTAAAGTCTAAACAAATAGAAGATGTCTACATTTCGTCATTAATTAAGGAAATCGTAGGATAAACATAAAATTGGCTAAACGAAGGCGAGACCTAATCATTAATTTTTATAATAAAAATTTATTCCAAAAAATGTAAATTTAAAATGTATTGAGAAAATTTGTATACTTAAATTATGCATTATTAATTGAACTATTTTGTATGAAGTGTGAATTTTTTCAATATTTAACATATATATATATATATATATACAAATACAGAAAAGTTGATAGCAATTATAACTATTGTTCAGTATTTGCAGTTCATAAATTTTTTCAAATGGTTTCCTTGGATTTAAGTGATATATTTCTTTCTCTTTTATTTATCAGTTCCGTCCGTAAAATATGGAACATGATTCGAAGTTATCATAGAGCACAATTGTTTGTTCTCAGAAACAGTGGCACTTTCTTTAAAACATCGTGCATAGTGCATAAATAAATAAATATATTAGAAAACAAATTTAATTAACATATAAGAAACAACTTCATCATATAAATACAACGTTTTATCCAACTTAGTGGACTACTTCTGGTAAATTTTTTATTTTTCTATTTTTTAATTTATTATATATATTTTTTAATTTTACTTATTTATGTATTTTACTTAATGCAATAATTTTTTGAGTTTTCTGGAAGTTTTATTAATTAATTTTTTTAATTACTTGGAAATTAGTACTAGAAAGTTAAAAATTTTGGACTCAATTGTTTAATACAATTATGTTTTATAATTTTAGGATTTCAATAGTTATGATTATTTTGTGTGTAATTTATACACATCAGTAAATGAAATTTCAATAAATTATACGCAAGCAAAACCGAAGTTGAGCTTATAGCTAGCTATACACCAAGAAATAATGGAACTGAGTCGTTGCTAAGAATGAATATTAATGATGGAAATATGAGTTAATTGTTACTTGATTGATGTCTACCGTTATTTTAATTTTGCTTATCATAATTTTGGCAGATCTTAAACCCATGATAATATTCAGTTATAAAAAGTAATTCAGTTTAAATTTCTTTATTTTGCAATTTTTGAGATGACTAACAGTGTTATGAATTTTGGTACTTCACTCAAAGATCATAGCAATCCACATTATTAATGACGTAGAAATATGTATATATAGCAGGCAAGACAGGCCTATTCTAAGCAAAGATGAGAAAATGAATTGGGTAATTACAGGGACCAATTGGAGTCATAGTTTTAACCAGAACATACTTTAAATTTTGTGCATAAAAATATATCTTCGTAGAAGAGAAACGTAACAAGCCTCCCAGAAGTTTCGAGAACGAGTCAAGAGGGGGAATGATTAAAAAATATTAACACCGTCAGTTCTCGATGGCAGGCGCAATCAGTGTGTGAATTCAGTCTAGAACAAGTTGAGCACGAAATTTGAAACATAAGCTTCACGTGTTCGAAAATAATTTTATAAATAAAAGGTATGAACACAATTAGTCCCAGAAGTACTCTGTCAGTATTCCGTGACACACCCCCGATCATGACGAGAGGTTCAGGATTTCGGGGTAAGAAGAAGAGAAGTTACGTACTATATTCCATTTTCCAGCAGGGAGTTGGAAGAAACTTGCCCACTTCTTGTGTTGTTTAAGATCGAAGCTTGGAGATGTAAAACGTAAAACTTTTCTTCTAAAGCAACATTCTAATCAATAGATTAAGTCATTCAGTTGTGGTACGCGATTGCGTATCACACCCAAATTTTAGTATTTAATATATTTTATGTGTGTATATATATGCATATAGTAAAGTAACAGAAGTTAGAAAGAAACTAGACGGAGTCATGATCATGAATGAATGCAATTGGTTAATTAAATGACGAATTACTAGACATCATATGGAACATAAGGGAAAAATTAAGATTTGGGTATTACCTCATTGGATGAGGCCGGAGAAGCCCAGAACTTTCTATAAAATCAGGTGACAGGTAGTAATTTATCTTGTCAGCTAGGTAAACAGGAGAATTGATCTATGTCAAATTGTTTTATTCATATTAATTAATTTTACAATATTAAGTATTTTGCACAGTTTTCGTAGAGAACTGTTCTGAGGTATTCGCAAGGCAACCTTCCGGGGAGAAACTCCACAAGACAAACATAGTATTATAACTTGAAGCCTGAGAGGTGCAGTCTTTGTCTGAAAGTATTTTTTCCGCACTGTGGAAAACCCCAGGTCATCCAAGGTTAGTAAGGTGGTTGACTCAAAAGATTGCTAGGAGTGGCCCTTCCCGAATTTTAAGTTTTTAGAGAGGAATGGTAGGGTCGCCAACCCCATTGGAGGACCTGGGGAAGATAGAAAAAGCTAGGAGACCAATCACGTATTAATGGAGGTGAGTTCGAGGTGGAGAGGACCTCGATAAAGGGAGTTGTAGGTGAGAGATCAGCACTAAGAAGGGGAAGGTCAGACTCGCAAAGCTACGAGTTTGAAGGAGAGGTGATCTGACTGCAAGTATTACAAGGAAACGACACCACAATAAAGGCCTGCAGCTTCTATGCTGACCCGAAAGCTGCTTTTGCGTTGAATCCAGGGCTGTCGGTCAACAATGAAACTAAGGGAGGATGAATGCAAAGTATAATCATGTCATATAGCCCTGAGTAAAAGTAGATTAAATTTACTTAAGTCTCATGCTTAGTTAAGGCTAAGCTAGGCAAATAAAATTAATTAATTCCTAAATATTGTAATTTTGTCGAATCTTTTAACTTTATAATAATAAGACTGTTTTAATTTCAAAGTTGAGACTTATTGGTTCCCACCCATTTAAATATAACTCTAATTTTTAAATATATTTATAAATTAATAAAATCCATGCCACAACCTTGATCCTCAGCGTCTTTTATTGTTAACGATTGAACAAAGCGGACACTTCAAATTATAATTTGTTAATAAGAATCATTTTGATGTTAATTAAAACGTATAATCTCATCATCTTAAACCTACCACAGTATGTTATATCTCTCACATATTGCTTAATTTATGTTTTATTTTACGGAGCAATTGTTTAGATTACTTTTTATCAACAAATTATCGCGATATCATAAGTAGTTTTTGAGTTATGATTTAAATGGAAGAATACTGTAACATAATTTAAAAGTCAGAGCGGTGGAAAAGGGCGGCTGACGGAAACACATACTCAATACTATGGAAATGCTATTAGAGAAAATTCTAATTTGGTATGTGAGATGAGAATGTCACATATCATAAATGCTCATCAGATGCAAACCCATTGCATTATTTATGTCTTAAAGGTGCCAATTCTTTGTGCCCATATCAGAGAAAAATAATTGCAGGATTGGTGGCCAGCTGTAAACATAAAAATAATTTGCCAGAATCTTTAATGAATGCAATAAAAGCAGTCTTCAAAACAATTGTTGCCACAGAGGATCTAAAAAGGTGTAGTAACATATACAGAAAATGTCAAAGAGTCGTTGAACCCAAAAATTTGGAAACCAGTCTTAAAACAGGATTTTGTGGAAAGACAATAGTTCAAATTGCAATCAACGATGGTGTAATTACTATCAATAAAGTTACACAAGGCAGATTGAAAGTGATTTCAGAATTAGGAATGGAGCCTGGGAAGTATTGTGAACATGCACTAAACTTGGAGGATGAGACTCGTATAAGGACTGCTGAAAAATGGAATCTGTGAACCACAAAAGGGCCAGGAAAATGCAGAAATAAGTTTATATTTCAGGAGACGAATCATAATTCAGCATTAGAATGTGAAACTTGTGCCGCAGGGAAGTTTTGATGGTTCTTAAAGTATGCAAGATACACGTTTAAAGTTTATTTTCCACAAATTGCATTTTTAAGAACCGTTTCCCAGATAACTAAAAAACTACCAAAGATAACATTGTGAAAATTTTCGTGTGTGTTTGTTCCTTCTTTATCTAAAATATGATGCAAAATCACTTGGTCACTGTAATAGATTATCAGATAAAAAATAATATATACTCCAAAAATGTTTTCCATTCATCACGAAATAAAAAATGTTATCTGTTAAGGAATTTAACTCAAAAAGTATGTTGATGCAAGCAAGAAAAAGATGCTGTAAGAAAAAAAGAGAACACAAAAATCTTTTAAAATAATTGAGTTATCAGATAAACGGTTCATGCCTGCATTGTGAAAAGAAGTCATTCAAAATTTAGTAAACGTTTGTTTAATTAATATATAAGTCAGTTTTTGTAACCTTCTAACTGTCATGGACATAGGAATAAAACGAAATAAGAAACAAAAAAGTTTAATTAGTAAAAATTTTCCTACTCTAAGCTGTATGTGCCCCCTTAAGTAATAGGAATTGCATTACTTCGCGAGAAGGAAAATCAACAATATCAGAAAGGTCTAGGTCTGCCAAAAATGGAGAAGGAACAATTTCTAATATCAAAATACTAATAAACTGACAATATACAGCGAGCGACTAATTTAAAAACCCATTTCGGACTTGTAATGCAACAATGAACATGTTTGGCGAATGCTGCGCGAAGGGTGAATGAGAAGAGATTATCGTTGTTGTGCTTTAACCTGACTGTAATTGCAGCGTGAGCTCAAAATGCGCGGACACTTGTTGCGCCTCGCGTAACATGTGTCTGTATGCAAAACACGCAGTGCAGTGCGTAATGCTTCTCACCCTTTCCTCGCCATCCCCCCATTCCTCCCACTACCACCACATTATAGTCTTATTGCTGGGTTTGGTAGGATTCCACAGCTACATGCATTATCGCTGATTATGTATTTTATTTAGAGGCTCCATATCCTATCGACTGCTTGTTAAGTATGTTGTTTAAATCAGGCCCACTGTGGCATTATAGTTTGACAACGTTCCCATATGCCGGATTTTAATACAGTTGGTAACTCACATTGACTTCCTTACTATTTATTGGTTTTGTTTCCTACTATCCTACATCATTACCGTACGAAAATTAAGTCAGTCCTCCAACTTACCGATGAATTTGGTTTTAACTGATTTTTCACTGTTTATAACAACAGTTATGCTACCTTTAAACGAGTCAGAAAAGTAATATTTTCATTGTACTTAATTCATTAAAAGAGGCTAATGTAGGTATTTTCATTCCATTTCACAGAATTATTCTTTGTTTCCTTTACAGTTAATTTAATTTTAATCGTTTTATTAATAACCTCACAATTACTTCATTATTCGATGTTATGGATTAACTCTAATGAATAATTAATCTGACAAATCGTTTTATAATATTTGAAAAAATCATGTAATTCGGTAAAGAGAAAGCTATTGGACAGCCAGCCAGTAACAATTTGAGCAATAGACTGCGCTCTTCGTCAAAACGATTGTTTGTACACGTGTGCACTGACTTGAAAGGATGTTAGATTGTGCATCGTAGGGAGTTTCCCTTGACATACTTAATTATTTCTTCAATTTATTCGTAGATTTTCTCAATTTCTTCTTCTCCTGCGGCACTTGTGGGCATATAAACTTTTATGATTATCGTTGGCTGTTGTTTTGAGTCTAACGTTATCCTAACTAACATTTCACTATATAGTACATAACTTATTCTCTGCCCCAACATTTTATTCATTACAAGACCTACCCCTGCATTTCCTCTATTTACTTTTGTGCTAATCACCCTGAGTTGAGATCCGACCAAAACCCTTGCTCTTCCTGCCATCTAAATTAACTAATTCCTATTATATCTAAATTTAACCTTTCCATTTCCGTTTTAAAATTTCCTAATCCAACTCTTAGAACGTTATTCTTTCTAATTCTGATGACATCCTCCCGAATAATCCTCCCCCCCCCCCGGAGATCCAAATGGGGGACTATTTTCCCTCCGGAATATTTTACCCGAGAGGTTGCCATTATATTGTTCCGATGGGGAGGGGGGTGGTGGACTAGCATCTCCACACGGTAATTCTTTCATACATACCAACCTACCCGCACATTTATATATATTTATATTCAGGTACATCCTTCTCTCAACAATCCAAAATGATGCCCAACACTGGTCGTCCTAAAGTAACAATTCCTCTTTCAGCGCTAACTTCACCACAATGTGTTTAACGCTTACGACTTAAAAAATTATTTTTAATATTAAAACGTTTGTTACTATTAAAAAATTATTATTCTTATATATTAAAATTTACTTTCATTATAACTATTACGAGCATTCTGTATGCCAATTTCACCTACATTAGGCATAGAACTCCTTATATTTACTTATCATAATTACTGCCTCTAACGTCCCATAAAACTGCTACTGTTTCTAATAAAACGTACAATTATCCAAAATTATTGCCTAACACAGGTCGTATTTTCGTAACAATACTCCTTTCTGTTCACGACCCCATAATCTGTTTATACATTACGGCCTATAAACGTTAGAGTTAATTTATTTAAATCCGCAATTAAAAGATTCGAATTGATAATATACTTAAATTTTCAATCATTACAGTTCGTTTGTTTTTATTCACGTCCGTTATGAATAAACGATAGGAGCCGTGAGAGACAGGAACTGCGGAAAGGAAAATACTAGAAGCCTTTGAAATTTGGTGCTGTAGGCGAATGCTGAAAATCAGATGGGTGGATAGTGACTAAAGAGGAAGTTCTAAACAGAATAGGGAAAAAGCGAACAATATGGATAACTTTGACCAAGAGAAGTGTTAGGCCACGTTTTGAGACATGAGGGTCTTGTAAAATTAGCATTACAGCGAAATGTGTTGGGTAAGAACAGAATAGGGAGGCAAAGGATGCAATACGCTAAGAAGATTAGGGATGATGTAGGTTGAGCTATTTATGAAGAGATGAAAAGGCTTTCTCATGATAGGTTAGCATGAAGGGTTGCATCAAGCCATAACAACAATGAATAAGCGTGGTTTGTAATAGAAAGGAAATTAAAATTGTTTTTAATGATCATTGCTAATCATGTACAATCAAACAGTTAACATATTTGCACTATAAGTACCTGTGATTCCGAAGATCTCTATTAACTACACTTCTCACACGAAAAAAAACATAAATTCAATGCATTTTACGGATTCATAGAGACTACCACGCGCCATTGAGAACGAAGCCTTCTTTAAAGTTCAGCTGCATTAGTTGCAGGTATACAGCCATAGTCCGTTAGCTTTTGCATATGCATTAACTGAAAGTGCACACATACACAAATAAGCAAGAAATTTACCTACGCGCGCACCCTCTTCACAAAACGTCCTGATGATATTATTTATTAATTTCACATACTGTAATAATATATTTTGCCAAATTTAAACATACGACAATAATCAAAATTAACGGGGAGTTAACTAGAGATTTTGAAACGTTACATGTAAATCCTAGAGCAGCCGTCTCGAGTTTATGAATCACGAATGCATGCAGCTCGTTTGGGTAAGGACAACGATTATAATGGTAGATGACTATGAAATGATCCCAATTTAATGTATCAACAAATTATATTATTTTTACTATTAATTATTTTTATTTTACAGGCGTCAAACGGTAAACTGCTCACTGCTGCTGCTGTTACTACTCAAAAACTACTTGCATCTGCTTCGTCTCCTAACCCTATCTGTTCCCACTTCTCTATTTGTAACTGAGTCTATCTGCTTCTGCTCAGCAATCTCAATGACTTCCTGCCTGGTTTCAACGTCTGCTTTAAAACCGCCAAACTTATCAGAGTTGGAAAACATTTACGACTGTTTTACTATTACGTATTCTCATTTTTACCAACGCCAAATATGGTGATTTTCAACATTGTGATCTATTAAACCACCGTTCACTTGAAAACCCAAACATATAATATGTATTTATGAGTATATTCGCAGGAAAACTCATTGTTATTAACGTAAAACTACAAATGATGGTCAAAAGTCTATCTGATCTCTTATCACGAAGATTCCTGGTTCAAAGGGAATTGATGTGTGTGTGAATTTCCATACTGTATACCCTTACAGTAAACACAAAATAGTTCCCCGGTACTTAAGAAGAAAGCCGGTGTTCTCCCGAGCAGTTGACGGGTCTATAAATAAAATTACTATCTTAAATATAGTCTATTATTAAAATGTAGCGGTGTTCACGTAGATTTTGTCGTACCACTTAGTATTTAATTTGGTACGATCGTAATAACCTTTTGCTAGACGTAGAGTAGATCAAATTAAGTATTTTTATTTATACCTCTAAATAGAATATCTAATTAATTTGTGGCTGTAGAATGGTGTTTCTCAAAGAAGAAACGTAGTTGACGGTTGTCAGAAGATAAATGATCCCTCACTTCCCTCTTTCCAGCAGCCCGCCCCCTCCATCACAAACCTCTTTTTTTTTGTTCAATTTCTAATTTAAACGAATAGAGTGTCGCCGAGACCCCGCCATTTTTGAGAGAGTTCCAGAGACCGTTTATAGCCGCGAACGACCCCCTACAATGGTACGCATTTACCAGCAATGGGCAGAGGCAGAGGGCTGCCTCCGCCGCACCATAAATCAGGGGGCGATGGTGCTGCTGTCTGCGGCAGGCGACGCAATTAATGTCCCGCTGGGGGCGGAGATCGCTGACAGGCGCCTCCTGCAGAGAATCTTTGGTCTGCGGATGTGTGCGTGTGTGTGGCGTCTTCTCCACACGGAGGTGCGGGACATCCGTCACGGCCTTTGTTGGTATCACTCGTCAGGCTATTAAACGGTGACAGACACGAGTACAACGCCCGGAAATAACACTCATTATTACTCCACGTATGTTTCAATGGACAGGGTGGATCTTGGAGAGCTGGGATAGTATTTCCTATGTTAGGGATCAACCGTTTCCTCAATTGCTGTATTCTTTCAATAAATACAGGAAAACTTTAAATTTGTGGTCGTCATTGTTGTGTGCTTCGCAAATCTTGAGCCACTATGATTCAGGACGGCAGCTATAATTTTCTGGGCATTCAGACAGTATTATAACAAAAAAAGTAAACGACCAGTGAATTATGTGTCATTCGGTCCTTCATTTTGAACTTAATGATGCGCTCAGCACGGACTTAATACAAACTTGCTACGAGAAGTGTCCTTGTAATTAATAAGAAACATATGGGTTATGTATGTTGAGACTAAATACATTTTATTATATTAAATGTAAATAATATTTAGAATTTAGTCTGTTGACCATAAGAGAAACGTGTTTGTCCATTGTTTTATTGTATAAGGCTAAAACTTCCAGAATTTTCGGTGACAGAACACGGCAGAAATAAATTACTGAATATCGATTTTGTCTGATCAAAAAAAAAAAGACCTGACCAGACGTACTAAATTCAAGACAAAGGCATTTTGTTGACTATGATGAACTAGCTCAGCTTATAATCAATCATATAAGGGTCATTTTGTGTTTTATTTTGCAGCACAACTACAGTCATAACACATTTCAGACAGTAGCCCAGACACGCACCTGTTTTTCCTTTGTAAAACGGCGGTTTTATCCTCTTTTCTCGTAATTCAGGTTGCTTCGTCAGGCGACTCCTTCCAGTGATGAATTCTGCCGTCGGTACCTGGTTATCTTTCTAGGAATTGTGGGGTCCGGATTACGTAGACGGGGCACCTTCTGCTCACTGCCGTCTATCTTCTTTTCAATTTACCTCCAGATTAGATTTCAAACTTCTACTCGACTGCCCAACTTGTTCCTCCTTCATATGCTCATGTCCGACTGCCCAACTTCTGCCACTTGACCCTTCCAGGCCAACTTCTCATGCCTCCCACCATGAAGTGCATGGTGGAATCCCTTAACTTCAGCCTCCAATTAAAAGCCAATTTCGCCCGTGGTTTCTCTCCCAAATTTCTGGAATGGGACGCTCCCTTAAAAATTCTTGGGGTCAAGAAACTGGACTCAGGTACCAGATTAGTAAGTCGTCAAACGATCAATCTGTCACGTTCCGGACTCCAACGTCCGCCTATCTGGCGCCTCGATGTTTACTTGTCTCCATTATTCTTCACCCAGTGACGAAATAAAATGACGATTCCCACATACATTAATTACACAACGTATACAGAAGCGGACACTCTTTTCCCTTGCCGTCCGGAAGTGCTTGATGGATACAGCAGAAACGCCGCGAGTCCTTTAAACGGAAGTGACTCAAAATATTATTTCCGTAGGCAGTCCATTAGCTCTGCGCCACACTGCTCCCCGCGTAACTGGCGATTCAAAATATCACTGTAAGACCTCGAAAGAACTACGTATTATCTTTCCATTTTCGCGGAGAAGGCGGGAAAATCACGCCTATTTCGTGTACGGGCAGAAATTAGACGTACGGAAGTGGAGCTTAGAGAACCAAACTGAAGAACGTCTTGGTGAGAGTAACTCATGTTCATGCAGACGGACCTACATTCAGATATACTTTCAGAGAGTCATTACAGTATGATATATAATCGAAAGTTGAAACATTGAAACATGCATTTTATAAAATGAACTTAAATTTCTTAATTAAAATTAAAACAAATTGATTGTCTCACATGGGAATGGTGGGCTTAAATACCTGGTCCTTATATTTCGAACACGAAATGTTGGTTGGAATGGCTACTGTGGCATTTAGCTGATGGCTTTGTCGGATTTATAGTTTCATTTAGTATTTTACCAACGACGACACCGGAACTCGTAAGTAGATCTGGCCGGAAGTGGTGACACTTCTGGAACTAGAGTGCCGAAAACACCACCTTTGAAGTCTGGCTGAATATCTTCACCAGGATTTTCACGTCCGATCAACAATTTAACTAACGTTCCTAATCTTAACCATACTTAGCTACTGCTGAATTCCTCCTCCTAACTTCCCAACAATTCAACCTCCACAACTCCTCAAAAACTAACTCCTCAAACTTCTTCCCCCAACCTCTAAACTTCCGATCTCCCCCTCTCCCGGCGAAATATCTACCACTTTTGCCAATAGTAATTCATTTTATATTTTAGAATTTCCAATACGTAGTTCACATGTCTTGATTCAAAGACGTGAAGCCTCACGTACCAAAGGTTACTGAAATTTTTGTGGGAAATTTTGAAACGTGACAAAATTTTGAGACAGAAGCTTATCCTTTAGACGCAATTTTTTACTTTTCTGGCCAGCGGATCCTAATCCCTTTCACAGGTGGTCTCTTTAATGGTTGATTGTTCAGTCATTTTGAATTTTTACCACCACAAGTTCCACAGCACGGATAATTTAGTTTGACAAATTTATTTAAAGTAATTGCATTAGAATATATCTCCCTAAAAATGTAGTAAATATTAGATTTATAGTCAAGACCATTGTCTTTATAATTTCATATTACACTCGTCAATGAATTTAGTGTTTATTGAGCTAAAAAGTCAATTTCATGCAATTTATGACAATTAACTTTAACGACAATACATGTCAAAAGATGTGTGATAATGTTCTTGTATATTTGAAAGACTATTACTGACAGACGGACAACTTCGTTCCTATGCCTATCACAGAATACCAAAATTTCGTAGGAAAAGTTCGGAAAAGCCTGAAGTTTTTAAGCAATACTATGAAAAATACAAAAATAGCAAACCGAACGAAGGTTACTAATAAAAATAAGCAAATAAAGTAGTGAGACATATCTTAAGGAATACAATGATTATTAAAATAAAGTTGGTAAAACATTTACTTTGCGGATTCGCCAATTTCACAACTAAATTACAAAATTAAATTGATATGTTTCTTAAAAACCTTTCAGAATGAATAAGCCGAAGAATGAATACTGTAGAAAATGTAAACACTTCTTCAAAGATACTAAAATTTAATGAAACTAACAGTGAAGTTTTCGTGTTGAGGCGAAAACTCTCGTCGTTTGGCATCCTTAGCTTCCGTCCAGTAATTATCAACCCTGCCTCTCAACATCGCGTATTAAATATTATCGATTAACCCATTAAACACTTAGGCTTCATTTATCAAAGTCAAACTCCATACAGCTTAACTTCACCTCTTTGGAACTAAATTGTAGACTTAACAAAGGGAGAGAAGCTTGACTGCGGTTGGCCCAGACTCAGAAGAATAACGTGCTCCTAAATCTTATTTTATTCCATTGATATAAACATTTTGCACTTGAAAATTTCCTAAATCACAGTTGATATGAAGCAGTTCAATTTAACTAATCCTGATGAAAATTATGAAAGCAGTGGGATTGTATTTACTAACTTTGTGCAAGACCTTATCTATATAAATGAAAAGGCAATGCATGCTGTGCTCTCCAGGCGTCGTTCAAAAACACTGCAATTCATAAGGTTAACGCTTATGCCTTCCTACACCATTCATCTAAATGTGAAATATTTGTGTTTAGAGAAGTTTTCTGTTAATCTTTTGAAGCTTTAGGTTCCTGTCATCTCCCACATTCGGGTCCCACGTCAATCATCTACTTTGCGATTTCACGTTTGTCAATTAAGCGTTCCTACACCGTTCACTCCATTGCTATGAAATTTTGGTGTAATGTAGAAAAAGTTTCTGTAGACCTTTCCTTCCCCCATTTCAGGCCAAAAAAATATGAACACTAAAGAAATAAAAATTGCACAGAATCTATTATGACATTACGTAGCCTGCCAAACAAGAATATTTAATTGCTGTTAAGCTTCAACTACTGTTTGAATTAAACGAATATTTTATCTAAGTAATTATTCTTTTTAATTATTTGTAACATTTATTTATTGGGTGGAGTTATTTTGATTTATTAATTTAAGTATTATAATATAGTATTGATGGGGATTTATTATTAAAAGAAAAGAAAAGTTTAAGTTTAAAACTCTGACTTTAATATACACAAAACATTTTGATGTTTACTAATTATAAAACAAATTTATTAAAACAATTAATTTGCATGAGGTTTTTAAATCAGTGTTCTCAGTGAGGTGAATTTAGAAGCTATTTGGGTTTCTAATGGCTATAGGCCTGGCAAATACAACGATACCCGCGGAGCATATACATCTGAATCCCAGTCTGCATCGACGAATTATGGAGGATGGTTGGTGCATCAGGATCATCACCGTCCGTGCTGGTCCAATGTGGCGGAGACTCCCTTATCTCCTTCCGGCGGCTGTCAGTTTAGTTTTAGGTCAGAATTAGCCGGCCTCTCTATAAGAAAAGCTTCACTCTCCCAACAAATTCTCTATGCCACAATTTCTCTCCATCTCCCCTAACCTGTTCCTCCATTATCTTCCATTTCCCCACATCCATCTGTCTCCAGTCTCTGAACACCTTCTCACTCCGGTCTCCCAACACTTTCTCTCCATCCACTATCATCCGTCTCCCAACATCATCTGTCTTCTTCCCCAAAAATGAACTTCTCACAAAAACACCAATCAGCTGTTATCCTCTAATGCTTCTATTGGCTTGCTCTTTGGCAATTGCAGCTAATAGGAAAATTTTCAGTTTGCTGGACCTAAATACTTCATTTGTTTTGCGTTTCTTTGTGACCAAGCTTCGCTCGCAGCTTCTAATATCCGGTAGCAGGCCCTCCCAAATTAATTACGAGCGGTTCCTTTTCGTGAATGTATTTCCTCTTCCATTCAAAAGGAAGGGTCAATGTTTTGTCCTCAGGAATACGAGACCCACACGCAACTAGTGAAACTTATGCACAGACCTTAAGTTTCAACTCGCGTATATTTAGTACATTACATATTTAATAAATAAGCAAAACCATTTATAAATTGCATTGAGGTACTAGTAGTGCAACATGCGCTCGATTTTAGTAGATGTCTACACACATTATTAAAAGCTAATCCGACGGAAGAGATGGTTCAGGTATCTTCTGATAAATATAACTGACAGTTTCTGTCTATTTTTCCGTATTTATGTTCTTATTTTTGGTACCAGTACATTTCTTGACTCTAATTAAGAATGACATATTCTAGTTGTATCTCAGCCTATGGCAGAGGCGTAACAAGGCATAAATATTCCCCCTCAAGAAAAGTAATGTAATTATTCGAAAATAATTAACTTTATGGACAACTGACATTATTAAAATACAACCAACAACTTGAATTATTTCGTGTTGAATTTTATTTTATTAGTCAAAACTGAAAATGGAGTTATAAGTTAAGCATATCAACCAATTCATATATTGCGTATCGGTTCTTAGTTGAAGATACGAGAATCGATTACAAAAGTACTGAACTGTACCGCAATATGTGTGTCGAAGCTTGATTGGTTTAATCCCTGTATTATAGAAACATCTTGCTCTTAATCCGTTAAATTTATAAATTTTACAGATATGAAATCTCGGATAATATTGGCTATATTGTTTGGAACTGTGTTCATTCTAATTATGTAGTACCAGATATTGTTAAATAAATCATATTCAAATACCATTATAATTTGTAATATAAGGGAACAGATATAAAAGAAAATAGTCTGAAATTATTTAGATTTAGATTAATTAATTATTGTGTTAGTAAAATTTACATTTTAATAAAGCAGTTCCGTGTTGTCTTCAATTAGTAATATAAAAATACTGTAAAATCTATGCACAGGTCGTCTATAAGGTTTGACTCTACGTTAACATTTTATGCAACTGATGCATGAAAAACCCTACTGGGTTTAAAAAACAAAAAAAACATGTATCAATATGGAGACTGATAAAGTATCTTCTTCTCCATATCACAGTGTACCTTAACAGCTTTATATTTTGTAATAAGTATACTTATTTGACAAAAAATTCTGCTTTATTCTTTAAATTGACAGGGTACATAAAGTTGATCAAATAAATGGAAACTTATCTTTAGTAGTATAGGAAGGTAGTTTGAAATGGTGGTTATCGAAGGCTGAGGAAGGCAGAGAAACGTTAAGTAGGGCCCCCAAGCCATAGTTGATGGATACTTACTAGATATTCTCCTGAACGGAATGCAGGACAAACTCTAGAAGACCTTCAACAGGCTATTGGGTACTTGGCTGCTGGACGACTTTCCGTATGCCGTATGCCTACGTTCTGCGACCCCGGACCGTACAACCTTCTATACTAGTCAAAATGTTTTGGATTGGAACTTACAACACCATTCCACAATTAATATCTAATTTCGACCGTGTAAAGTTGCCATATCGTTTTATTAATGTCAACCGAATAAATTATTTTCAGGAGAAAGTATAGAGTAAAGTAATGGCTAATGTTAAACATTATCCAAAATAATCATCTGTAGATACTAAATGTTTGGGATGACTGGTACTGTTGAGGTTTGAAAATAAAATAATCTTGTTTCGCAATCACAGAAATACTGTTTATCATAATTTCGATTAATATATTCTAGGATTTAAGAAAAAATCGAAGAGAAATTAGAGTGAAAATATTAAAAAAACTTATTAAAATTTATTCAGCGAAAAATATATTTACAGACATGATTTTCATAAACGAGGTACACGCAGAATTACTAATTTATAAAAGAACATTTTCTTTGGTGTTCTCAAAGATTGATTTAAAAAATCAGTCATATTTCTAGGAAACATGTAGAGTATTAAATGAAAATATAAATCAAGGTCTATTCGAGGTCTCATTCTAATAATGAATATTTAAATATAGTGTCTTTATACTTTCAGTACAGTATTCAAAATAATTTATGACATAAGAAAGTATTATTCCAATTAGAAAAATAACTCTTCAAATATAAAAAATAGAGGTTTCTCATGTAAGCTAAAAATAATAATTTAAATGTATTTCATTACTTCTCCTGTGTTTTCGGGGAGAATGATTGAAAATATTGTATTTCCTCGTAGTCATTTTCCGTTGGATCTTTCGTGTAGTAATTAGATTCTCGTTCATGCCCTGGTACTTGCAGATACTGAGTTTTTGGTGAATTCGAACGTTTGATTTTATCCGAGCGGTCAGATGAAACTTGTTCGTACATTGTTATTGACATTTCTGAACCATGAATTGATTTACATTTTGCTGTGGTTAATTTCCGGCGTCTGAAAGCCCTAATAATTATCACTATACATGGACATGCCAATATTCCGCAAACAGACATTGTGATAATTACAACAGTCAGAATGGGAAACGAACTATCAGTTTCTTTCTGAAAAGCTGAAGCTTCCAGTACTTCACTAGCATTAATAAAAGAAAACGTTTCCGTTTGTGGCCGAGCATAAGTACTTGTCTCAATGGTTGTCGTCTGAAGGTTCCTGTCTTCCTCTGTAGACTTAATTTGGACACAGTAATCACCATTATGAAAGTTTGATACAGGTAACCCAGTAAATGGTTCTGAATCGAAACATATGGCATAATAGAATAATGATGATGTCATGTGCGGATTTAGATATTCGCAGTCACACATCCACGGATTTCCGAACAAGTTGACGTCAGGTATATCCAGAGAGAAATCCAAATTCATAATTTTATTTATTGACAAGTCCAGTGAATTCAAGTGCGGCATCAACACGAAAGCATTTTCCTCTAACAACTCTATTTCATTTTTTGATACATTTAAAACAATTAGCTGTGGCGTATCGAACGTCTCATTCGTAATGGTTTTCAAGCCACAGCCAGACATATTTAAAATTTGTAGATATCCATTTGACAATAGAGGCAGTGACTTCCGTGTTCCTAGACGATTATGACTCAAGTCTAGAAATTCTAGATTAGCAGCAACGGAAAAAATGACAGAAGAAATGGCGATATTGTTAAAAGATAAGTCTAAATTTGAAATTCTGGCAAAACTATAGAGAGTTGAGGTCTCGAATACATTTATATCGTTTGTCGAAAGATTTATTTCTCGTAGTTTCGGTAACACAAAAGTAGAGTAGTCAATTAAGTTGAATCCGCAGTTGGTAGCTTTAAGTATTTCTGCTGTATGACTGACTACAATAGGCCTTTCAGCAGTTAAACCCAAATTATTATGACTTAAGTTAATTGAGCGCAAATTTTTATTCTTTTCAAAAGTTTTAGGTGGTATTCTTTTCTTGATGATGTTGTGTGATAAATCGACTTCTTCCAACTCTGTCAGATCGCCGAAAATATCCCCAGAGATTTCTTTCAAACGGTTGTGGTCTAGTCGTACCAGTTGCAGATGGTAGTGGTATTTATTGGCAAAGGGATCACTGCCGACCAATGGTTGTAGCAACCCCAGGGTATTAAGTCCCAAAATGCTGAATGGCCGGCATCCTCGAATCTCCGTTAGTTCATAATTACTGCAGAAGGCAGTCTGTGGAACACTCCGCGGCGGAAAACACATGCAGTCGTGGTGAGGAGTAGCGGCGTCAACTGCATATGTGAAGAACGCCAGTAGCAACAACCGGCTCATCAGCTCGAGTTACCTGCTAACAGAAAATGAAATTGGAAAATTAATACAATTATTTGTAAGCAACTGCTCAAGCATTGTTGACTGACATTGACATTGTGAAAAGCATTCTACTCTTTCATTTATCGATAACGTGTATTGTGGATTATTCCAGATTTTGCTTGTAACAACACAATTTCTTTAACAATTATTATTATGATTTCTTTTAAAAGCCCATGAATTGTTAAGCAAAATTGTAACATACCATAATGATAAAACACAACTATATACGGAATGTGGCGGTACAAAGATAAAAACTTGAAAGAAATAGAAAAAACTGCAAAGACGGTAAAAAACCTAGAGATTTTGATGCTGGTCTGAGGTTTTCTAAAATTGGGAATTTTAAAATCACTGCTACTTCTTGTTAAATTTTAGTTCCAATATAAATTATCACAATACTTACATGGTTTTGACGGGGAATATATAACATGAGGGGTTTTTGATCTATTAAAAGAATTACATAAGCCATATGGCATTAGAAGTATACATTCAAACATATTTAGAGTAAAACTGTAAGAAAATCAGATTAAACCTGTAGAACCTGTCTCCAATTTAATTCGTTTTCTAGAACGAATTTAATTCAGAAACCTAAATAGGAATATTTGGAGACAGGTAGAGAAATGCAGAATATCCAGGATTTGAAAGGCGCCAGACTGCCACGAAGAAACGTACCTGCTAGATAGGTGCAAAAGATTAAATATGTTTGTCTACTACGGAACATTGACCCATAGAAGTGTTCTAAGTTTTACCCCTTCATTGGTAAATGCAGATTCCGCGTTAGGTGAAAAATTAATGACGATTGGAGAAGACACGTTACGTGGGGTGGCGTTTTTCCCCTGGAGGAAGAGATTGGAGAGATTTGCTGGAAGGTGACAAGGCAGTGAATTATTCAGTGTTTACAGTTGAAAGGAAGAGGAAGTAGGAGGAGAGAAGGAGCAGTGTTGATGGGAAGCTGTGTGTAAAAGAAAATAGGGAAAAGGAGTGAATGTGGTTTTGAAGTTGACAGAAATATGTTAGGAGACGAGAGAAGAAATTCCGTCAGTGTTGTTTTGAAATTAGAAGGAATTAAATGCAATCAGGATACGTTCAAACGTTGTAAGGAAGAATAAATTCAGAAGATAAATAAGACACTTTCAATAATTCGTTGAAATCAAACAAAAAAACTGCAAAATGAAATTACAATATTACAGCCAAATGTCTGCTGAGACGTGAACGAACTCACTGAAACGAGTGACTATTTGATCCTCTACGTCCGAAGGAACGAAAACTCTGTTTTCCGTCTGATAAATAACACCCTGTATGAGAAATGGTCACCACAGGGTGTTATTCAGCATCCACGACGAATTCCTGTAAGGAAGAAATAACTTCGTATCTGCATGAGAGTAACCGAATGAAGAATAAAACAGATCGTCATAATAAATTAGGTTTCTACTACACTTAAATCCTACAGTTTTTAGTAATATAGATAGTATAGGATCGAAGAAGGAAATTGTGCTCAAACATATAATTGAATACATAATTGGAAAACATTAGTAAAATTTTCTTAATTAATTAAATAATTAAAACCCCCTTATTTCACTTACTACCTGAAAAAATAATTGGCTACTTATTGTTTTAGAAACTAAATATAGTTAAATGAAGGTACTACTCATATTATAAAGTTCAATAACACGTGAATCATACTGATACCTTTAAGGTATTTATGATAATACCTCAACAAACAGATAACCGGATATAAAAGAATTCTAAAATCTTTTATCCTTTATAAAATACATATATATGGCAACATTAATATTCATAATATTATTTTAATAATAATAAAATAATTGTTTTAAATGTTATAAATTTTCAGTACATAATTATTATATAACCATATGCGTTGCCGACGATATTGTAGTATTAGGGGAGTCAGAAGACTTGGAAACCATAATAAATGGCATGAAAGTGGTCCTGGAGAAAGAGTTCAATATGAGTATTAATAGAGGCAAAACCAAGAAACCAAGTAATCCGTGAACTTAATACTTACAAAATTTTCATGTTCATATGGAGAATTAACGACCCTATAAAAGACATCAGCACAAAATTTCGGAAAATTTTTAGCATAAAGTAGACGTTTGTGGTCTTTCTCAAGAAAGTAAATCAACTAAAGATATAAACACAAGGAGCATAGCCAAAAGATAACTAACTAATACACTTTAATAAGCTATTATATAATTTATTTATTTACAAACCGTCGTGTTTTATATTGATAATAAATTTGTTCGTTTTAATAAATAACATTCCTCATATTAATCTTTTATGATAGTCATTTTTCTTATCTAAAACAATAGTAGCCTATTATCAAAATTAGTAATTCTAACTGACAGATATATCTTAGTCTGACAAATGTAGCAAATCTGAGTTATTACGTGAATCATCCGATTTAGACGTTAATTTTCCATAGGTTTCTATTATTCACAGACGTTAATAGACCCTATTTTCATGTTCATTTTGTACGTTAATAATTTAATTGTGTTCACATGTTGCTGTCTATATGATTTAACAGTAGGAATGTGTTCAATTTTTGTCAAAACTTGCATTCCAATGCTTAACACTTATAACTACAGTAACATAACATAAATATGGTTCAACCATTTTAATTTTTAATGAGTAACCTTTGTATTTAATTAATAATCATTGGATTGTATAAAATCTAAACGCCTGTTGTTTCCATAAAACATCCCAATATAATTATTTTCTTATTAAGTTTCTCCAAAGTTTAAAAATAAATCAAATATCTGAAATTCACTAATTCTGCTGGATAAATGAGACCTCTTGATATTTATTTCTAACATTCTGTAGTTTTCAAAATATTACTGCTACATTAGGAAAAAGTACATAACTATAACACGAAATTGCACACTGACAAACATTCTGTAGCCTCCAAACATTGAATGAATTCCAAACATTCACTTTATTGACAAATTGCTAAGATTTTAGATGCTGACACTGTGGAAAACATCCGACACATCACTGTGATTAATGTAAACTGATACAATAAAATTATAAAATTAACAATGGTTCGACTTCCTTGTCTACCTATCTTTGCGTTAAAGTTCTTTTTAACTTTGCTTTGAATTCGTCACGCGGTAGGGCGTTCTTGCGGCAATCACATGGCTAAAGCAACATGGATTACGAAAACATTGTGAGGCATTTATGTTGTCACTTAATTTTTTTATGTAATTTGGCTACTTCTTTGACATAATAGGCATATCTATCACTTACCAGATAAACAATGTGAACTAACTATCCGAAGCATCGGTTTCTCAAACGGCTATGAACGACACAAGAATCACTACATTCGTGGAATGAATAACTTCCCACAATTGTGCTGAACATCTCTATCCCAAGCCAAGGTTAATAACTGATAAAATATATCTGTCAATAAGATAAGTGACGCTATCGCTGTGGGATGGTAATAATAACAACGGCGTTCAACCTTTTCTTTTTCACCGTAAGGTAAAGCATTGAATTATATGGACTTTTATTGATTATAGTGCAAATTTTTACAAGTTTGTAAGTTACCACACATTTGTCAAATAAAAGTTTCACCATGGAACAAATTTAGTATGAATATTTTTTGTTTCTAGGATTTGTTTCTATGGATTCCTAGTTTATAGAATTTTCAAACACGTATGGAAAGAATTTTTTCGTACTCAATCCTAATTACTTCGTGTGGATTTAACGACGCCTCCCCAATAGGATTAATATTCCGTGATCGGGTAATAAAAAATGTCTGTGGCCACATTTTCCTTCAGAGCCATTCTCGTTTTTTCCCAATTTCTTCATTGTTATTTACAATAAATAAAAATACGACCAATAAGTCAGCATATGAATTTATCAGTATTTTGTCAACAACGTCGTTTCGTCTCCTTTTTGAGACTTCCTAGCGCGTACTACAAACATAATATTACAAGAATTTAAATATGGGTTCTATGTTACAATTTTTTAATTTATATATAAAAAACGCGGTTCAAACCGTACAAATTTATCATTTCATCATATTTACTCCTTGACTCCCTCAGCCGAAAAGATTATTGAATGAACATGTGAAGAATTACATGTTAAGAATTTAGTGTCGCACATGGACCATTTCTAGTGACGGTTACGGCCAAAATGATGTAGTAATAATGAATGCTTTCTGCAGTTAAATTATAAAATTAATATATTGTATATTAATATATTAAAAAGTTAAACTACTATAACAAAAGAGTATCGTAAATTTAGTTCAAATAATTCGTGTCTGAGGAAGTCTCAAAAAGGAGACAAAACGTTGATTTGGAATAAATAGTGATTTTATTTTACAAATGATATAACCCGGGTGAAATCCGGAGAACTTTTTTATTCCTGATGTGGTATTTCCTCTCTATCTCATTCTATACTGCTCTTTACCATTTTCATATCTCGCGTTTTATATGTACCCCTTTCATCAATAATTTTGATTATTCATTGTATTATCCATGCTTTTCTATTGGTCTGAGCTTTTCTTCCTATTTTTTCGTTGGCTGCTAGTGCTAGAGTACCCATTTATTTTCTATTCTTTCTCTGTTAATCTACTCTTGATATCTTCGTTGAAACTCTGAAGCGCCTCTTGTTTCAGTTTTTCTAATTCCCATCTCTTTGTTTTAATTTCTTTATTGAGCTCTATAGAAAGTACAATACTTAATAGACGCTTATTTGAAAGGGTGATGCCAACAATTTCTTCCTTTTTTACGGGTAGAACCATAGCGTACCGTTGGGTTTTAATTTATAGACAAACGCCTACACAGGGCGTGGGACTCGCATTGGGAAATGTCAGTACATAGTATTATTTCCTACCTCACAGCAGATGCTCCACAACAAATACATCCATTATATAAACTATTTTTCCTCTCTGGATGTTTACATTTAATCAATTTGCTATTAAATGAAGATGTGGGGAAAAATACATTGTTTAATTGGGGAAATGTAAAAATACTGTTAACTCCCTAGTCTAATGGGTGAAATACAACATATTATACAGATAAATTACTACAGAAAATATATTATGCAAATCATTTAAGCAGAATACGCTATGTATATTTAGAACCGCATAAATATACAGAATAAGATGTAGGGGAAAAACAAGTCTGAATTTTATATTAAAGCACTTAACATTTTCGTCACTGAGACAAGACACAGCGCCCCCTTCTTTATGCAAAACACGTCCAGTCTCTCGAAACTGCTTTAACCAACTTTAATCAATTGTTCCGTTAGCGGCGGTTTATTAAATTAATATTGGAACCGCTTCTGAACTGTTTTCATAGATTTATAACCAGAGAAGAAGGATTACACTTCAATGTACCAATTTGTCTGTAAACAACGGGAATCGACGAAAATTGTAACATATAAGTTGAAGATCCTCCGGAAAGTTTAAAACCCTTGTGGTACATAACGAACCACACATTGCACACAGATTTAAATGTTCCTACGGTACAAGAAGTCATCCATAAGAAAGCCATCAATCATCACGCAGTCTTGGACAATCATCCCAACCCACTTATAAACATACTCCTTGAAACTGTTATAGATAAAAGACTTAAACAGGTGTGGCCAAGTGAACTATTTTAAGTTAAATGATTCACTGTTTATTTCTATAATACAGGTGATATCATTAGATATCTTCCTGTAAATGTTACTATTAGAAACTGTCAGCATTTTAGCTTATAGAATTGTATTCTGATTGCTAAATAAATTATGATAAAAAAACATATAGGTTTCTTCGAAATAGTGATTATAAATTACTTCTTCTCGTCCAATAAAATTGCATATTGTTTAAATTGGTTAAACTGTGAATAATTAATAGACACAATCTATAATTATTTTAAATTTTAAGTCCTATGCCTATCGTAAATTTGATTCCTTCTTAATTAGAGTCCACTCGATTCATGTATGCTGCTTTTATGTTTTAAATTTTAACAACATAAATGCTTTTTACCCAAAAATTGTTATATAACATTTGGGATATAACTTACACGCATTTTCATATATATTTATTTATGTTTAATATATTTGCGCTCGAACCTGTCAACTGAAGGTTTAAAAATCTTGGAATCCAAATTTTAGAAGATTATATTATAGGTTTATTTAAAAAAATGCGGTAGGACGTTGTCAGAAGACTGCCATATTGTTTTGGTGGTGTCTATCTAATCTGTTGCTTATTATCCAGTCATTGGTATCAAATCACAATGACAAGTTACACGATTGATCAGCTAGTTAAATTGAAAACTTTATTATCAAAATGAGTGCTCGTTAGTGCAAAGGTAGCGCGCGTTGCGCCTATTTAATAATAAAGCAGAGGTGTTCCTTCAAAGTTGAGTCTACAACGTATAGTGGCCAAATTCCAGAAGACCTGCCTGGTAAACAATCAGCGTCAAAGGTCCGCCAGATCGCTCTATAAAATGGTGCAGGAGAACCCGGAGCAGTAAATACTCGCTGTGCATATGAACTTCGCAAATTTTGCGTTGGCCTACACTCGTACAACACCCAGGGCTCGAAGTTAATGAACACGGACAACGCTTTTTGTTTGATGTCTAATTTTGTCTGAAAAATCATCTGTACCGAAGAGGTGCATTTTTGGATGAATGGCGATACTAACAAACACAATTGCCGTACATCGGTCAGACAACGCCAAACCCCACGAGATTCACCAGGTGGCAATGCATCAACAGGAAGTTTTTTTTTTGGTTCCGGTTTTGAGCCGGCGGCGGTCTTTGCTATACTTTTTTGGAAACGACATTGGTGAGGCCATCATTGTCGACGGTGAACTCTGAAGAACGATGATAACTGATTTTTTTGGCCCAAGTAGAACGATATTGACGTAGAGTGCCACACAGCAGACACCACGATGGATATTCTGAGAGAATGATTCGAGAATATGGTTATACATCGCACAGTTGACATGACTGGCTACCTAGGTTGTGCGATTTGACCCCACTAGGCGTTTCCTTGTGGGGTTTCCTGACGTCGCAGGTCTATACTCTTAAAGTTAACGTAACCTAGACCATCGCAATTATTCAGCTGGATCTGTGCGGCAGTCATTCAAAATTAGACCACTCTAATCTGTGCCACCGAGAAGTCGCGGTCGACATTTCAACGATGTTTAATTCTAAACATAAGGAAATACATGCGTCTTTCAAATACAAAACGAATTTCGTTAAAATCTTACATACATTTTGTTTTATTCCATTTCAACATCGACCACCCCTTATTGATAGGCCTTTATAATGGAATAATTATTTTTATTAATTTAATTAACTTTGTTTAAAGATAACTTCTATAAATTTTTAAAGTATGTTTTATCATATATGGATTTATGTTAATCTAAGACACTTTTCCCGTTAATGTATCACTTGATGATAGCCAAAAAGTGGGACGAACCGTTGTATTTCTTTTTGTGTTCTTAATTTAATCAGGTTTGTAATTACAGAATCTAACAGCACATTTATTAATAGATTTGATTAATTTATTTGCAATGCAATGGGTATAACCTGGTGGCAATGTTTAAAAAACATAAAATTAAGCAGTATACAAACTTAAAAACCAGAATTGGGCAAAAAATATAAATAAAGAAGAAACATAGTGCTCCATTACCCCAATCAAACTATATTGTAATATACTTTTTTGTGTATAAAACATTTATTAATTTAAAGTACAAATATGATCAATTTTAATATTTTTGTTTATTAATTTAAGTGAAGACACGGGCTTAATCTCGGGGGATTTTGGGTCTCTCAAGAGATGGAGTATGCATTAGCTGAAAATAGAAAGAAAAATCATTGAATGTTATTTATCCAGAGCAATGAGCAAGTTTCACAATTTTTATATCGCTTACCCACAATTACTGGCCCAACAAACATCCACCTCTCGAATGTTTGTGCGTCTCTGGCGTCTTGCAGGATTTGATCACGTCTGCTCACGTCCGTCCACTCGTCTGCCTTCTGGGGTCGAGCCACGTCCTCTCCTCTCTTTGTTTCACTTGCCCGCCTTCTGCCCTCTGGATATCTGCTCTCTGGATATCTGCTCTCTGGTTCAATCGCCTGCCTTCTGCGCTCTGCTCCACTCGCCTGTCTTCTCGGGTCTGATGCACTCGCCTCCCTTCTGGGGTCTGATCACTCGCCTGCCTTCTACGCTCTGCTCCACTCGCCTGTCTTCTCGGGTCTGATCACGAGCCACCCATCGGCTTCCCTTTTATACCTTCCGACGGGAATTCCCCTATTTCTCAACATTTCGGGGTTCCCCGCCCTCATTTTTCCCGCGGGGGTTCACCATCGTCATTTTTATACAGGCAAGGCGGGCCTCCCCCGCGGGGAACCACCATCTTTCGGCCGACTAGCCATTGTTGTTGGCCGAACTGCGCCTCATAACGCCACAACCTTACAAAATCCCCCTTTTTATCACACACACACACACACACACACACACACATATATATATATATATATATATATATATATAACTATTAATGATGTCCTACTGTCCTCCGTACCTTATCTCTTTCACTTCCTTGAAATGACCAAAATATTACATTTAATATATCAAAGGCCATATGGTTTTCAAAATATTACTTCATTTACCACTTCAATTCGCTCAACTTTCTTAATATTAACCCTATAATTATTATATTAATCCCTACCGTAAATAGCTAATCTTTATTTGAATCACTTCAAACTCTTTGAACAGGCCACTTACATGCTATCAGGTAGACTATCCAATCACGAACTGTTCTAGTAAGAAATGAAAATTTTCCTACATCAGGTCTCTGTTTTCTTTGCCAGATTTTATTCGAGTGATCCCTTTTACAAACGTAAGTGGGAGGTAAAAAAATACCATAAATTATCCAATAAAGTAAGGTTACTTTCTTGGATAATTTATGATCATTTTTGCTAAAAATACAATTTTCATCTTTGATATGGATAGTTCATGTATTTTGTTTATACTTAACGACAAATGCATATTAATTTTTTCACATAATTTTCGAACTTTTCATTATCCAATAAATAAAAAGTGATGTTCAGTTTACGAGTAAATCATTGTGTCACTTTATGACGTATCTTTAAAATAACGAAGTTATTTAAACTTTTTTCACACTTAAGAAACTAACATCGCGCTAACTACTCTTTCTAAAATATATTTTATTAAGGTTTATAAATTAAAGTCCTTAAAGCAATGATACTTCTCCGTTCATTTTATGACTAATAATATTTTCTAAGATTGAAGATTCATAGGACTTAGACTGTTGCATGAATAATATGTTCTAGTATTCAGTCCTTAGATTGGTCTGACGCGTCCCTCAATGATAACCTATTCTGAGCAAGCCTTTTCATTTCTACATAACTACCACACCCCACATCCTCCATAATCTGCTGAGCGTATTCCATCTTCCGCCTCTCTCTTCTGTTCTTACCCCACACATTTCCCTCTAATTCTAATTTTAATAGATCCCTGTGTCTCAAAACGTGGCTTATTAATATAACTTATCACTTTTCTTGGTCAAAGGCTTCAATATTGTTCTCTTTTCTCTTATTATGCTTAGAGCTTCCTGGTTTCTACTTCTATCCACCCATCTGAATTTCAGCATCCTTTTTATTCTGGTGCTTGAATAATATAACAAGATGAATTAATACAATGACTAACAAGTGAGATAGAACAATTTATTAGAAAATATGCAGTGTGATTCAGCTAGTTTTCTAGCTTAAGAGAGAAATAAACCGTTCTGAATTTCAGATATTTCGCTAACAAATAACGATCATCTCTGCTTAATAACACATATTCTTAAATTGGGTCGGTCCATAATACCGTTCTCCATTAGATTGTCACCGCTGAATTGTGAAGCCATTGTTTATCGTTATTCTTTACTGGGAGTTTTTTATTTGGAGTTTGATTATTGCGAACTGGGGATGGAATGTTGTTAACAGTCCGTTAAGGTCATTTACCAGGGTAATTACTACGTAAAATTAAGTAGAGAAATGAACACTTCTGTCACACTTCACAATTCTTCCTGAATCGAGGATGGAGTGCTGCAGAATAATAGAATGTATTCCCTTAAAAGAACTAAATTGCTCATGACTATCATAAACCGTTACTTTAGGAACGCTGTTATAGTCGGCGAAGATTGTTTGCCTGTATGTTAATTTAAAGAAGAAAAACAAAACTCCGTGCTAAGTAAGTTACATAGCCTAAAAAGCATGTTGTGAGTTTGGTGGAACTAAACTTGAGTGTTTCACCGTGCATTGCCACCAAGAAATAAAACAATAACACCAGCTGCATAATCGGAACAGTCAAGACGACTTGTTGTTGCTATTAAAAAATAACTGGTACACCTGTGTTGTTACTTCACGTTAATACATGCCCGCAGAAGGCTACAATCACCAGATGCGCCGATTGCTGAACTTGGTTTCTTATCTTATCTTACATATTAACTTTCCTCAGGTATTTATCATATCCCTTCTCTGTCTAGCAACATTCAGGAACAAGTGTTTCATGATGAAGCATCTATTAAAAACTGACACAACTATTTCTTCAACTCGAAACCACAACAGTTCTACAGAACACTGACAGGTGATTGCGTGATACATGAACACGAGTTCCTCAATGGAGCGTCTTTGTACCTACTGTAGACACACCAATTTCTACAAATACTGTTATGGGTACATTTGCTGACGTCGTAGCAGTAGCCAGCAGCGAACAAATGGGCATCACTACATCCTACATACAGCATTATCTAAGTGTTATTTTATAATATCAAAAAGATATTTATTCCATAAAATTATTTTAAAGAATATTAAAGTTTTTGTTTTTTTATATCAAAGAATTTAATCGTACAATTTTTCTTTTATGCTTTGAGAAAAATTGAAGAACGGATGGAGATGATAGATAAGATCTTTCATTATTGGGCAGAGAAGATCGTGGAAGGGAGACCTATTTGAGTGCAGTGTAACACAAATGACCATATAATTTGAGTTAATAGGACTAAACGTTCAGAATCAAATATTAATTCCTACTTGAGCGTTTTCTTTCCATGTATCCTGAACGATAATGGCGTCGGAAACGGCTTGAACGGAGGAGAGGAGATGGTCTTCGTTTCATGGTTCCTCCTGGATCATCCAGCAGATTGGCCAGCGGACAACCATTGCAAGGTAAAAAAAATCTCATGTTCATTTGTGATCGTACTGTCTGTTATTGGAACGAAATATTTATAAATGAAAACTTTCTGTTTGTCGACACATTAGTTGCGGCCAAAGACCTTATACAACGATTAAATTATATTTGTGTTTTTTTTGTTACATTTGTGTAATTTCTTTTCTTTAGATTAATTCCCGTCCATTTATTATTAGTTTATTTTATTTAAATTTGTGTGAATTTAATTCCACTCAATGAAGTGGTGGCGCCCTACCGGTAACGTTAGTTATCATCAATATTAGAAATAACCAGATCAAATATATTTAATTTTTTGTTGTTGATTTCTTTTTCATCACTTTGACTTTACCGTCAATCTACACGCTCGAACCGGCGAATTAGCTTGGGCAATATCCCTATTTATTTCGCTACACCAATAGAGGCCGGAACGGAAAATAAGGATGGTCTCTTCCGCAGTTTTACAATTGGTGTAATATGCGAGTGTAAGATGAGGGAGTGACAACATAAATAACTCAACTCCACCAACAGATTGGAAAACGGGAATAATTGTACCTGCATTGAAATCTGGAAGTAAAACGGACATATGAAATTATAGACCTATTAGTATAACCTCAGTACTATGTAAAATCATGGAGCAATTAACTACGTACATTCGGGACGCACTTGAATCTAAAGGGTGATTCTTTGAAAACCAACATGTTAAATGTTAAATTCAGATAATCAATTTGTTTCAAGATCTAGCAGACGAAGTCGATCGTGGTGGTAGAATAGACGCCATTGTTATTGATTTTGCAATTTTCGATGTAGTTCCTCGCGATATCTTGATCCAGAGATTAGATGGGACAGGTATTGACAAAACATTAGTTCTCTGGGTGCAAGAATTCGTAAAAAGTAGACTACAAAAAGTCAAAGTTGGGAAAGAAACTTCAGATCTCGGATCTGTAACATCGGGAGTCCCCCATGGATCAGTTATTGGCCCCATTACTGTTTCTCATATTTATTAATGATTTGCCTAATAATATAAATTCTAAGGTCCGACTTTTTGCAGATGACTGTGTAATTTACAGGGAAATTAACTGGGGAACAAGACGCCGCTACTCTCCAAACTGACTTGGATACTCTAAGTACATTGGCTAAGGGAAATAAACTCAAAAGTAAATGTAAGGCGATTAGTTTTACTAAACTGTGCGTTCAATATGCCTTGGAATATAAAATAGATGGGGAAACTGATCGAGGAGGTAAACTGTAAACACCTAGGCATTTATTTCAACAGTAAGCTGGGGTGGACGGAGCAGGTCAACTATGCTACAAGGAAGGCTTTGTCATGAGAACACTCAACAAGGGGAATGCGAAATCTAAAGAGATGGCACTTTTGGAATATGGTGCAGGATGCTGGAATCCGTACAGGATAGGTGAAATAGAATCCTTAGAAAGGGGGCAAAGAAGGACCCCAAAATTCGTACAAATAGGACCTGGAAACGAAAAGGTAAAGCGGCAACGGCGGGATACGCTACAGACAAGAAGAGAAAGAACTAGGCTACACATTTTCTACAGAACCTTTGAAGATCAAAAACCTTGGCAGGAAATTCGAGATAGAATGAAAGAATCGACTCGGAACGGGAGGAATGATCTTGTTTAAATTACAAGCAAGGCACCAAAAAACAGACGTTGGAAAATACTCATTCCTATATGGGACAATTAATGAATGGAACAATCTGCCTGCAGGAGTGTTTGGGGAACTTCGTCTAACAGAAAGAAAATTTAAACTTTATCTAAGTTTAGTGTAGTGTAATACAGTGTAGTGAAGTGATCAGTGCTCCGAAATCTCTAAAAATAAACTAAAGCGAAATATTGTTTCCAGTGTTTTTTTTCAGGCAAAAATAATATTATTCCTTTTTCAAAATTGGTCTTCTAATAATATGATTCCACATATATTTATTTATTAGGTGTATATACGACTTATATTGAATATAATTATATATTTAATTATACGTTAAATATGGTTCTTACGACCAGATTATTAATTATTGTTTGTTCTATGTATCTGCCACCGGGCATCTGCCCATTTGTAGATATAATAAATACATACATACATTTATTCATGTCTCAAAATTTTAGCAACATGTAGGTTTGAAAAATATAGGTAATTAAGATGATTATGGTTTCAACGAAAGATTTGTTGTGTTTTATTGATAAAAATAAATAATCCAATTATTTAAAGGACTTTATTTAACTTTTTAAAAAACCTTCAGACTGATATGCCAATGTTTTATTTATTCCATGCACGAGCTTTTTCCTTTCGGATAAACATTTGAGAGAAAGTGAAAATCCTATTCCCGTATTTGTGAAGTAAACCAATGAAAGGGTTGAAGAGCGGGCATTGTGGAACTATTAATACGGTGGTTTCGAAGCTTATTATTAACAACAGAACTATTTTGTGACCCGGGTAGTCCTTTTATCCGTGGCGAAAGTGGCTTGTAAAGGACCCTTCTACCAGCTGAATAGAAGCGAGTCGAATCGTTACGACGCTTTTTTTTATCTCCTCGCCATCGAAGTCGTTCATCCAAATACCCACGTGAAAGCCTCACATATGCACACTTTGGCCTCACAACGCATGCAACTTTTTTACTCGCCGTAACCGTCTTTGACAAAGCAACAAACCAGTAAATATGTCGTCCAGGTCCCCACGTTAATGGATTACTGGGAGCCGTCAAAGGAGACCTCTCCACACGCTCACATTGACAAATGCTTCCGAGGCTTCAGACCTGTCACTCAGGCTTACAAACATGGGCCGCTATTCACAGGCGAAAATCTGATAGAAGCAGCGTCAGCCTAGAAGCAGCACACACAGCTTTCGGTCTCTCCTCCATAATTTTGCGGCTGATTATCTGTGCTCTTGTAAAGGATGATGCTTCCACATTTGGCTGCGACGACGACGCCGGTGAAACCCTACGCTCTGGAACAGGAGAGGGTAGGTCACAGAGATGCTTATCCAGCAGAACGTGCCGAGAACAACAAAGGCGCTCAAGTGAGCAACTATCAGCCCATCAGCGTCAACAAAACTCATCACGATGATGGAAGACTCGCTAACATCTGCTCAACATGGCTGGACCATTATTATGCCAACAAAGCACATTCCATAAACATGCAGTTAGATATTGTCTCTGTATGTCATGTCCCACGCCAATGTCCTCTTCATATTTCATCATCTAAACGTGCATCCTTAGTAACTGTCTAAACTACACTTCATCCAGAAAGGTTATTAACAAATACACTCAGCCCATCTATTTACTCCCGTTATAAAACAGTTTGGCGTGGATTTGAAATTTGTTATAATGTTGTGGTGACACTTAATATTTCCAAACACTTTCTTTTTCTCCGTTTTCGTCTTACTTCGTTTTGGAAGCCTTCCTATTTCACAATTTTCACTATATCGTTGCCGAAATTACTATTCTCAAAATCATAGGTATGGAACAAAGAATCAGAATTTTCAACGTCAACAGTCTCTTAGAGACAAAAAATTTCTGTACCTTTACTCTGGTTGCAGGCCTGAAGCATTAAATATAAATGAATGGGAAAATAACAATTATTAGTTGTATTTGGTATTAGAATATTACAAACAACCTTGGGTATACCAACTATTAGTAGTCGGTTTGCCAATGATATTGTAGTATTAAAGGAGTCAAAAGAAGACTTGGAAACCGTAATCAAAGGCATGAACGCGGTTCTGAGGCAAGAGTTCAATAAGAGGATTAATAGAGGGAAAACCAAAGCAATGGAGTGCAGTATGAAATAACAGAGGGTGTTAAGTTGGAAGGGATATTTTGAAGGAAGTTAAGGAATTCTGCTACTTCGGCAGCATAATAACTATGTATGGTAGAAAGATATTAAACTTAAAGAGTAGGATATCACAGGCAAGAAAGGCTTTCGCAAAGTAGAGGAATTTACTTACGGGTAATACTAGAGTGAACATTAGGAAATCATTGCTAAAAAATTTCGTATGGAGGCGTGGCGTTATATGGGTGCGAAACGTGGACGATAGGATTTGCAGAAAATAAAATAAAAAAGCCTTTGAAATGTGGTGCTATAGGAGAAGTCGTAAAATCGGATGGGTGGATAGAATCACTAACAAGGAAGTTCTAAACAGAATAGGGGAAGAACGAACAATATGGATGACTTTGGGCAAGAGAAGGTTGTAGATTAATTGGCCACGTTTTAAGACTTGAGGGTTTTGTAAAATTAGTATTAGAGGGAAGTTTGTGGAGTAGAAAAAGAAGAAGGATGGAATACACTAAGCAGATTAGTGAGGGAGTGGGATGTGCTAGTTATGCGTAAATAAAAAGGTCTGCGCAAGATAGATTAGCATGGAGAGTTGCATCAGACCAGGGTTAGGACTGAATACCACAACGAAAACAGTTGTATTTTATTTCAAATGCATATTTTTGTACGAAATAATGATATATTTCTTACAATTATTATTCGGCAATGTAAGATTTAAAGACAAGACTTTATTTCTTCTTTGTATACAATGAAGCAGACAATATTAATCTCAAGAAATTTATTGCAAGCAGGTCTACATAAAATATGATTATCTTTCTTGTAATGAATAATTGTTGCTCTATTCATTCCTACACACATAAGCCAGGAATGATACGCATGAAAAAGAAAAATAATGCTGGAGAAATATGTAAAAAAATTTTCAAAGCAAGTTCCAAGCTACTATGTTTGTACGCACTTTCTCCGTCAAGCTCCTACTTACTTCCTGTGCGACTTTTCTTTCATTTTGCTTTAAATTCGTGACGAGAATACAAAAGAAATTGGAGAGTATTTTGCTATAAGATAGAATGGCGTCTCTTTCCGTCAGTGAACTTGATGAGTATGTTTCTTGACCACTAGTATAAACATTGTTCATATATATTGATTAACATTGCTAATGGCTGCTAGTACTCGGTTTAGTATGTGTTGAAGTGCTAAGTGGAGAGATTAATTCCACTGGGCATATAGTGACTTTTTATATGCCTATTAAACCCTTGCCAGATTGTCTGCCTAGAGTACAGTCTTTTGCGGAAGAACTGAATTGTGGAACTTCACTTCAATAACGCGAACGACAAGTGCACTCTGCTGGAAATTCACAGAACATTGTAAGGGTTGTATTTGTTTTACGTTACTGTAGATTCTCGTGAATAGCGCCCTAGTTGGTGCGAAGGAGGAGAAGTCTTTAAGAGGACTAATGCTCGACGATGGTGGATTTCGCTCTGTCGACAGACAGACAGACGGAAGGACGGCTGCTGGTAATGAAGATTAATGATGGCAGTGCTGCCAACCTCGGCACGTCCCTGTGCCCAGGCAGAAAACTCTGCAGTGAGATCCATGTGTGTCAAACATTTTGTAGTGTCGACGTCAGTAAACTATCAAAGACGCCAGAAACCAGGGAAAATGTTCTGTAACTCGCCCATTTATCCTCATTATACTCAGTCGTAAATACAGAGAACATTTAATTATACATTACCACAAAATTAAGTTTTTATAATTAATAAAGAACTGATCGAAATAATCTACAATACTGACGTGTATTCAATATGAAAATTAAATGTTTGCATTGGTAAGCAGTGTTTTGAATGGAAGAACTGTTAATTTTTTGATGAAATAAACCTTTATTTCTTAAAATTATTATTCGGCAATAAGTGAAGTTTCCATACGGAATCGTCGGTACGAATGATTCATAAATAGTACTTTATTTCGAATTCCCGGTTATGGTGACGTGGTTTCTCGTGATTTTTCCAGATCTTTAAGACAGAACTGGAATCAAGGCCTAATACAAGGTCAGGACAACTTCATTTTCTATTCCCATAAAAATAAAGTAACAAAATCAAGAAATACGTCTGATGAAAATTTATAATTTGCTATACACGTTAATCATAGGGCAATTATATTGGTTGTCTGTAGTTCACAAGCATTAATTCATGATATATGTGTTGAAAAAAAAAGTAAAACTGAATCCGATAAAATCTGTATATGAAAATGTTTATGATGACCCGTTTGCTGTTACTTAATAGTAAGTATATTCTAATTTACATACGTACCATGAGTAAATTTTCTGGAGGTGGTAGAGGAGGAGGGGGGTGTATAGAGCTGAAAGAAGACAGGGAGGATAGAACTCGGTGATTAGAATATTGAAAGACACTGTTAGCATTCGCAAAAATATCTACATAATGAAAGTTTAAGGAAGAGATATGCAGTGAAGACCGTAACTGAAATATTGCATGCTCCTTTCTTGTGCATTCTGGATATAGAGTAACCTATTTGAAAACATGTACCCTACTAAATATTTTGAAAAGGACAGGGCTAAAATATTAATAAAGGAACCGTATCCATAACATTTAGATAAGGAGTCAGCAGTAATTACAGTTGAAGTGCAAGAAAAGAAAGGAGTAACACAAGGATTAAGTCTTTCGCCCATGCTGTTTAACTTATATAAAGAATAGGCTTTGAAGAAAGTTAAAAAAGAATATGGAAAAGGATTCATATTACAACGAGAAGAAACAAAAATTCTAAGGTTTGTGGATGACATTGTAGTATTTGGAGAGTTAGAAGAAGGCTTGGAAATCATAATAATATAATCCTGATTTTCACGGAAGAGTACAACATGAGTAAAAACGAGGATTAATAGAGGGAAAGTCAAGGTATTGTAATTTAGTACAGAAAGTAGTGAAAAAAGGGGTTAGATAGGTATTAAGGAAACTAAGCAATTCTGCTACTTGGGAAGCATAACTAGGGATGGTAGAAATATAGGGGGCATAAAATTTAATATAGCTCATGCAAGGAAGGCTTTCGAGAAAAAGAGGAATTTACTTTGTACTAATATAAGTATGAATATTAGAAAATTCTTATAAATTTTTTGCGTTATATGGGTGCGAAACGTGGAAGATAGAATTTGCAGACAGAAAAGGAATAGAAGTTTTCGAAATGCAATGTTATAGGAGAATACTGAAAATCAGATGGGTAGATATAATCACTAACGAGGAAGTTCTAAACAGAATAAGGGAAGAGATAACAATATGAAGGACTTGACCAAGGGAAGGGAAAGATTAACAAGCCAAGTATTGAGACACGAGGGTCTAGGAGAATTAGCGTCAGAGGGAAGTGTGTGGGTTAAGAACAGAAGAGGGAGACAATGAATGGAATACGCTAAGCAGGTTAGGGAGGATTTGAGATGTGCTAGTTACGTAGAAACGGACAGGCTTGTGCATAATAGGTTGCCATGGAGTTTAGCAATACACCAGTCTAAGGACTTTATACTACTAAAGCATACAACAATTTTTAACAGTAACTTTTTGGTATCATACAATTCCCCAGTTTAATATTCGTCCTACGACACATGAATTTATGATAAGTCGATTTAATTCTTAACGTTACACACCATAATGTTTCAAAACATATAATTTCAATCCTGATAGTTGTTTTATAGACCCAGCGTAAACCAAATTCAGGGCAAATGGGATCCTTCCAAACTTATCCACGTTTTTGTACCTATTCTTGTTGTTAATTTAAATGTATTTTTAATCTATTACACTTACTGTCAGGAAAAATTGAGAGATGAATTTCATCTGAATTAATTCAGAAAAAAATTCAATTTTTTTCTTCTTCTTCTTCTTCACAAACACTGCAGTTTGAGGTCTCCCAAATATAATTTCAGATCGCTTAAGATGCATCAATAAATCACTGGATAACTGTTTGTTATAGTCGAGCGGCAGCTGAAAATTTATTTTCAAGCCAAATATTCCTTTGTTTTTTTTCGTGCTGCTTTAAGGGGGCATATAAACAGTATAGCTGTTTGATGACTTCAACATCGTAAAATAATTTTTATTAGCAATAATTGGATCTGGATTGGGTAATTTACAGTATTTTATTTGATTAATGATTTGACCCGGTATTAATACCTCATTGGACGCAACGTAAATAATGTTCAAAAAGATGGATTTATTATTTACTAGCTATGCCCGCGACTTCGTTCGCGCGGAAATAGCTCTTTTTATTTTGCCCTAAAAACGAAAGTACGGTACCATTTATTTATGATCACTTCACGGAAAACTTACTAACTCACACATTTACAATAATAGATGGAATGTGAATTCTGGCTCTCCCCACTCTCCTCTCTCTCTCTCTCTCTTATACTGCAAAAATTGCACTTTTAATAACACAATAAGTGGGATGAATATATAGGAACTGCTAATAAGAATTTTAACTCGCATTTGGTCTTCACGCCACCTTGTGCGCAGCAATTTAGTGGTTTATAAATATTTACATTAATATCTTCTGAACTCTGCAAGATACTGAAATAAAATATACACAAAAATTTAAGTTAAAATTCCTGTTTCAATCCCTGAAATTTTCATTGAAATCTGCTAAGCCGTTTCGGAGCATAAACAGATCAAGTGTACTGGCAACCAGCATTCTTTTTGAACGTTTGCAACGAAACCTTTACGTATAATTAATATTTATATTAAACTAATATCAATAAAATTAAATATACACGAATATTAAAGGCTAAATTTCCTGTTTTTTAACCCTCAAATTTTCATTGAAATCCGTTGAGCCTGTAACGGTCAAACACATCTGCTCGGACTTTTGGCGGTGCGGAGTCAAAAGAAAGGCGACAGTATTGGAGCCAGGGGCAATAAAACCCAGACTTCACGTCCTGCCTGGGGTGTTTCCCAATGTTGGTGAGATTTGGCGGCATCGGGTGGTGTATTTCCCCAAGTGTAACCATAAATGTTATTGGTGAATATCCATCCCTGAAACCTTGGTGATATAAACTTAAGAAGTTGGAGGAGATTTTAAAATGGCTGGCAGAGAGATTTTGAACACAGATACGGAGAGAGATTTTTGAGGGCGGTGAGACGGAGACAGAGTCCAAGAGAAGGAGTATGACGGAATTTGTCCTGAACCAAGGACAAATAATGGCGGCGACTGTGAGGTGAGGAGAATATTGCTACGAGGAAGGAGGTTGAATATTCGATAAGATGACACGGGAAATTACACCTGTAACACTTTTTGCTGATTCCCTGTGCTGCCAGTTCGGAGTAGATTTTGTGTATAACATTCAGATCTATGAAAAGGCCCGTAATTACGACCCTGAGTGTATAGTTAGAAAATTATTAGTTTTAAGAATTTAATGTATATCACTTTTTATGTAAATATATTTCTAGTTTTAATTAAGAAAGAACTGTCGGCATAAAGATTGAAAATAGCAACATTGTAAGTTTAATGTAAATTGGTTTTTGTTAAAATAAACTGTTTTCTTTTTATTATAATAGAGCTTATTTTTAATATATTAATATAGAATTTAAATATACCCCCCTATTAATTTCAAGCCGTTTCGGAGCCTATTCGAGACAAACATACAGACAGGCAACCACACAGACAGACACTTCAATTTTATTTATTTATATAGATTTTAATTATTACAGAATTGCTGTAACACTTATAGCTTGATTAGTTTATTTATTATAAATGTTTACGCAATATTTTGTAAAACTGTTATTTAAACACACATCTGAAAGACGACAAAAGTTGTAATGCTGATTGTTTTCCTCTGGATGAATTTGATTCGTCTTGAATTACATTTATGACGCCAAGTATTCTTGCGCTACTTATAATGTCAAACTTCATAATTTTCCATTTTATTTTTCTACACATTAAAATTCAATATTTGTTTATTATCCCCACTAGATCCCTTGAAAAATTTTTGCTCTCCGTTGAATTTAGTAAGTGTCTGGCACAAAATTTTGATGCATTAATTATTTTTTGTAACTTAATGTCATACATTTTTACTTAATTTTTAACCCCCAATGTGGAAATTTTAATTGAATGAAATTGTTTTTCTTTTATATTACAATTTCAATTCCATTATTTATTAATATTAATGATATAAAAGACACCACCACAATATATATGTGTGTACACCACCAATGCTGAAAATGTTTCACAAAAAAAGCAATTCTGAAGACGAAATTATAACCTCCAGTACAAACGAATAAATCTGCGAATCTTCCCTACACGCGTATATAAACAGCCATTTGAATTTCAAAAATATTTTTCGTCACCCCCGTATCCAGGTGGCATATTATTTCACCTAAACGTATGCACCTAATTCTTACAGCGGAACAGCAAACACGGTCGCACGTACCAGAAATTGCGTCTGTGTCCTCAAATAATTCAACTTTAGAATATAACATTTGAAATTCGTTTGATGTCTTCTTACATTTCTATTAATCATGTACTCAAAGTGTCTACTTAGTATATTAAAATTACTCATTTATATATTTGTAATGAAACTTTTCAATGCAGTATATCTTAGTTTGTCATCTGCAGAATATGTGTAATAAATCATATACAATTGATCCCATAGAGAAGAACTTCAAGGGTGTAGAACGAGACAGGGATTGTAATTAAATTGTTGATTTATTAATTACTCTTAACACTGTGTTACTACTTACATTCACAGTACTACGTTTAACTTACTGTAAGACATGCCTAAGTTCTACAGGAAGACAAGTTGTATAATTTGAACCTGATATATAATATTGATAAATATTACTAATATTTTACATTAGAAATTAGTGTCTTAACAATCTATTATGTCTATGATAAGGTCTATACTCAATTCCATAAATTCTTCAACAGAGTATAAGGAGTGTCTAAGTAAAAAGCTAATTAGTTTGAACTCCTTAATGGAGGCTGGAAAATTTTAAATATATTAATAGCATTATCCGTAAAATTATTTTTATTTCCGGTATCAAAGCTATCCACATCTGAGTGTGTTGTGAATAGATGACTATAAATCACAAATAATATCAGTGATTGAATATAATGGCAAGTAAGTATTCCAATTTTCTGATGAGCCCCCTGCAAGATGTTTTTGGTAGAATCTGACAACTTTTTCTGTAGATAAAAACTTTGTCTTTATCTGATGCATTACGCCAGGACATTATACCACGTGCCATTAAAGAGTGAAATTATGCTGAATAAACTAATTTTATTATGCTTGGGTCACTACAATGATATCGTAGGATGCCGAGCCTAGTTTCTTTGGAGGCTATTAATGAGTTATTTCCAATTTAATTTATTGTCTACATATATAACTCAAATTTAAAACAAAAAGATAATTGTGGAACAATTTAATTTTACTTGCGCTGCCGTGTTTTTCTGATACATCCTTTTCTGTTATCATCGTTGCTTATCTTTTCTTTGGATCTAAATTCATTATTAAAATTAAAATACTTTTGTGTTTTATACTTAATAGCATATTAAGTTTCAGTACAGTCATCTGTAATTCTAGACTCAAGGTCAGTTTCAAATTTTTGATATGCCTATCTGTACCATTTCATTCAATAACTCAACGAACAAAAAACATTTTATTATATAACCCTGACAAAACCCGACCTACATTCATTAGTATAATTTTCTCAAAACCATCATTTTAACAAAAGGTTATCTATGCAGTCAATGTATCGACGGCGTAAACCTTCACAACAAAAGGACGGTGGAGTTTCCTTTCTCTTCCCTCGTCGTAAATTCAACAATCATCTCATTAAGCTTAAAAGTCGTTCGCTTTATCTCAGCGCTCTCATGAAAGGCTCTTTCCAGACACAAATTAAATTTAATGAGGAATGTTTGTCTACAACTTCATTTAGATATGTGGGATATACAATCACTGGAAAGTATGTAACTACTGTCCCACGACCTCTTCGTCTGTTTCAAAAGTTGCTGCACAACAAGGAGCCACTTCTCATCAATCCATTATTTTTCAATATCGCGGCGAGGAGTCTGTTTTTGTAAAAATCTTCAAATATTATGTTGTTTACTCAATCATATATATACCCGTATCTGTTTTTCGTATATAATTATTTTCTGCTATAAATATAAATAATTCGCTACTTTGATCCGAAGAATGCCGTTTGTCTTTTCTTCTAGTCTCGACGTGGCGTCCATATTGTAAGATTGTTCAAACCTGTATAGTACTTGTAAAACATTATTCATTGTTGAAGGAAAATAGGTTAAGATTTTTTCCATTTCACCATAGTCATTTTCATCTTTGTTTAAAAAAATGGTCTTTTAGTAAAATCATATATTTTTGTTAAGTTTGGGTTTTAACTTAATTTTTCTTAAATAAATGTCTCATATTGGTCGTAAGGTACCAGTTTTTATCATTTAAAAAAAGACAAAAATGCTGTATATTTTAATAAGAAAAATTTTCGTCCACCCTCAGACTTTATTTTTAACAATCCAAAGAGGAAAAAACAATGTTTCGGTACTTTTTTGTACCATCTTCAGGTTATTATTCTGATTATCAATCATCAATTTTAAATACACTTTATTTTTAAACCAAACCACAAATTTTACAATACTTTAAAATAGTTTCTCTGAGGCTACGCCATGAATGTATCACTTGCTCAGTTGTGGTCTGCTGACCGCACGACGACTCCTTTTTAGATTTATTATTATTCCATCCATTAGTCCTCGGTTGAGTAAATAGGATACGTCAACTATAATAATTCAAGAAATATACAAAATTTTACAATTAAGAATTGAAGGACAAAAAGAGGAAAGATAAAATTCAATCTTCAATTTTCAGTCGACGGAGAAGGCAGCAGAAGATCGTGCGTAGGTTCCCGTCAAACATGAAAAAGAAAATAAGTCAACAGTTAAATTCTAGTAGAGTATAGCTCTAAAATAATAGGAGAATTTGATAGGACACCAGCACACTGTTTTAGTCCTTCCTATCTACGAACTCTTTCAGTGAATAATACGCTCCATTCATTAACAGAGATTTACAACTCTTTATAAATAATTTTTGAGCCTTTAAAGCTTTTATTTCTTCCGGGAGAGTATTGTATAGATTTATACCGGAATAATGAATGCTTGTTTCAAAAAGACTTAGATGATGTTTTGCAACACGTAACTGAGAGCGATTTCTTGTGTTGTACGAATGGCTTGAACCGTTTAGAGCATATAGATTGATGTTGCTCCATAAAAATTTTAAAATTTCTAGAATATACGTACAAGGTAAGGTTAAATCTCCAATTTTGCAAAAAAAAGGTTTGCAAGTGGTATTCCACTCCGCACCAGATACAGATACTATACGTGCGACCCGCTTTAGTAGTTTGCAAATGTGAAGCGCATGATGCGAATGACCCCAGTTTGCAATAACGTAACACATTACAGAATGAAAATATGCATGATACATCATTTTTGAAGTAGCTATGTCGGCTTCCCGAGCTAACACTCGTAATGTAAAGCAATTTTTGCTGAGTTTTCCCGATAGTTTTTTCATGTGGTGATTCCATTTGAAATTATTGTCAATCAGCAGACCAAGAAAAGGCGCGTGCTATGAAATGTTTTCCAAATCAGGAGATAAACTGTTTGTGTTTGCTGTGAAGTTAACGATTGACTCAGCTGAGTCTCTAAAACTCGGTCCTTACGAGCTCAGATCTGGACATGTACTCCAAAATCAGGATCCGCCACGAATTGTGTAACAGTCCGCTCCCATCACCACACCACCGTGTTGATGTCGCAAACTTATCTCTCGGTCAACACACCACCACGTTCACGTTTTGTCTCAAAATATTACAGTTCGTTCTCAACAACCATCCTCGTTCGGACGCAAAGCGTCTTTGCCTCTTTCAGTCCTCCAAAATCCGCAAAAAAATCAACAAATCAGAGCTCGGTATTCGCAATGACATCTATCAATCACTGACACAAAATATCCAGTTCTCGAAGCCTCTGGACACAAAGTCCTGCCCATGCCCTGAACACGTGAGCTGCCGTGGCCTTCCGTCACACAAACGCACAGGGAAATAATGAAAGGAGTCTTTCTGAACTTACATACAATATTCAAGATTATTAATAAGAAAATGATCTTCTTTTCAATTGTCCTTATCCATTTTATCACATTAAAAGACAATACACAATAAAAGAAAACGTACAAGACTAATATTTACCTTTACGAATGCTTTCAGTGCAGGCAACCTAATCTAATAAAATTAAAGTAACTGTTTTTAATATTTATTAATGACTTACCAAATTATTTAAAATCAGGGGTCAGGCTTTTCTCTGACGACTGCATCATCTACAGAAAGATAACGAACGAGCAAGACGCGATAGTATTACAAGACGATCTAGAAAAAGTCAATAGCTGGGCTCAGAAAAATAAAATGAAAATTAATGGAAAGAAAAGTAGCTCAATTTCATTTACAAAACGAACCTTGTTAAATGAGGCAGAAGACAGAATGGGCAGCTTGTTGGGATTCCTATTAAAAAAACCATAGTATCATTAGAAAAAGTTCAGAAAATGGCTGCTAAATTTGTGCGAGTAGGGCCGGGTCATAGGAACGGAAAAGTAGAACAACTAGGTTGGGAGGGAGAAAGCGAGGCTGCATTTGCTATTCAAAGCTTATATGGGACAAAAACCATGGATTGGAATTAGCTTCAAAATGTAAAATCTCAGTTATATAAGTAGATGGGATCATCAATTCAAATTAAAATGTAGAAAGCAAAAAACCGATGGTGGGAAATTCTTATTCCTAAATAGGACCATCAACGACTGGAATAATTTACCTGTCGGAGTTTTTGGAGGAAATCCTCTTCAGGAAAATAAATTCCAGACGAATCTCAAGTAACGTGTGAAGTGAAGTGGTTATTTTGAATAGTATACATGCAAATGTTAAAGTCCAAGTGAAGCGAAGTGCCAAGTTAATATATTTCTTATAATGCTTGCTCCCAATTGTATTACAACAATAAATTACAAGTCTCTCTGCTCGCTTCTGGTACAGATTTGTATGACCTTGCTTCAAACAACAAGAGGAAAAAGTTATGAAAGCAGCAGTTGGTCTTAGCTGTAGAGGAAACATCCTTAAATCTCTCTCCCTGCTAAACAAAAACAAGACTTGTGTTAACAATGGTCACCTTGAGACCAAAAGAATAAATTAATACGTCTGAATCCCGTCATCTCTGCTTCTCTTCTAAAATCAATAATTTCCATCCCTGGATACACAAAATTGTACTAAAATTTTCTTCTGTTAATCCTCATATTTAACTCTTTCTCCAGGATCAAGTTCATGCCATTTATTATGGTTTCCAAGTCTTCTTCAGAGTCCCCTAATACTAAAATATTATCGGCAAAGCATAGGGTTTTCATTTTTTCTCCAAACAGTATGATTCATTTTCCATATTCCGTTTTAACTTTCCTCATCTCGTGTTCTATATATAAGTTAAACAGCGTGGGCGACAGACTGCATCCTTGTGTCCGTCGCCAAAAATAGTTTACATGTCTTTTCCCATATGAAACTGATACAAAGGGATCCTAAAGTAAACACTGGAAAGTCTAGATAGTAATTCTCCAATCATTGATATTCCCTCTTTTAATATTGTATCATAAGCTTATGTTGTTCAGCACGTATAATAAAATCCCTATTCAGATTTTGAGACTATATCATGTGTGGATGAAGTGGCAAAATTTTAATGGAAGATAATTTTACCACGCGAATCTTTAAGTGCGTCGTTATTTTGGCTCATTTATAAAAGCGAGATGCAAAAAAGAATTGCTAAATAGTCATACTTTTGAGAAACAAACACTACAGAGGATTTGTAACCGAGTTGGTTGAGAGCTGTGAGGTGGCTTCCCGTGCGAGAGTAATAAATTTCCCGATTCAAAGACAAAAAATAAATTAGATGTGAAACAGAACCAGACAAGCGGAGAGAAAGATGGAATTAAAGGGAGGCCGTGCGGGAAACAGCAAGTAGATGGAGACACTCCGGAAGGCGCGAGAGCACACGCACTATCGTCAACTGTTTTCCCACTGAGGCGGAAATGGCGCCATCAATCACGTTGGCGGCTAATTGTGGAAGCTTGTAGAGTCTAAAGCGTCTTCTGTCTTCCGTCTGTTGTTTTCCTGCTGTGGCATTTACACGGGACCCTAAATCCTGCTCACTTAACAGACGACTCGTGTCAGCGCCGCCTACACCGCGACCCGCAAGTTCACGCCATCTCACAAATGAAAGCCTCCCCGTTTTCATCTCTTATATATCGGCACTATTAGCGGCTGAGACGTCGGCGTATTAATATCCACCAAGTGTAGCCGTTCTTGGGCGACATTTGTGACGTTTCTCGGAATAATAGACTGCTCTCAGTCACATCCTGGTGTTCCGTTAGACATTCATAAGTTACTAGTCATATTTTAAATTCATAGATGGAATCGAAACATATTAATATAAAGTCACTATCATGCATTCATTCATATGAAACCATGGTCTTAGCCGTAAGAAATGCCCACTTTAAGACTATATGAACTCAAATTATCGTACTCTCTGTTTTTTTTCAAGGTTCTCATATGTCGAGGCACTTTTATCTACTTTAGAAGATGTATATACGAGGACATACGCTAAGCGTTGTAGTTGTCGGCTGATCTCATTGGATCAGTCGGCCAGCTGCTTCTTAAAACTGGTGTAGACACGGACAAGGGAGTGCTGCGACCCCATAGCAAACTCATTTCCCGTCATTCGGAAGGGCTTGATGCAGGTTTTCTAAGGTTTACCCTGAATCGAACACCGATTACGATACTTAAAATATAACCTGGGAGCCCTAGTTAACCCTTGGCTAAATTGCTCAATCTTGCACACACCCCATTTTCAATTCCCGTCCTATGCTATGTAGTAAATCATATGTAGTGGATGTTATATACTAAGTAGTTATTAAGATAGATATGTACTAGACGTTAAGATATTAGTTATTAAGTAGTTATTAAAATAGATAGATATTTTAGTATACGGCTGACCGCATGGAATACACGTTGTTTGTTTCATGTGCGTGGGGATGAGAAAAATAACGTGAGAACATCGATCTGGAGATTTTTGCGGGGTAGATGTGATATTTGCCAGGACAAAGAGGTGTGAAAACCTGCGTATACCTGGGTGCACGTGCACCCGCCAAGGGTCAAATGGTGAGGATGGACCAAATCCTCGGGCAAGTGGAGGCGTGTACTTCACGAATAAAAATATATGATTGGTGGTCAAGATGGAAAGAGAAAATGACGTATGACGATGAAGGTGGCGAAAGAAGACAGTTGGGGTGGAGAAAGAGAGGAGAACAGAGAGTCCCAGCTGACAGTCAGAGCTGGACAGTAAGTCCAGAGCCACCAATTGCAATTGCCGTCAGGAGAAGCAAGGTGGAATCCAGCCATCCACCTCTACTACGGACAATCAGTTGCTGAGTCCAGCGATCAGAGGCCATCTGCAAGACATCGTCTTCCTCCACCATCACCACATGCGATCATCCAACAGCTCAGCCATAGTAAGAGATTAAATTACAAAATGTTCTCACATTGACGTGGTAATTTCAATTTTTTATATCATTTCTAAATTCTGGGTACAAAAATTATTACTTTTCTTTGCATAATATTTATTAAATTTAACGGCGTGGTATTTTTTCTCTATTTAAGATTCGTAACGTAATTGGTGTAATTTTTCTAACCACCACGGTCAACCTGTACGTCCATGCGGGTAGCCGGGTCAAGTTAATAAAGGAGTATAGTAAATTTTTCAGATAGGTCATATTATTATTTTTATATTTAGTAACAAAATGATTAATAATGATTTTAATATTTTTTAAACAGCTTTTTGTAGAAATTTGGAATATATCTTTTTATAAAAAATGAACCAGATTTCCATCTTATCAAAAAGTAAACCCTAAACCAAACTTTAAATGTGGTGTATCCTAAAGGTTTTATTGCCAACCAACAGATATATGTTCGCTCACTATAGCTCTTAAAGGGGAGTTGCCTGCTTCAGGATCATCCTCATGTAGTCTGTTAACCAATAAAAAATACACATGTATGCTTTATTCAAATCATTTTCTTCGCATGGAGCTTTTTTTACAAATTGGCAGTTTATCAGCAGGAAGGTATATGATGTTACAGTAAATGAATTTATAATAAAGTAAATTACCCGAAATAAACATATTTATTTTATGTAAATAATTTGGGCTTATCGACAGTTCTGTTTCATAAGATATGTAAAGAAAATCAATTTAAAAACTGATATTTTATGTAAATATAAGAGTAATATTGTTTACCTGAAACGAAAACGGCGCAATTGTACCTGAAAACAATTGCGGAGTCAAACTGTAAGTATACTTCACTTTCGATTATTGTCCATGGATTGTGAATCTATTTGATTTTACGAAGCGCTGTCACTTAACTGCATACTCATTGGAGTTCAGGTTGAGTCGTAATTTTCTTCCCGTTCGTCGAAAATGTGAGTTGTTCTAGTTTTTTATGGTTCTATTTAGCTTTGTTTGCCGACATCTATTGTTTGTTGCCAGGGTTACATTTTGAAAAAGTGCTCCGTCCTCCCGTACCGAACCGGTAAGCCGGATTCCCGCCTAGATTTTTAACATGCTTTATTTAGCAATATAAATTGGAAAATTGATTATTACACCACCCACAATTTAATTCATTTCATTCTAATTACGTCATGAATATCTAGCAACGCTTTTCTTGACTTAAATTAAATCGAGTGTCTCATTTAGGGTAGAGTTCAACCACAAAATTTTTATGGTTACGATCACATATTTCACTTTTGTACCCAATTCCAAGCTTACCAATTACACGTTCATATTACTTTCCTCTGACAGAATTGACTTTAATGATGCGATTCTTGCGAACTAATGAATCATTCAGTTTATCCTCAGACGTACTTGCCATCAATCTGGACTGTATCCTCTATTGAAATCCTTTCACGGAACTCAAGAATTCCCTTGGTGCATCACAATTGACGGTCGTCTGCGTGCCGAACTCCTTAATGGAAGTTCAGATAAATCGGTATCGCATGCCAGTTGTTTTGGGCGAAGGTATTCGAGGCTCGACCGTAACTTACACCAGGAATCCAGATTCTTCCAGCAGTATGACATACGAAATCCGTCACCGCCGAGTACGTAACATGGCTCAGTGTATATACCCAGAGGATGTCATGGGACCTCATGCATTCTGATAGATTCCTGGCCAAGTCCACATGCCAGAATGCGGTTCCCAGTTTGTAGGAACGTCAAGAGTCCGGTACGTTCCGCCAGGGCTCGTCGACTTTATTCATTTTGATCGGCTATTCTTTCTCAGGCAACACTAGACCAACAAAAAGATTTTCGATTATCTCTGGATCTCGTTTTAGGAGTTCCTTTTATTGGAATACATCTTCAGATATTTTCGAGAGTTACTTGTTTTGAAACAATTGTATGATTCAGTACCTTTTAATTTCAAAATATGGGTTAAATTACATATTTATTTCTGTGCTGTATACATTCCTTACAGAACTATTTAAATCTATAATTTCGACATAAGCTCGTTGTCATCGGTTCTAAATTTGATGGAAGAATGTGCTCAGAGTGCTCATTCTCTCCAGATACCCTGCTGTATAATTGATGATTTTCGTAATTTTTGAATGAAAGTTCTCGGAGCTTAAAGTAGGAGTTCATAGGATAATAAGATTGTTTGGAGAAGACTCAAATCTTTGGCTGATAAAAATAGTAGTCTAACCAATATTAATCGAATCTAATTATATTAACAATGGAAACACTGCCTCAATGTTTTCCTCGCAGCTGTGAATTCAATAGCTGATTATTTCTTAAAGATTTTATTTCTACCAGAAATTTCAAACAAAATGAGACCTTAGGCCTGGTGCAAACGTGTACGAGTACACACAGTTGAGATATTGTATACAGACATGTATATAGACAATCTAAAGTCTTTTTCGCGTGTACATACTTGAATACCTTGATCCACGTTAGTTTCTAAATGTGGCTAAAATTGTTGGGAAAGCTGATTGTGCTGTTATAATCATGGACAATGAAAAAAAAGCGAAAGAAAAACGTTGGCAGAGATGCGAAATTTTGGCGGGGAGACCTCATTTAGGTTGTAATTTACCTTCAGCACTGTAACTAGAAGACAGTATCGATATCCAAAGCTTCTCCCGGGTGATCACAAGAGATTTCCAAGGATTGCTAGAGTCTTCAGGCAGAAAGATACAGAAAAAAGGAAGTAGATGTTGAGAAACAATTCCACCATTTTTTAGATTGGCAGTGACGCTGCGTCCTCTGGCAAGTGGAGAACCGTTTTTTTATGTAAAGCTGTTTTCAGATTGGGTATTTTATTTCTACATCACCTATGAAAACTTCACTCTTTTTGACTAACTCTTCAGAAAGTACTATTCTTATAACCACGTTTGTCACTTAGTACAAACAAGATGCTGAGTGATAGTTTTCTCTTAAAATGAAAACTTTCCACGTTGGCCACATATATATTAAAAAATCAAAAATAAGATAAAATCAACGAAGCATTCCCTACAACTCACAGAGGATAACTGGAGAAAATGACTGCAAAAGCGTCTGTACTACTAAATATTGCCCAAAAATTTCTTAACAAGTTGTCAATTGTCCCAAGTCTACCATGTCAGGCGGGAAACCAAAGTTATGCGATTTTGTTTTGAGAGTGAGTCTAAAAACTATAATTTCTCTCTCCATTGTCTATAGACATTGTCTGGATACAAACATCGCATGACTTTGTATACATGTGTGTTCTAGGTCTTAAGTTACAAGCAATACATTACGAACTGTTATTAGTTGTAATAGTCGTAACAATATCCTTTTAATTTTCTATAAATTGTCATAACATGTCAATTTAATGTTACTATTATAACCAAAATTCAAATTATTTCGTGAATAATATTTCAAAGTTCTTCGTTTAGATTAAAAACAAAATGCGATGTTCTGACTTTATCTTGAAGAATAAAGTGGATTAGTGACGGCTACATTATTCGGAGTTGAAGGAAGCAATATTTAGTAACTAAAACATAACACAACGTTTCGTTCGTATTATTCTTAAGGTGTGAACAATCATGAGTAATACCAAGAAAGTTAAAATCGAAACTCAAAATTGAACTAAAGGTTGTTAGCACAAATAGCACTCGTTTCATATCAAATTTATAACTGTAGATCTACAGCAAGAAAGTTGGTGTTTCACTTATAAATTTGATTTGAAACATGAGTGCTATTTGTGTCAACAATCTTCTGTTTATTTTCGACTTTAGCTTTTAATTTTTTCGTCAAAAGATAAAAATATTCATTTATCATTAAAGCTACTACATATTAAATTGAAGATGTAATGACAAAACACAACTAATTTCTGGATTTGGTGGTACATAATGAAAGGCAAGCGGCGTGAGAAAGTCGAAGGTTACAGATAGGGGTAATAAACGCTGACACGACGACGGCATGACTGGGGTTTTCCTCAAGTTTTGTAAGATTGGGGATTATAGGATGATGAATTACGATGGTGTTTTTCCCAAAAAACGTTGGTGGACAGGGGCAAACGGCTCCATCTACAGAGGAGAGATAATAATTTTTATTGGACAATTCGGGTCCCGCCACAGATGGAAAATGAAATAAAGGAGCAGGGAAAATTTATAAAAACCCATGAACATAAGATTTTGGGACATTAAGGAGGTTAAGTTTGACATTAAGGACGTGGTGGATAAGACTGGACATGAAGGAGGTGGAATTTGACATTAAGGAGTTTTAGATTAAGGAAGACGAGTTTATGATTGAGACATTAGGCAGTTTATGATTCGAGATGAAGATTAAATTCTAAGAGGGAGCGATAATAAATTGGAGATTGTGCTGGCCGAGGATATTAAGATAATGGGAGGAAGGCGTGATCCAGTCCGGATCTCGAAAGTGCTCATCTGGGTTCAACGCGGAAGTCCAGATGGGTCCAGCGACAAGTTCCAGACAAGCTGAGACGACACGGTAAATCCCACCGTTTGTAACCTATTCCTAATTACCTGGTACTGACAATTCCAATAGGATTTGTTAGTGATTCTGCTGTATGGGAATGTCCGTTTAAACGACCTTTAGTGTAAAACCGATTTTTTAGTTTATAAGATATTTTATTTAATGTGTATAAATGTGTATATGTATAGTGTTTATTATAAAATAAACCGCCTATGCAAATTAAGATCCATCCAATTAGTGTACATTGTAATAAATAAGTGTAAAATTTAATATTATTCACATTGTTATAACGATTCTTCATTATAAAATAGTATATACCTCCCAATTTATTACTAAGATTGTATTTTTCTGCACCAAAACATCCCATAATAGCCCCTTTTCAGCACCATGTGACTAGAGTAAATTGATAGTTCTCATAGTTGCAATAGAATAGTAACTGTAAAGTAGGAATTCTGGGGATATTATTAACCTTCTTAAGACTTCCTTCCGCGAAATTACATGAACGTAAGAAATTATCGAACACTACTACGTCACATATTTTTGTCACAAACGAATGACGTATTTTTCTTTTACGTGAGACCTGTGTGTCGGATTTTTCCCCTTTAGTTTGGTGGTCGAGATGGGCCTTCAAGCAAACATTGGCAGAATCCCTGCAGCAGACAAGCCGGGTGACACGCCAACCTCCCCTAATGGCCGACTCTCATTTCCGCTATCTATTTCCCCCTCCCATCTCGACGCCAGTGTGCAGCCTTATTAAAATTTCCGACCAGCTGGAGATGAATGTACGAGAAATTGGCTCGATGGAGGCGGCGGTGCAGACAAAGCCAGAAGTAGGAGAGGAGGGAAGTAAAGGAACCACTTGTCCGTCCATCTCAGCGGTCGCTCTGCATCTCCACGTAATAATCTGCCCCTTCTCAGAACTTCAAAGGGCAAGTGCCAGAGGTGTGAAAGGAAGGTGGAGTGCGGAGGGTTATATCCTTAAAGGTAAAAGGAGTCCATTGGAATGGAAAGTCGCACGGGGATTATTAGATATACGCTGGTGGAATGTAAAAAGGGTCATGGGGCAAGGATGGGCAAACTGCCACTTCAAGTATGCGCACAAGCTGTGGAGAACAACTTGTAACGCAACAAAACCTGTTCACTGCTTGTCTTGTGCTACTAACAGCACGCCACGAGGCTATTTCCGTTATCAAGGAGTCATTGATAAACGAGCAAATTCCGACGGCTTCTTAATATAACTTGAAATCTTCAAAACGGTAATATTTTCTTGTTTAGTGTAATCACGATAATCGGTCGACAGATAAGGGTTATAAATCGTCGAGAACATAAAACATGTAGAAATTTATCAAAAAAATTACCGAAACACAAAAACCAAACTTCCACAATTGTTTTCCTTTTTGTAAGCGTAGTCTACGAGGCATATTGAAGGAATATACTGCTGTTCATTGTTCTCGAGTAAGCAAATGTAATGGTGACGACTGATTTTTCATTTGCACGTGGAAAGCGTCAGAAGTCATATCGCTGTATGAGGAGGTGTAATAAGCAACCACTATAACATCAAATATTATGAAATAAAGATCAAAGAACCTATATCAAGTAAAGAAGCAGCATGTGAATTTAATTGGTATTTAATTAAGGTTTCTCGTGATATGTTAGAAAAGCAAGGTATAGAGGAACGTAACACGCCCAACTTAAAGGAAATGCTGCGCAACACCAGAAACCCGGTTCTTAGTATTTCTTTCTACTCCCGATCAATAAAAAGGAGATTTTTAATATGATCAAACATCTGATAACTTTGAATGCTTGTGACATATACGGAATCAATCGTAAGTTCATTTAACATTGCTGTAATGAAATTCAAATTCCAATTCATAGTCAACTAGTGCTTTTCCTCCGGTATATTTCCAGATGCTCTAAAAGACGCGAAAGTTATACCGTTACATACAAGGGGTTCCTACAACAGACGCCTCCAATTATCGCCCTATTTTCCTATTCCTTCTCAAAAATTCTTGAGAAAGCATTACATATGAGAATTGCAGATGGTCTAACAAAATTTAAACTTATTTCTACATCGCAGAATGGTTTCATTATGGGAAAATCTACCAACACGTCTTCATACGACTTCGTTCAAAGTATTTATGACGCACTCGATGAAAGACAAAGTGTCTAGCATTTTTGCTGACCTCTTGAAAACGTTTGATTTTGTAGATAATATTCTACTCAGAAAGTTATATTTCTATGAAATTGGAAGATTTCCCTTGCTTTACTGACATCGTACTTGCAAAACAGGCGCCAAAACGTTGCGCTGAGAACTCGGATGGAAATGAGAATCTGTCTGGATGGGAAACAATTACCCGCGGTGTCCCTCAGGGCTCAATTTTGGGACCTTTACTTTTCATCATATACATTAACGATTTATATAATTATTTAGATCCCTTAAAATTCAGTCCTCTACGCTGACGGCACAAATTTGGTAATCAGGGACAGTGACTCGGAAACTTTTAGCCAAAAATGTTGATACTGCGATGTGCCGTCTCAATCTTAGGTTCACTGCAAACAAATTTTCTCTTAGCCTAGAGAAAACCAAAATCGATAACTTCACAGCAAACACAAACAGTTATATCTCCTAATTTGGAAAGCATTTCAGAGAATGCTCCTTTTCTTGGCCTGCTGATTGACAATAATTTAAACTGTAATAACCACATAAAAAAAGTTTCGGGAAAACACAACAAATTTTGCTTTACTTTACTAGTGTTAGTTCATAGCGACATAGTCACATCAAAAATGATGTACCATGCATATGTTCATTCCGTCATGTCTTATGGTCTTGCAAACTGGGATCATTCGCATCATGCTCTTCAAAATTGGTGCGGAGTGGAATACCAGTAGCAAGTCTTTGTTTTTCAAACATGGAATTCTAACCTTAACTTGTACAAATATTCTATAAATTTTAAAATTTGTATAGGGGAACATCAAGTTATATGCTCTAGGCCATTTATTCAACACAAGAAATTGCTATCAGCTTCGTGTTGAAAAACATAGGCTAAGCCTTTTTGGAACGAGCATTCACTGTTCCGGTATAAATCTATACGATACTCTTCCGGAGGAAATAAAAACTTTAAAGGTTCAAAAATTATGTATAAAGAGTTGTAAATCTCTGTTAATGAATGGAGCGTATTCTTCACTGAAAGAGTTCGTAGATAGGAAGGACTAAAACAGTTTTCTGGCGTCCTATCAATTTCTCCTATTATTTTACAAGTACACTCTACTATAATTTAACTGCCGACTTATTTTCTCTTGTAATGTTGAACGGGAACCTGCGCAAGATTTCATGCTACCTACTCCGTCGCTGAAAATTGAAGATTAATATTGTTACCTTTTATCTTTTTGTTATTAATTGTAAAATTTTGTACATTTATTGTAATATAATATCTGGCGCATCATTTTTCATCGACCGAGAACTAATGGATAGAATAATAAATCTAATTTTATCTCATCTAATCTAATATTCAAGCAAATTATTCACCTACAATACCCAACAGATTTTCGGCCACAATGCTATCAGTACCAATCTTATTCATTTTATTCACATTTAATTGACATTTAGCACTATCGAGTTATGTAGTGTTTTCTATTCTTTCAGCGTATGTGTGATGTTTATCAGTTTCAGAGCTGTAAAATACAACCTATGTTCCAGAAATCAAACGGTGGTGGAACAGCCGAGAGAAGTTTATATATTTCCTGAAAAATATTGTTGAGTATATTCGAATGAAATCTGTGTTTTATAACCCAAAGAAAGCCAACCATCATAAATATAAAAAAAACTGAGTTCAGAGATGCATCGATTCTGCGTGAAAAAGATACACAGAGACTCATAAAAATTTCTGAAACTAGACCCTCTTATGGAAGGAATAAGAACAGTAGTATCTTGGAATTGATGCAAAGGGGAGGAATGGCCAATATGATTCATTTTGCGAATGGTTTTTGCAGAGAAAACGTCTGGCTTATACATTACGGATTTTAGTGTTTGAAGTTGAGGGAGTAATTCTTACAGTCAATAGTAATGTCCTTATTTGGAACTGTGAGAAATGCACATGAGTCCATCTTAAAAGACTGCCACTTCAATTACGTGATGGTGTTACATCCGGCCTGCCACTTGCGAAAGAGATTCTTACAATATATTCCTACTAACGACACAAATTTTAGAATATATGTATTTAATTTCAGTTAGTACGATATTATTTTGTTGTTCTCCTTTCTATTCAGTTTCATACACTATTTTCACTCAACCCTCGTTCTAACTTTTATTATCACCTTCATTACTGATCTTCACATTACACACTGCAAATCACAACAAATTGCTACAAAGTATGAATTTTATTAATCCCACATTCTGAATATTATGAATATATTTTAGTTATCTTCATATTTATTATATATAATATAATTTTAATAATTCACGATTATAACAAATATAAAATATATTTAACACAATTTTGGCATAATGATCAAACTGTTAAGCTCCTTCAATACATGCTTTGGCGTTAATTTAATTCTATTCTGTTTTTGAATGATAAAAATGTGAGGTATAAAAATTATTTTTCATTAAAGGGATTATTCTTCATAATAAAGTTGCATATATATATCACAATAATTGCCCTAATATTTGAGTTTGTACCCTTTCGGAATACATCAATAAAGTTTAGAGCAACATACAGGTAACCAGGAATAAATGTTAATAAAATAGGTAGTACAGATCTAACGAATATTAGTCATCCAAAGGGAGATTTTGCCAACTTGCGAGCTGATGGCTGTGTAATTTGTTTGTAATCGCTAGAGGCACCAGTCATATTTATAAAATACGGTGATAATGACTTTGTGAGGAAAAGGCATAGAATAATTAGTAGGATTGTGATTTTAGCAATTATATAATTTCAAGGAAGAATGATAAATCGTCTGGGTCTTCGGCCCGTCGAGAGAATGAAGAAATGGGGATACTCCTAAATAAGCAGAAATTGTCGTTCGGCAATGAATTAAGCAACACTTTTGTTTTTGTACACCTGAAGGCGGCCACTACGTTTGAGAAGTAGAGACGAACTTAATGGATTAAAACAGCTCATATGATGCAGGAACTGGATATTTTATAAACTGATCTTTATCTCACATGCATATAGCGCACATTTAATTTCTATATAACCACGTCGAGCGTTTGCCTGTTAAAATGCGTTGCTACACTGAGAAATAAAATTCCGATAACGCCCGTTTAAAAACAGCCAAGTTCCTGGAAACCGCCGTTGCCCTTCAGAGACAATCAGCATTTTCGTAAACGATACAGGAAATGTTTCATATATTTGGCTGGTGGTGCTGAGGTAAGTTTAATTTATTTTATTAAAATCTTTTTTCTAGTTTCCATATTAAATCGCGGTAACGTGAGGAAAAGGGTATAATATAGATCAGCCGGCAATATTTTCGTTAACTTAAACCATATATATATTGTATATAGTTTCTTGTGATTTCTTTTCAGTGAATAAAATGTATAAATGATAAAAATCTAATTATATTTAATTAGACGAAGCAAATGGGGCGCTACAATCTCGACATCCTTAGTGGATGAATTTTCAGGTCTACGGTTAACCTGAGAATAAGAGTTCCGTTGATTAACTAATTCTGGTCTGCAAGGAATATTTTAGTTTCCTGTAGGTTTAATAACAATAATTATTATATGTTTAATACATTACGAGTGAATATATTCACCTTCTACAATATATTATACTTTCTCTGAATTTGTGATCTTATGAATGAGTGATATATATATATATATATATATATATATATTTTATAAAAATCTTTTTTCTAGTTTCCATATTAAATCGCGGTAACGTGAGGAAAAGGGTATAATATAGATCAGCCGGCAATATTTTCGTTAACTTAAACCATCTGCTTTGTATATAGTTTCTTGTGATTTCTTTTCAGTGAATAAAATGTATAAATGATAAAAATCTAATTATATTTAATTAGACGAAGCAAATGGGGCGCCAAAATCTCGTCATCCTTATCTCGTCATCAAACGATGTAAGTAATCGTAGTTATATATATATATATGTATATATATATATATATATATATATATATATATATATATATATAACTACGATTACTTACCTCGTTTGAAGCCATTCTCCGTAGGTATTTGCATTTAAAAGTCTTTATCGCTGGTTTTAATGCACAAACATGTCACAGTGTTTGGAAACGAAAAGATATATAGAAACGAATGAAACTTGGAGACGCCGGTTGAAGTTTACCTTATACCTGCTTCATTATTTATTTAAGGTCCGTCTTTATGGTGGCCCATAATCAAGAGATTAGCATTGAAGAGACCCGTACCTGGGGGGTGCCAGGTGTCACTGGCAGATGGTTCCAAACCACTGTTGTGAGCCGAGCCCACCACATAATTGGGGTTCTATTGGGCGCAGATGCAGCCTCTTCTTCAGTGACACCGAAGACGTGACGACAGCAGGTAATGAGGTGTGGCTGTCAGCACGACAAAGGATCCCGCAATCACATCACATTTACGCAGCCGCATAATAAGCCGTGTGGCTCAACGTCGCGTGTTAAATGCGTGACGAAGGGCGGGAGATCCCCTGCGATGTTAACGGACGAAGCCTTCTGCAAAACAAGCCGCAAAAAGGGTACCCAACCCCTCAGCCATAGTAATGCTTGCACTAAAAGACAGAAGACCGAAGCAGGGAGAAGAAACAAGCACTGAATCATCAAAATACCATACTATGATTTAAGCATATAATTAAATAATTTTCATCATCTCGAACATTCACTGTTCGTTCAACAGGAAAATATTTAAACGTGCTCCAAAATATATGGGGTGGAATTTATTATGAGATTAATACTGTACCCACATTTATTGGCAGGAATTTAATTTCTATACCCGCGTACCATGAATTTTTTAGACGTTCTGCCTCACAGTTATGGTTGTATTAATAATCAAGTGCTATTAGCTTTGCGTTAGTTCGCGTCGTTTTATGGATATACATATATCTGTAATATGAATTACTTATCCCATTCTGAATTAGAATACCCAGAAAGTCCCCAACGATGTTCATACCATTATTATTTCTACTATTATGCTATAATATTTCCCTTCTATTACATTCACTTGACTGATATATTCTGCACCTTTTCATGTTATAAATGTCTACTTACCCTAATAATTTTATTTTTAATTTTTAAAAAATCACATGAGTAGGCTTGCATGTTTTCATTCTACTTATTCATCAACTTTCGCCTTACTCTGGCATATTTATCGTTTAAAAATTGTCAAGTTAAGCATTATTTTGTAATGGAATCGTTTCGCAAGATCAAAGTCTAACGAACTTGATTCACAGCTGTTAGTTTTGATGCTCGAGATATTTATTTTCCAGTATTTGCGTTTGTTAGGAGACAATACCTCTAATTCATTTCTTAAAATTGTAAGTTTAATTAATTTTATGACATGACTTTTGTTAAATTTTTAAAAATATTTTATTCAAACCCCACGGACTTTTAAATAATGTCAGTTATTAATTTAAAAATAACATACTGACTTTTTATATAAAAATTTAATTTGAAAACAACAGTTGTTTGCATTTTAAGTAAACATTAGAAATATTGAAATTATAAACATATATACATGTCAAATTTACAAACCTTTTATGAAAATGAGCACTATATATATAATGTTTATATACCTTCAATTTGTAAAAGGATTAAACAATTTTTTAGTATCCAATAGACCTAAAGTATTTGATTGATGTGATCGATTTCAACAGGATACGTTGCGTAATCCTGTATAAATAAAGAACTACGCAAATATGGTCGAGATAAACTCGATTACTCCTTCGGTAACGTTAGATGATTACAAATAATTTTTTGGGGAAATAAAATCGTCATTTTTGTATTTTTTTAATTCTTCAATAAGTTGACACGTGCATAATGATAATATAAGTTGCCAACGACGTGTACGTCGATATTTATTTACTTCTAAATCTGATTAGTATCGAGATTTAAAAGTAATCTTCTCCTGATTCATCATTAAGAAAATAAATTTATTTAAGAAAACTTTAACCGTCATTTTTATGCATGTAATTTCTTGATTGAAATAAGGAAATATATAGGAAATGTTAGGGTTGGTAACATATTTTTCTTTTAACTATTTTCTATAAAAATGGATTAATTTATAATGATACTGAAACCCGTTAATAATAAAGAAAATTATATCAAAGATCTATACTGTAAATAGTGTACACCCGGCGTGTTAAACTCAATTAATACACGGGCTATTTCATGTAACTGGTAAGATTAATGGAGGCCACATTACATTTATAAATGTATTAAAATTTTGAATTATAGGGAGTATTTAGGAATATGAACAGAATAATAGTTGATAGAGAGAGAGAGAGAGAGAGAGAGAGAGAGAGAGAGAGAGAGAGAGAGAGAGAGAGAGCGCTGGAAGAAAATCGAAATTGGTGTAAATGATGTAGGGGTTATACTATTTAAGTTAATTAATAAAATATCTTGCGCTTTCAGATATAATTTAAAAAATCAATATACGGAACCCCTCGTGCTATTAAAAACAATTAAATTAATTCACGGGGACGGTTTTAATTATCAGGGTTAATTATTTATGGGCTAACCACGTGCAGCAGATATTTCGTTCACATGACGAACCTGTTTTATCTTCATTCCTTTCTCGATGCAGGCGACCGATACTTATTTATTCGAGTTGAATTGTAAATTTTTCCTCAGTCGGCGGGGAGTGGGGTGATTGAGGAAAACCCAATTTTCCTCCCTCTTCCCTTTCGCCTTCCTTGTTCTCATTACTTTCTCACTAAAAAGCAACAATTCACACCTTCTCTGCCTCGTCGCCTTCTTAACATCTTGAACATCTCTCCTCCTATGACTCCTTGTCTGCTCAACTTCTTGCACAACACTCCATCTCTACCTCCTCGCCCTCTCAAAGTCTAGAACCATTCTGAATATTTTTCGGCTTCTCGCCTTCCAGTTGAACTCGCATATCCCTTCACCAAGGGAAAACGCTATACCACTTGTTTTTTGTTCCACCAATCCCCTAGAGTCCTTCGTCCAGTGCGGGAAATTTTCCATGACTTAAGGCACATTGTCCTTCGTAAAATTTGAAGGGTGAATTCTCCTTTAACAAAACAACCTTGGCATTATAAATCTGCAGACAGGAACGTCACCCGACCGGCAGCCTGACGCCCACTTTTACCTGCCTGTCGCCAGTTATAATGTTCTTGCTTTAAAATTCTCATAGTTTGATCAAAATTAGATAGGGGTCCTACTGCGCCACAATGGAAAACAAGATTTTACACTCTGTCCAATCTGAACAGTATTAAGCTGTAGGCTGAAGGCTCCTCATCTGCTGCTAATGACAACGGCGCAAACGCGCTGGCCAGCACCTCTAATATCAAAATCCTTCAAAGATTTCAGAACAAAGTGTTTAGGTGTATCGTTAACGCTTCGTGGTATGTATTTAATTGAGACAGTGCGAGATATTATAACAAATTATTGTGCGAAATACCAAATCAGGCTTTTTGTGTGCATCCAAATAATCTAGCGGTGAACCTCCAGGACGATAGCGATACCCCAAGAAGACTGAAACGTTTTAAACCCTCCGAACTGTCCACGAGATTTAATTAGTCGTATTTTCCGTATTTTCGAAATGTAGAAAATTAACGAACCATGTTAGATGAATTGTATTTGGGAATGTTCAATGGACTCGGCATTTCAGTAGAAATCTTAGTATATAATACACCTTTTATTTATTGTTCGAATGTAACAGATTTAAATAGACTATGAAATTTTAAAAAAGAAATGTTTCAGGGGCGTTATTATCTTATAATTATTGACTAAATAGCTTTTCAAAGATTTCAGCGTGAAACTCACACGATAAAAAGAACTAGAGAAGTAGGATATTGTTGAATCCTGTATCTTGAGTGTAGGTGGCGGTCCTGATAAATACAAGAGAACCGAACGAGTATTATTTATCTTAGGGAGGTGTATAAATTGGAGAGGATAATTAAACACCAATAGACTGAGACGAACGATGGCATGTAATTTGCGCAGCTTATAACCTTAAGCAATCTTTTCCTTCGCAATTACTTGCAAGGCCTGTATTCCCCCGCGCGTAATCTGGGCTCCTCATCTGCTGCTAATGACAACGGCGCAAACGCGCTGGCCAGCAGACGATTGGAAACCATATTAAAAAACCTCCCTTATCTTGGCCGATTAATAACGGGGCGCGATAGCATCGGCCATTTAGGACCAGACTCTCGTGGTCAGCTCCACTCCAGCCGCCTGAGTCAACACGGCATTAACTTTATTTAAAGCGCCAGCCGTTTTATTATAGAATCTGCTCGCAAAAGCGCTTATGGAAGCTGCCGCAATGCAAATCAATGGGCCCGCCACTATCTGAAGGCAATCTACACCATATCGTGGGGGTTGGTGGCCCTTATCACCGCTGAGGCAGGCCTCGCCAAGTGCGCCGCCGTCGCCGTGTTTATTAGAGCAAACCTACGTCGCAATTAACACTCGAGGGCGTAAATTCCCTTTATGGGCCCACTTTGTTACAACTTTTGCGAGATCCAGCGGCTCTCCGTGATAAATGGCCCGCATATTGCAATTCCTTGTGGCAGGGTGCTTAGCTCTGCGCGATATGGCGGCATTGTCATAGCAGTTACTTTACAAGACAAACTGTCACGTACAAGTGCCAACATCCAGAGATAAAATGACGTCGTTAATAATTATTGCGCTTACGAGCGGTGAGAGGAGGCTGGGAAAAGACACTTTTCTAAAGGGGTTCCTGATAAAGAAAAATAAAAAAGAACACGTTCACTCTTCTTAATTATTTATGCTAATTACTGAACTAGAAAGCTTTACGCAACGAAAGTAAACGAAATAATTTTAATCTTTATGTAGGTTGCGGTCTTATGGCTTCAGATATTGTCGAACAACGGCTTTAATTATTTAATTAAATACTACGTCGAGCCTATTGTATTTATTGTTAAAACTACAATGAACTATATGTCCGGTGGTAACTATATAAAAAGAATTTATATATACTGACCACCCTTTAATTATTAAATTTGAAATTAGCTTTTCCTGCGACTTCCTTCGCGTAGAACCTTGACAAATTGCTCTTTTTATTTTACCCGAGAAAACGAAACAACAGGTATGTACAGAATTTTGATAAAGTTGAATTCATTTAATATACAAAACTACGGTGCCCTGTTAGAGCTCATATTTAGATTACTTATAACAATCTATTATAATATCATTAATATTATCTGATCAGCAAATAACAATGCTCTGAACTCCAATCAAAACTCCTTCTGCAACAATAGAAGGAGTGAGAATGCTCGCCCTCTCTCTGGTGCTGCCAAAATTACGCTTATGATAACACACAGTAAGTAGAATTTGTGCCCATTTTAACATTGCACTCCCCCTCCCACTTGGTAAAGTTGTCACAGAATCGACAGAAAAAATAATATGGTCCCGTATTTGTATTAACCCGCTATAGTATTTAATTTTACAATATTTTCTTTGTCAACATGTGATTAAACCATTAGCATGAGGGTCACAATTTTGAAAATTTACCTTATCAAGTCCCCAACTTGAGATCTGAATTTCATAATAACCACCGCAATTACTCAGTATCTAAGTCAAATTAAGAAATCTACAGGTATCTTGAATTAACACTAACTTAAAAATGTCTGAAAAAATACCATGAGAGCCACTATAAATCCCACTAACCGCAAAAAATATTTATTCGCAAGCATATATCTGCCGTTTATTTGTTTTTAATTTACGTACTCTACACCCCTACCCCTAGAGTAATAGTAGTGTCTTACACCTATATTCATTGCTTGCTTCTAATAAAAGTTTAGTTAAATGTAAGCATTGTTTCACGCTTAATAGCAATTTAATTGACAGGCTTGACATGTGAGAGCATAATCTATCCTGCTGCAACTCCTGAAATGTACGTCTTTAGGGTAGGATATTTTTTGGTCTTAAAGGGGAAGGAAGACTGAGATGATCAGCACTAAACCAAAAAAACTTTTTATTTATTTATTATACTTATTAAGCGTAAGGTTGATCGCCTTATCAATATTTCCTTTCACTATTTCTCTCTTTTTGTAACTGTACAACCTTTGCTAATATTTTTCCCTTCTTTCTTTCGTAATCTATACTTTTTGGGTACAGCATCCTGATACTCATTCTTTAATTTGATACTTCCAGTTTTTCTTTTTTTTTATAGAGTACAGATAGCATTTTGCTTTCCACGGTAGTATCTCGTTCCTCCCCGCACGCTAGTCTCATCATAGGGTTTATCACCGAGCCTTAATACGAATGTATTTAAATCTTATACGTAATCTATGTGCTGCTAAAGACACATATATGCAATTAAAGAGTTAAAGGTGAGGAGTTTTGTGTTGTTTTTCGGTTAATTACGTTTTGTCTAAATGCTGTAAAAATTATAACGTCAGAAATGTAAGACGGCAAAACAAGAGTTCATTCACAAGATGGCGTCAGAACTTGGTCATGTCGACTGCCACGACTTCCTCCTTGTCGAGTTGCAATGTTCCACTCCTATTTATGAACCTCCAGAGCTATCCAGTAAAAAGGAAAATATTGTATCCCGTTCTACCCCTCTTATCACATTTCTGCTCCAACTTCCCTTATTTATGTAACACACTTAAATGAATTTGGCCGAGTTACCTGCAACTAACCACGTAACGCAAGAAACGCTGATCTAATTTGCAGGGTCTCATCGATTGTGTGCGCCTGATCTGCGGGAGAACGTTTGGTGACTTCCATTTCTTTGAGGATGCCAAACAAGTGGGGACTATAGAGCGTTGATGTCGTCCTACGTGACTACTCATAAAAAAATTAAAATATTAGTGCTTGATTTATTTCGTCAAGTGGTGTATAAAAGAGTTGAATATTATTTTCCTTATCTAACAAGAAACTCAAAAACACGCAACAATTTATTTGCAACATCCTTTTTTGATACTTTAGTTTCCCGACCCCTGTCAAGGTAGTATTTGATAGAAATTCATAAGGGAGACAAATATGGAACGTAAATGTTAAGCTAATATATTCCAAATCATTAAATAAAATGATTGATGAAGACAAAATTTAATTATTTGTGAAAGGAAACTCTGTATAATTTTACTTTGGTAAGATTTTTGACAGATGTTTTAATGTACACCAAATTTTAAAGGAGAATTGAAAGGTTACACTGAGTAGGCTGAATTTTGCCTCTCTGGAAACGAAGAATAATAGATTAGGTCTAGCACAGATGATAAACTCCTTTGAGACGCGGTTGGCCTAGTTGATATAATGACCCAGGAGACCTGTTTGGCCTACGTTCTAGCGCGTGAAGCATTATATAAACCTTTAATCTTAATAAAGGAGAAGAGCAAGTAGTTGTAATCATGGATGAACTGCAGATAATTCTCTCCAGATGGCAGATCCGCGAGAAATCACAAAATTGTATAATTTTATGCATAGGATTCTTGCTCTTTGTTGAACGTTTGGTGCTTGTATATGCCTAGTATTAGACAGATTTCACAAACCTTTTCATATTCTAAGTGAACACCACCATGACTTCTGGACCATGATCGACTAAGAGAATAACGTAATATATTGTAGCGAACCGTAACTCTCGTATGCAGATTTTGTTTATTGTTATGTTTCTCGCAGCTACTTCATAGTTTGATAGACGTCCCCTGCATCCCTTTAGGTGAAACACCGGGTAGTATCCTTAAACCACAACCCGGGGGCCCTAGTTAACCCTTGGTTACCTTGCGTTACCGTCCGCATCCCCCCTTATCATTTCGCTATGCTATTAAAGAGGAGTTTCATGTTTCAGGATCACACTCATGTAGCCTGATAACACCCCACCACCACCAAAAAAAATTCTGATGAATAGTTTTCTCTTGCAGGTATTTCTCCCCAGATTGACTGCGGCGCTCACCTGACTCCGTCGGGAATGCCTCGTACTTTCTCTAAATTTTTCAAAGTTATCACATGCCGAAGCGCCTTCATTTATTTTTAGGAAGTGTATGTCCTGGGGTCGAATACCGTGGGCAAACGGTAAGGGTTGTCCGCTGGTCCCATTGGATCAGTCGGCCAGCTGCCTCCTTAAATTGGTGGAGACACGGGGAAGGGAATGCTGCAACCCCACAGCAAACTCATCTCCCGTCATTCGGAAGGGCGTGAGAATAGTACCTAATAGCCCGACCACCTGATACAGTTGTCTAAGGTTTTCTCTGCATCTCTTTAGGTGAAACACCGGGTAGGATCTTTAAACCATAGTCCGGTGGCCCTAGTCAAACCTTGGCTACCTTCGTCTACTTTGCAACATCCCCTCTTCTCAATTCCTTTCCTATGCTTTTAAAGGGTGTTTCCTGTTTCTTGTGCCTGTTAACAAAAGGAATTGTTGATGATGCGCTGTGTTATATGTTTTCTGTGCAGATTGAAGAGGAAGCGGCCAACAGATCTGTGGAGTTCAATTTTATTTCATTCATGTATCATTTTGACTCATTCGGAGCGTGGTCACCACAATGTTATTTCATATATCTAATTTGCTTAATGTTCAAAATGAACAGCTTGTAAATTACTTATTAAACAAGTAATAATAATAGAACTTATCTTAATCATATTTATTCTTAAACAAAAATATATCGTTTTATGCTATTTAGGAAGTATTAATTCTATGTAATTAGCTGAAAGAATACCAAATTTTTATTTTTAATACCAAAGAATATTTATAGCAGGAGTTTGTTAATGCTTAGAAAAAAAATTAAGAACGGATTTTTGATAAGCGACATTCATTATTGAACAGAGCGAAATAGTGTAGGGAAGTAAAATCTATTTTATTGAAACTAAATAAAAAGTTGGGCATAAAGTCAGCATATTATTTATTATTATTTAATTAGCATAAATACGACGTTCCATTTCCCTCAGCCGAAAAGATTATTAAATGTATTGTAGCATTTACAAGTGAAGAATTTGGTGTTGCGGACCATTATATTGTATTATGTAAGTCATGTTAATTAAATAGTAATAAATTATATGCTGATTTATTGGCCATCATTTTTATTATTTTAAAATTTTAGTTGGTTTTTAAGTAAATATATCTCATCTAACATTAGATTCGTGTACTTTAGAAACGTAATTATTTTTAAGAAAATACACTATTCTATTGTTAATGGTAAAAATTAACATACTCACTAGTAATCCTTTAGAATATTAAAGTAACCGAACTTCCTGGATTCTAAGACGAATAGAAGTAGAATGACATTTATATTAAAATGGCTATAAACAACCACTATTTCAAAAGAAAATAAAAGAAATAAGAGAGAAAGATATCATAAGACCTGTTGTCTATGTTTGAAATTCATTGCTGGTCGATGTTTCTGCTCCTCGGGATATGAGAGAGTTCAAAGGAAACTGCAAGAGTTATAAAGTCTTCTTCCTTCTCCCATCTACCATTCCGTACTGAGTTTCCCAGTCTTTTATGTGACAGTTAACATCGGTCGTTGAATTGTGCTTTGATACCATGCAACTGAAACATTCGTTTAGAAAAATAGTTACTGTAGAACCATTTGTCAAAATTATTGAGCTAAGCTTTTTCCTGAGAAATTTGCTAAACTGTACACTACATCATTATATAAGTTAAGCATTATAACATGTCTGTATGAGAGAATGAGCGAGAGATAAGGAAAGAACACCAATAATAAATTATGAAACGATACATTTTTATTCGAAAGAGTAACTTTAACAATATTTAATTAATCTTTATATAAGTTTAATAAATTTTATGACTTTATTCATTAATCATATGAGTAATGAAATAATTTATACATGAATATTGTTATACTTCCGCGTAACAACTCTCAGTCTGAATGGTGGAAAAAATCTAAAATTATAAAATTTTATTTGCATTTTGTTCACATATCTGTGCTTACATATTTCCCCTAAAATACGCGTTATTATTCACGTCTGTCGTTGCTTTGATCAAAAATCGCAGTAGATGAACAAATATTTTAAATATCGTGGCCAAACATTTAATTTAAACAGGAATGTTGCGATGACATTTCAGTAAAAGTTACGTGTGAAAGTTTTGAAAATATACAGCGATGGAGAAAATAACATTCAAATTATTTTATTTCTCTAAATGAGGTGGAATGACAGATTTAATTTGACTTTTCAAGTGATAAGACTATTGATTCATGCAAGCGAGATTTTTTATATCTTCATTTAGCCAAGATTTATGAGTTATTTAACATAATATGAACAAGCACGTATTAATTTTCATTCCATTTAAATTATTATTTACCCTTTTTATTTTAGCGGATTTGAATAAAGTTAGGATGAAAAAATTTCATGTGAGAATAAAATTCAGCACCATTACCACATATTGTATCGGTGATTTTTGTAGTTTTATTGACTTAACCTATTTGTAAATTTAAATTTCGTCAATTTTGGAAGTCCAACCATAATTATACGAAATTATTGAAAATCAACCTTTAGAAAATGAATTTAGAATAAGTATTTTAATACTCCATAGTTCTATCACTTAGTCAAAATAGAACGCAATTTTTTAAGTTGTGGTTTAAATGTTGTTTCTGAAGTATAGTAAGATACAGTAACACAAAGAGCTAGAGGTTATAGACGTTTATTTAACACTAAGTTCGGTACTAAGACTCGAACTGCGAAAGACTACCTTCTTTTCGAGGTCCAGTACAATTTATACATTCATGGAATATACCACAAACAGAACATTCTTGAAATAGAAAATACTAGAAATGAAAGGTAAATAAAGTAAAAAATTAATTGAGGGAGAATCGAGGCCGAGTCCACCTTTTTTAAACCACCTCTCAACCACTGAGCTATGGCTGCAGAGTCTCAGACGTGGCAAAATTAATGTAGACTTTTAGGGGTCGCTCATAAATCCTATTTTATAAGTTTTGATTTGGAAGAAGATGATGGACAGCAATAAATGCTTGGACGATATTCAAATTATATTTTTTTAGTAACTGATAAATAGTGGGTATATTATAATCTTAGTTCATATAAAAATATTGGTCTTCATAGTATTAAATTTTAATATTCATAAGATAATAGTTATATTAGCTTAAATAATTTAATATGTTTATATTATAATTCGATTTGTTCCGTCAAAATGGACGAGAGGACCAAGGGAATATAATAAACGATGAATTTACCAAGTGTCAAGTTTGAAATATAAGCTTTATTTATTCATGAAAATTAACCACATATTATAAAGGAATATACCAACCAAATAAAAAATATTTTTTCCTAAGCTATAGAATTTAGAACAAATAATTGTAATATAATAAATATATAAATTAAGCCACTTTTCACGGGTAGTAAACAAATTTTTATCATTAAACATTCTGTTACGATATAATTTATAACACAATTCGGAAATTTACGTGGACCAACTCATATATTTCATACATTACCCCCATTTTAAATGAAATAAAACATATTCGAGAACTCCGTGTGTTATATTTAATTTAGGCATACTAGACTCAAATTTATTCTTATATAATTTATTATAGCCAGATATTTGTAACTATTTATCTCCTATTACTTCGTACACTACTGACTCAGACAATTGATAAAATAATAAAAACAAATTTCCTACAAAAATATTAATTGTAATTATAGAAATAATTAATAGAAAGCAATTGTGAGTTTGTTTTTTGTTTGTAAATGTGTAAGCAATATCGTACTACCCCTCCTGAGTTGTTTTAGTATAGTGACTTTAATTTACTGTTTCGCTTTCTTACACTTATTTTTAGTCGGTGCCCCTTACTTCACAATCTATTTCGCCATACGACCCGTGTTTTTCTTCCGTGACAAGCCTCGTTTACAATTTCATTTATTCTTCGCCTGACCAGTAAATCATTCTTAAAGCAAGCCATAGTCGCCCAACAACCTCACTATTTCCCATATTCCCATAAAAACTCGTTGTGGAGGCGGCCTTATATATGAGGGCAATATACGAAATATATTCGTGATCCGTGAATTCTAAATCATTCTCTCCGCTACAGAAATAAACCTAAACCTCGTTTATTCTTATTTTGTTTTATTGGTTGCCAAGCTTGTCCGTAGAAACACGAAACTACTGTAATACCGAAAGCTCATTTTAGGTGGAGAAAGGGTGAGGAATCCCATAAACAGCACAACGTGACTCCTGATTGCTGCCTTAATTGTTATACTGGCATTGATGGGCAGTCATAAAACCACTAGCTCCGAGCATATTTCAATTTTAAAGTAGGGATAAAATGAGTAGCAGACATTTATGTGCCCCGCTCAGACTTTTATTAGTTCTACAAATATAATTTTTCCTTCTCTTCTCCCAGTCTCCCTTTACTCTCTTCATGTTCTCTCTTTATAAATCTCACTTTAACATCCAGTTTCCGTCTTGGAAAATTTTTCACTCGAATTGGAATAAAATTTCGATGTTTCATTATTGTTTATAAATATAATCCCACGAATTATTTACTGATGTTTGAGTGTAACTTATTTCAGGCAAAATATTGAGTTTCAATAGAGGAATGCGAGCACATGTTTATTAAGTCTCAGATATCAATCGCTGTTCCTCTATATCTGCATGCCATCAGAGGAGAGAGATGAAAATAGAAAGAAGAAAGGGCGGGTTCCTGGTAGCCCTAGCCGCAATCTCTTTTATAGGACTGCAGATCAGATCCGTACATAGCTCATGAACGGGTCTAACTTTATACCTCCGCAGGCGAGCCATAACAGTTGAAGGGATGCCCTTTTATACGAAGCCAATATCGTGTCATATTTTATTTTGATGTGACTCGGAGCTTGATTTAGAGCAGCTATAAAAGTGCTTCCATCGAACCCCACTACTACTTCCAAATTCCCCTTCAGTACCCCTCCTTATTTCTCCGAGGTACATGAACGGCAAGGAAACGGTCGCAGAAATAGCTTTTCTGGTGCACTACATTACAATAAACTGTTAACGGGATATACGTCTGCCGCAGTGCTTCAAGAGCATCAAACTTTTCTCCTTAAACTGTTTAAAGGCTAGCGATTGTTTCAACGCAGCTTCTTTACCCATATCGGTAAAACCAGCGAGACAGTTACAATTGATACTAACAAAATATTAAATAAAATTCTAAGAGCCATTTATGTCAAAATACCTAAAATTTCATAAAGTACGTGGTAGAAACAACAACCCTAATAAATGCCACGAAACAACTTAATAGCAGTATTTTCCTTCCTTTATTACCCGTCAATATGGCACTTACATGAATACATTGCGTCATTGAATCCAATGCAAACATGAAATAGTAAATTAGAAATTTCTAGCAGATTTAACGCACATCAATGTTCAGATAGTTTTATTTTTAACGAAAAAACCAGCCATCGACGGTTTCTCTCCAACACTTGTCTCAGATTATTAAGAAATTCATTTTCAAGCTTTTAAACAGAGAAGATTTATCAGAGGCGAGGTTAATGGCATTAATGTGCTTTTTGGGTTTGTTGAAATCCATTAAAGTATATACATACGACTCCCTCAGTCATGAACACGTTCGCTGCTCTCTAAATAACAATTAATACTTAAGTTAATATAAACGACTTATTCAGTCTAATCGTGTTCTCCAAACGACGAATTAATTAACTGTATTTCTTAGCACGCTAATGAAGCAAACCTGTTTTTGACTGAGGGAGTCGTATATATACTTTAATGGGTTTAAATATATACAGCATGGGTCAGAAAAGTTTAGAGACCGGATTAATAATAAATAAATAGAGAGAGAAAATTTTAGTTGTTCATATATTCTATATACACTACCCTTCACTTGAGTACAACGCGCAGACGTTCATTCACAAATATGAAATATGAACCAATCCGCTGATTCATTCTTTGCGTTTCCTTGAGGAACATCCGAGCCCGTATAATACACAAACACACATACGCTCTCTCTCTCACACACACTCATATATATATATATAATATATATATATATATATATATAGAGAGAGAGAGAGAGAGAGAGAGAATGCAACTTTTCTAGGGTTTTCCCTGCACCTCTTTAGGTGAAACATTGGGTAGGATCCTTAAACCATAGCCTGGGGGCCCTAGGGCCCTTGGCTACCTTGCTCTACCTTCCTCGTCCCCCCCTTTTCAATTCCCTTTCTATCCTATTAAAGGGGAGTTGCCTGTTTCAGGATCACCCTCATGTAGCCTGTTAACCACCCCCCCCCCCCAAAAAAAAGAGAGAGAGAGAGACCTCGTTTTATCTGACAGCTCAGCTTTGCGATGATTATAATGTGTTCGTCTGTAAGAAAAATTTAGAGCGCCAGGTAATTTTGAAAAGATATAACAAACTTCTTAAAACAGTTATTAACATTTTAATCATTCAAAGACACGAGGAAATTAACTATCCAAGTTGTGGTCGTTTTTCAGTCTCCAGATCCAGTCACTCATCAAACACACAAATTCGTCGACCCAATTTTCAATAATTAACTTACTATCCGCGCTTCTTCTCTGTGACTGTTTCCATAGCCAAACTGCTACGCACGGTCGCGAATTTTCGTGAAGTCGCCAAACGCGTCCTACCTTCACCACATCTCGCCGACGACTGATATTCATGTTCGATCTTGGTTTAAATCATCATGCAGAAGCAAGGTCACCTGCATTTCCCGCCATGGGTCACCTATTTGCAGCGCCCGGTCACGTGAACACGAAATGTACAGACGAACCTTTTACGTCAGAAATTGACGTCAGCCACAACAATTTAGACTGGCCAACAATCGTCTGAGATTATAACTTACATGTTAAATATATATATATATAGAATATTTACACAAGATAAAAATTAGCATTAAATAATTAATTATATTTAAGTAACTTTCCTTCCTTTAGTTGTGGGTGCTAATGCGCAGTACATGACGACAAATAGCAGTTGCCTTGCTCAGGATTTCAAAAGGACCATATTTTTAATAGTTTATTTTAATAGGAAAATTAGCTTCTAACATATATTCGACCTTAATACAAATGGTTTCTCGTCATGGTTAGATTTGGACAAGGATTTAAAATTCTCCAAAATGCCCAAAACTGTCACAGATCCTATTCTATAATTATACAGTAGGTTAGGTAAGCTTATGACATCATATTTTTGTATTTTAGATTTCTCTCTCTCAATTACCCCTGTCGTCTGATAAGAATGAAAACGATCAGGGTACTAGAACTTGAAACAATGACTATTGCCTCTGTTTGCATTTCAGTATACACACACTTGCTTATTTAATCTAGAGCAGGGTTTCCCAAACTTTTTCTGCAATGGAACACTTCCCAAAATCAGTCATTTAACCGGAACCCTTGGCTTTTTTCTAGGTTGAGTAATTCCTACTTCTACTTCTTTTTAATTAATTTTATTTAGTAATTATTTTTAAATATAATATTGTAATATAATATAAGCAAGAATATTAATACAAAAAGCACTAAATGACTTTGATGATTTCGGGTCCTTGAATGCATATCTTTTTGAAATGAGGCAAAATATTTGTTTGTTGATTTGTAATATGTGGTGTGGCGTCGAGCATGTTTCTGCACTTTGACTTTTATAGCAGCATAATAAGAAAATCCCGCTTCATTTAAATAGATTATAGAAAACTGAAGCTTGTTTTGAAAATTTGGGGTTCTATTCTGGCAAATTCACCCAGAAATATCTGTATATTTGTTTGAAATGAGAGTCACTGATTAAATAAATTAGATTTAAAGCTACTAGTTTAGCTGTCACGAAAAATTGATTCTGAACCCAGGAATCGTGCTTACTATTTTTCGGGGAAAAAATAGCAAAAGAGATTATTTAAAGTTATGCTCGTGTTCTAAAAACATTTTGGAAACTTCATGGTCGATCGTCTTTAAAATTAAATTCATTCTAAATTTCACGTAAGGTAGGAAAACAATTAAAATCATTAGATTCAACCGATTAAATTGAAATTGGTATTTTTTATCAATTGATGTAATTTTATCTCTTGTATTAAAAAAATATAATCCTTGTTCTTTGTAATGATAAGTTAATTGCACTTTGTAAAAATATCTACCATATATGAAAGTATTATCAAACATGAAGAATTTGTTAAAACTCCAACAAAATATACTCCTGAATTATTTTGTGCCTTCGAGGAGACCAACAACTCATTTCGAAGTTCAAAAAGTCTTAATAGTGCTTAGTGTTCACTACCCATTTCATCGCACAAAATTTTATTTAATCTGGATTGAAGTAGTTTTGAATTCATATAGTTTATCACTTTCGCGGCTTCATTCTTGACATTTTTAAATTCGTGGAATTTTTTTTGGCATAAGTATTTTTTCTAAAAACAATTTTAGGTTATCATTAGCTCCACTTGCTATATTTTGCTGCTTTTTGGGCTTACATAACAATACATAATTAATATGTCTAAAAAATAGGCGAAATTTCATACTTTAAATAAGGAGATATTTTTTAAATGGATCATTATGATAATATGTCGAAAGCCTCTGAAGTACGTAAATTATTAATAGACCATATGTTTATTTGTTTTTTAGCAAAAAATAATATTAATTATCGTTTGCGGACCAGTAAAATTTTCCTGCGGACCTCCGGTTGAGAACCGCTGTACTAGATGGTGCTCAGAGGCTGCAACAATGAGTTGTTGACTTACATTCCATAAACAAAGGTGTATAAGGTTGGTTTATTTGTTGGCCAAAGATGCTCATAGTCAAGTTAAATAAAATATTTAAATATAAGTTTCTGGCTTTAACTTTAAAATAAATATTATCTATTCAACTCTGGGCTATGGAAATCTCTAGCTCACTCTTACAGGATTCTAGTTTACTGACACGTCCACACTTGTTCATAGTTACCCATGTTACATATTGTAGCGGGAAACAAGGAATAGCCAACGTGGTTGAATCGGTTCCGATACAAGCTAGAAACAAATAAAGGTGTGAGAAATGATTCCACTCTCTCCAGTTAGATTCAAATGGAGATTTCGTCTTACGAAATGATTAATTTGCATTACAGATAGAACCATTCGAAATTTTTTGCGGAACACAGTTTGGAAAACCCGGAACTGGATAGTGGACAACTGTTAATGTTATTATAAGGCGTAATATTGAGCACAGAACGTGTCAATTCACAAGGGTAGTAAATCTTGTTCCGGCCTCTCGTCTTAACACGTTTTTAGTATGAAATAGCATTCGAAGGTCTTAGTGTGGTTTCTCAGAAGATATTAATACATCAATCGTGTTCATGTAAACCAAACATCAAAGATGTTGTAATATGCACCACGTACACAGTCCATCAGTTTTACATTCGACGGAGAGTTATGCACCTGACAAACATTCACTTCAGCTCAGGGCTTATGATCATTCTTGACAGCCCGAGACATCTTGTTTGACAATCCGGCAGACCTAGCAACACATCAAAAGCAACGACCTGTCAATTTCTTTGTTATCTACCCTCTGGTTTCCAAACTTGCCGTGTAATCTTCAGTACCAACGACTAATGTTGCTGACTGAAGGTAATATTTAATTATTAGGCATGAGGCAAAGATGAAACGTTCCCATTTAGAAAGCACATGTTGGAAATTATTATTTATAAATAACCCTCAATTTAATATATGCACCTAACTCATTTATATAGAAATTGTTTCACATTTCTGGTATAAAATTTAAAATACATAGTTGAATTTTTGGTGGCCCTAATTTTATAACGTTAATCACAGAATTTGTTTTTATATAGTGTTTACTTCGTAATAGTTTTTGTTTCCTATGAATTCATTTCCAGCGATTTGATCTCTCGTATTAGGGCCGGAATAGTAATAAATTTATTGTATCCGTTTTACCTTTCTACTTGTTGAGTGTTATTTAAAACGCTCACATACCAAAATCACAGACAATTTTATTTCACCGATGTACATATCTCAGTCATTTAACATGTAATGGTCGAGATAGTATTATTGCTTCAAGTAATACGGATAACTGCTAAAATTAATTTAATGATATCGTTTCATGTATAAAAAGTGAATAACTACACTATAAATAAACCATAACTATTATGTGAACATGAGGAGACCAAAGAGGTTACATAAGAATTGAGTCAAAATTGTTGCTAAGATTGTGAATAGTATTTTTAAATTAGCATTTTTACCATTTATTAAAAAAATTGTGAAGGTTCAATAAAAAATAAGTATTCACAAAGTGATATAAAATTATTTTTATAAAGACAAAAATAATCAAAAACTTTAGTAAATTAATGCACGTAACCATATTTTTAACTGGAATAATGTTTTATTATGCTCTGAAATAAAATGTTATTCTACAAATAATATATCTATTAATTTTAAAACTGGTACGCATATTTTAGCAACCTTTATGACTCTATTATATTATATTCTCTTTGGTCTCTTCATATATTTCTTCTGATTTATGTTTAGTGATGCTCGAATGTTGAAGGGAACAGGTAGCAGAGAAAGTAGGTGAGAAGAAGAAATGAACAATTAATAGTCAGTGTTGATCGAGAGTTGAAAGAGAGCGAGCAAGGAAACCCAGAACTTTGGACTTGCTTGTAAGTTGAAAGGAAGTGTTTGAGTGAAAAAGAGCCGGGCAATACCAGGTCCAGACCCTTCTTTCGCAACAGAGGGCAAATCCACAATCCAACCTGGAAATGTGAGAGTGAAAGAAGGAGAATTACTACGCAGAATTTCCGTAATCGCTGAGAAGATGAAACAGGTTCGTCACGAAAGTAAAATCCCTGATGTACGTTGTTATCCCAATAATTAAACCTGAGAAACCCTTTGAAATTAAAAAAATCATCGCCTTTAAGAAAGACCCACTAAAGGATATGTTTTTTTATATCCATAAAAAGATTACTTTTTTAAATGCAAAATTATTTGTTAAGTAACTTTAATAATTAACCCTCCCAAGAATCATTTACACACTGAATACTGACTGAAGCAACGTCTATTTACCATGTCCTATACTTATTAACTCTTAGCTTTTACAAACGAGTTTCTTGACCTGCATTTCCTGAACTGAAAACAATATCTTTCCTAGTGACAATGTTTTCAGAATTGTTCTTACATTACCAATTTGTCTGAACAAAAATTCGAGGAAAAGTGCGCTCCCGACTACTTCCACTATAATATCAGGGAAGTTGTTTACTGCGCATCATGCCAACACACGACCAGCTCAATCTCCTCAGTTATACGGTCATTAGGAAATGTTACGTCCTTGGTGCTTATTATTCCGTTTATTGACAGGCCTGGCTGTCGTTCACGAGACGTTTGATTATTTAATGGTGCTAAAGATAAAATGTTTGGTTAATGTATTTCAGAATCAACTTCAGCACTATTAGAGATTTTCAAAGAGATCCGTGCCACCGAAAATTGAGGGTAAACATAAACGATCAAGGTCCTCTATCATTATTTTACCCATGGTCGAAGAAGATAGGTGACGCATTGCGCATGTAAAGGAGGGGCAAACATGGCGCAAGCCAATCACAGCATTGGCCATACTGGAAAGCGGCAATTCAAACGTTCCTTGCTTAATGGTTTCATATACAGCGCTAGTCTTGCTGTATATCTTCTTAGATTTAAATGAATGATTAATAACAAATAAATTATTAAAATTACCCTCCTAATATGTAATTTATTTTTTGTTTATACAAGTATCTAAAACATACATTTTAAAAATGTATTTAATTATAAATAAAACACAAAGAATGGTAAAAGGTCAGACATTAAATAATTTTATAAATAAAATAATTATATAATCTGACTTAATGTTATAAATAAAAGACAAGGAGTGACAAAAAGTCAGAAATGAAAAGAACAAAAAAGAAACTTTTCGTCCCTGAACTTTAGGGCCCTCCTCAATTCTTTAATTAAAATAATACCGGGCGTTGCAGAAGCAAAGAGAACAGAGTCCTTGGGACTCTTCAAACAGGCAGATTCCAAGCCGGCAACCTAGCGCCAGGAAAACTCACCTCTTGCTTGCCTGCCTACCTGTTTATCGAGTTACAATATTCATGCTGAATTTCGAAAATTTCAAAGTCTAAAATTTGAATAAAAGTAAGGACGGGGTCCTACTGCGCTTTAACACAGTAATTGTATAATTATTATTGAATATTAATAAACTCTGCACTCAAGACATACGTCACAAAACTATTAACTGACAAGACGTTATGTTTGCCTTTCATCGTTTTCACTCGTTTCGCCCCTGGCCTAACAGCCGAAATAGAAAATTTTATATTGAAATTGTAAGAACCTATAACATACCAATTTTCTTTAGTTAATTATTGATAGTCGACTATGTAAGTTTAACTTTAATAAATTTTGCAGGAGGAACTGACGAGGTCCTTAAAGTTTGTTATGTTACAAAGGACAAATAGAATGGGAGTTAGGAGAAGATCAGTTTGGTTTTAGGAAGAATGTAGAGGCAACAGCAGCAATACGGACTTTGCGTCAAATTTCAGAAGGCAGAATAAGAAAAACAAGTTGGTGACCAAAACTCACAAATGAAGAAAAAAAGGAAACGTTATGTCCCCTAGCTTTAAGGTCCTCCTCAGTTCTTTAATTAAAATAATAATTTGTATTTTAATTAAAGAACTGGGGAGGTTCGGGGGCGAAAAGTATTTTTTTTCTGACTTTTGCCACTCCTTGTGTTTTATTTATAACATTTAGTCATATAATGTAATTACTTTATTTATAAAATTATTTCTTGTCGGACTTTGTCCCATTCTTTGTGTTTCATTTATTTACAATTAAATACATGTTTAAAAAATATCTTTTTGATACTCATTGTAAACCAAAAATTAATTCATATATTAGGAGGTTAATTTTAATAATTTATTTGTTCTTAGTCATTCAGTTAAATTTAAGGAAATATACAGAAAGACTAGTGAGTGTTCTCAGTTTGATGCATCGTAAGTAACTAAAAGCACGCCTTCAGCTATATAATAAAACGATTGAGCAAGGAACGTTTGAATTGCCGCATTCCAGTATGGCCAATGCTGTGATTGGCTTGCACTGCGCAACAAATTTAATGAGTCACCTATCTTCTTCCACCATGATTTTACCCTTTCAGTTGTTCAGTATCAAGTCGGTGACATGTGAGTGTGTTTTGTCGTTAAACTCCCTCGTGTCGTCAGGGATCGAGCCGTCATTTTCATTTTCTAGAATTATCATATTCATAAAAACGAGTGCTGGAATGTTTATGGATCGTGTGGGCTAGTAATTTGTTCACAACGCGGCACTGTTTTAGGATTCATGTTGGGAAGGTCGCTCAGCGCCCTCGTGTCATGGCCTTCATTTAAAAAGTAGTGAAGTTTGATAGTTGTTAGTTTATTAGATTGGTGTCACAGAGTTATATATCTATTAGCGTGGTCGTTGGATGTGGATGTGGAGGTGGACGCAGGTGCAGACGCAGTTTGTGGCTGCTCGCAGATGGACATGTGCGGTCCGCCTTGTCAGGCGCGGGCCTCTATCTCCCTAGGGGCTAATGAAAAAGGCCACGCTGCTGTGAAAGCAGCGCAGAGAAAATACAGCCATAAACATGAGCCGGACCGAGCTACCCCGGCCCTATTATGATGTAGAGCAGTGTGGCGTAAAATGTGCCCGTTAAAAGGCAAAGTGCGTTCTGGCGTCCAACGCAGCAGACATTGTCAAGTTATGTGCTCCAGCGGGAGCGCTTGCTGTTCGATTGTCTGCTCATTTGGCGGAGGCGTGAGGGGGCGGCAAAAAATGACCGTGACCGGCTACTGGCTGTAAAAACCGGCAGGCGAACATGTGGATGTGAGAGCGGTAGGTGGGTGGGTGGGTGGCTATCTTCGGACGCACAATCTGATGGACTTATCAAGCGCAATGAATTAAACTCAATTTCACAACATGGTAAATTATGGCTGTCATAAAGCGTGTCCCGTCCCCCTTTTTTTACGTCCCGCTTCCAACACTTCCACGCGGGACAAGTGTCGAAGCGTCCATGAGTTACGGCTTCCAATATCAGATAGCAGCTCAGATTATTTGTGAGCGTCTGTCGTGAAGCAGACTCGCGCGGGAGTTGGATTTCTGCGCTCCCCCTGGCTGCAGTAACACTGATCTCTTACCTAGAGGAAACAATATATTTAATAAATACGCTAAATGTTTTTGAATAAATAACTCGGGTTAGTAAAATTTGGACCTCAGTCAATTAACATAAGATTCTTACATTATAAATTATTGTTAAGAAATGTACTTCTTGTGTTATATATTGTTTCTCTAGGAACTTTCATCGTTTTTTACTGCACCACTTCAAATATCGACAGAGGTTTTGATGAATTACACGACCACAACATCGATATCGTATTAAAGAACGAAGGTTTTCCCTGCGTATATGCTGAATAAAGTATTCTCGGGTTTCCGTCCGGGTTAGGTTGCGAATAAGGTGCGACGTTTCGACGGCTGATAGCCTTGCCGTCATCTTCAAGCTTATGATGTTGGCAAGGCTATCAGCCGTCGAAACGTTGTGCCTTATTCGCAACCTAACCCGGACGGAAACCCAAGAATACTTTATTCATCGATATCGTAGTTGTGGCGACCTGAAATGGAATAATTTACGAAAAGAGGACAGGATAGGTTTTAGAATGCTGATTTGAGAATGAATGGTTTTCGAAAGCTGAAGTTACTGAGGACCGAAATCAGGCTTATAAATTTATTATATAATTGGCTTCATGTTAAAAAAGGCTGGTTAATCCTACAAGCACTGAATGTTTAATTTATTATATTTTATGTTCCTAAATAAGTATATTTAATTTACGTTAGTAAGTTATGTGCGTTTTTACAATTAGTGTGCACTAAAGTTTCATTAATATATTTTCCCCTGAGAATATGGTGGAGAATTGTTGGTTTTAACGCAGTACACTCCCAGATATCTGAAAATAAGAAAAATAAATTATGTTCACCGCAGTATCTTATTTGTAATCGAGAAAAGTACAGTAAAAGTATGTGTTAATTTTTTTTGGAAATTTGTTGGAGTTATGTATTTGTGATACACTTAACGGATAAATAAGTGTTTCTTTACTTTTATAAATTGTTGTCAGAAAATTATTCATTTTTCTCTTAGAGGCATTCATCACGATACATTTAAAGACATACCTGTTGGTTGCAGGTTCTCCCATAGGAACGTACGGAATGCAAGACGTGTTACAAGGTCTCCCATAAAACCCAACCTTAGAATTGATTGATTCAGCATACAGGACAGTTGACCTTATGTGAGAACAGCGAGAGTACTCTGAAAATATTCATGAAAAATATGTATTTCATAATGAGAGAAAAATATTTTACATATAATGTTTTGAATGAGGTTTTATAACCTATACATATTGTTTGTCCTTCTTTGAAAGAAAACAAACACGTAACGAAGCTAATGTTGTCATAGATAAAGTCTGTATACCGTAAATTATGTATGACTGTATGACAAGATACACATTTTGAGATAATATGAATTATTTTTATATGATGTGGAATATGAATTATTTAAGCTCAATATAATTAGCAAGCTAAGAATGAATTATTATTTGTGTGGATTTTATTCATTCATCTACAAGTACATTAAAATATGCTTCTATTAATTGTTTAAAATAACTTTTTCACTATTCATAGATTATAAAGTGATGATAGTACGTTCTTAAGGAAATTGAAGAAGAATTCTAACACTTCTCTGAGATATAAGGGGGACATTTTATGTTTATAGTCTTGGAGTAGAATCTTCTTAATTTTCTTCAGGAATATTTACCTCAAATATGACGTTTAATGATTTTTATTGGTATAAGAAGATCTGTAAAATATGTCATATATTGTAGCGCAGAGTAACCTCCCATTATATTAATTGATTTTTTATTTTAAATTCAAGATTTATACAAGTAGAGACATACACAGATATTATAGGAGTCAGGCTACTAGCCTGTGGAAATTCGTAAGTCCGCGACTGAAGACAAAGTAAGGGTGACCAAGTAGCAGAGGTCAGTCAGCCGCTTCCAGTGGGAATTTGTAAGATTGAACACGATTGGCATATACACATAAAGTGGAACAGTTTCCTATCATGTAGAGGGGGAATATGGAGACGAGCTTGAAGGGCGAAAAGGATAAGATACGAAAGATCGATTCACAGCTTGGAAGAAGAAGGTCTGGGGAGAAAAGAAGGAAGGAGAAGGAGGATGTCGAGAAGTGCAGTTCAATTCATGTTTTGGAAGAAGAAAAAGATCCGAGAGAAGAAGAACCTATCGATAATTTATAAAAAGAAAACATAAAAGAAATCTGATATTTCATCTAAAACTCTCTGCTAAGATATAAACATTTTCGCCAAAACTTAGGAATACTGGTTTTCTTGAACGCTTAATGGTGTAAAATCCACATTTTTCTGCCTTTCAAGATCGCTAGAAGGAAGGAATTGCCCAGTACTTGCTGCCCGCCGTCTTAGAAATCCACGAGAAAATCCCGTAAGTCGTCCCTGATACCCTTTCAACGAGGCCCGTATAATGACGTTTCAGGTTACAACGTAAATGAGTGAGATCTCTGTTGCCTACAATAAGTAAATGAAATCACCAAAATTTTTCCACATTTCAGATAATAGAAGATTATAAATTTTACCCATAATGAAATCAGAAACTAGATTGTAAATTAAACTTCAAGTTTGTAAATTAAATTCATTATTACCTATCTAGTTTTACAATAGATTGTTTTCATGCGTATTAAATCAGATGCTGTGTAGCACAAATATTAATTTGAATGAAAATAAATAATTTTATTTGTTATATACACCGCACATTACTATTTCACTAGAATTGCTATAGCTGTATTACTCCTGATGTCAGGAGTGTATTAGACTCTTATACCAAATTAGTTCAGTCTCTTTGCCATGAAATCGGTTACTTTTCTGAGACCCAACACTTCCTCCTACAGCCGCGACCCATCGTGAACCCACTACACAAACTTACCCCACCATGTCTGCCAATAGACTAACTAATTCCGCTTATGTCAATGCGTTTTCCACCAGAGTCTCGCAATATACGATAATTACTACCTTCCGAGCGGATTGTCTCAAAGCAACCGCCAACAATCCTGTCCTGAGCAGTCATTCCTATACAGGCACTGGGAATCCGATTCATGTTACAATATATGAATAAAGATACTGATTATACAATTTATAAGATAAAAGCAAGTTGATTATATTTCTTAGGAAATGGAGAGGGGGACTAGCTCAAATACCTTGGTCTTATATTTCCAAACACAAATTGTTGGCGATGATCACTCTGAAATTTAATTGACCGCTTTAATAGATTTATATTTTCATTAGTAGTTCGCCAACGATGCTCAGGAATTTGTTGGAAGGTCATCACCGACACTCAGGAATCTTTGTAGTTATTCAAGCCTATGGAGTAGATGGCCGACACCGTTGCCTTTGACCTCTGGCTGTTCACTAATCTACACTACCACTTATCGTCCATAACTCCTCATTCACGGTCTTTCAAGTAAAAAGGCTGGTGGGAAACGAACTCAATGAACGAATGAACTTAACTTTCTTAAATATCGATCTTATTCAACATAAATTTGGTCAACAACTCCCCTTTCACGTTCCTTCCATTACTGTTCTCTCTGATATTTTATCCGTAACTAACTTTCTCATTTTATACATCTATCTCGAAATTTTGAATCTCTTTTCCAGATCCAAAAGTGGTCAATGATCAGCCATCTCTCACCCCACTAGTAGGAAATACGGGGTCAACAAGTTTGTTTCCAAAACAGCAAAAACTCGGGAACAATAATATTCCCACTTCCTGTGTGAAATATTAGTATGTGATAATATTTAAACTGCCGTGATAATCCTCCCGAAATGGTTTACTACCCTGGTTCGGTCGTCGGTGGGATTTCTTAATCCGTCACAGACGGCCACTTCAATGGATATTTTTCCTGCCGCGGCCCCTGGTGCAATGACCCCACGTATTCCGAAGCTTGAAACAATTGGTTTCATTGATTTTGTTTAATTAAAATGAAATGAAATAAAAACTTTATTAATTTATTTAACTTATGTACACTACAAGTGAAATCAAGAATTATAGCGGGAATTGACGTAGCAGAACCTGCAGCCCATTTCTGTAGCTAATAAACATATTAAATTTCATGTGCCTTTGTGTTTATTAACTTATGTAGTTTGATTAATGAAAGTTGATAAAAAATATTAGCTCCAAACGTTTACGTCCAGAAAACTATTAGGCCCCTTGAAGGACATTAATAGTAACTTCGTAAATTTGGTTTGGTTTTTATTATTCTAAAATAGACATTCAATTTTAAATTGTCTTTTTCATGGCTAAGTTTTGAAACATTTTGGAACAAATGTGATAGGCCATCGATATAATATCTCACCTGCGGGGTTCTCGTTCTCACATCCTGGTTGATTAGTTCCGTCGTTGACGTAGAAGTCCACATCTCCCACGGGGTAGGGAATTCCACGCTGTCCTGCGTTCGTGTGAATCACGTCGACAAATGTTGCATCACCACTATCGAGGCTTTCTTCAGGTCCTACATCAAGGTAACCATTACTCGCGGGTTCTAGTCCTAAAACAAGATTTTAATATCTGCAGGAAAAATTTTATAATACAGTTAATTTTGACATCAGTGATAAAAATACATCACTGCTTTAACAGGCGTGAAGAAAATATGTAACTGTCTTTAAACAACATAAATATGAAACTCTGTTGCTTCTAATAGGAAATTTTAATAAGAACATACAATAATTTTAGTGTCTAGAAATTTCTATAAAATCGTCAGTAGTGGAAATATTACTAAAACAAAATATAACGATAATATAATAAAAACCTGTAATACTAATATCAGTTGTATCTTTTAACCGTACCCCAAGGTCCTTATTATTGTCTTGTTCTGAAGCCATTACTCAATCAAGAAGGTGTTCTGTGTATAGTTTGCACAATTGAAGATTCGTGCGATAGAATTTTTAATTATTTACGCAGAGTCGTGTTAACAATATTTGTCTTTGACGAACCAGTCGAGATACATTCGAAAGTGGACAGCAAAAGGAAACATATGATTATATAGTTTTAAATAAATTATCATAAATTAAAATTTGTTTGAGTTGAGAGATGAATGGCTCAAAGGTAGCCATAGTCCTCAATTGACTTTCCAGGTCTAAGATGGTCATAGGTAGGATATTCGAAAATTATATGGAGAGTTGAAAGTGGAGATAAACAGTGTTGGCAGACAGTTGCACTAGAACATGGTTTTTAAGGAAAACATATTTCCCTGCCTTTTTTTCGCCGTCGTTCTCATTAGATTATCGATGGATTATATGTGTATATTTAAGAGTTTAGGTACATCTTTTTACTGTTCAATTCCATTGAATCAATGTTAATTTCCTTGCTTGTCATTCGGACGAATCTGGGTTCCCAAATGCTATTTTTCTTTTTAAGTGTTTAGGAAAAGATTTATAAATAGTGAATAAACTGAGTTTAAAATATTAACTACCTTGATCGGGTCTGATACGTAATCTTTACTGGCTAATAAAGGGTTCGTAGATAAAAACGCATTTAGGAGTAAATATATTAATTTATCACAGCTAGAGTCTAGTTTCTGCTTAAGTGTATCGAAGAACTTTCAGGCATCAGGAAGAGGTTTCAAATCTTTAAAGTCTAATGTTTGTCTAGATTTTTTGGTTTAATACGTTGAGACACTCTTAATTGTGGGAAATTATAGACAACAAATGCCGTTACACTGTTGGGGTTGCTAGGGAATGCCGATCTTTCACCCATATCCAGTAGGCCAACTGCTTCCCAAGTTTGATAGATGCATAAAGTTGGGTTTATTGCGGCCCCACAACAATCTAGTCTCCCGTTACCGGAAGGCGTGGGAGTCGTACCAAATAGCCGACCTGCCTAATGCAGATTTCTCTAAAGTTTTCCGTACATCACATTTTGGGTGAATAACGGGGTAAGCTTCTTAAACAATATCCCGAAGACCCTAGTCAACCCTTGGGTTCCTTGATCTATTACAACCCACCTCCTATCCCTTCCTATATTATTATAGGGGACAGCCAACCAAGAGGATAACCGTAACGATAAAAAATAAATTAAGTTTTATTTATACAGATAATAATTATTTCACCCTATTAAGTATGAGTTGAACATTCTTTTATTTGTGAGGGATTACTTACCTGTTATTCTACCGATGGCATTTCCTTCCTTAAGATAGCCTGCTGCCAGTCCTGCTATCTGAGCTCCCAAACTGAATCCCACCACATGAACATTCTGAAGATCGAAATCCTTTTCAGTTTGCAACGAGTGTAAGAAGCTGGCGACGCATTTGGCAACTAGTGGAGCATTTGGTCTGCTTACGTTAAGACAGCTTAGAGGCGAAAAGTCGACGGCGATGACGTTGAAGGGAGACCCACTCTCAAGGAATGCTGAAATAAATATTTTTACATTGTAATATTAATATATAACTTTTATACATTAATTCTTTAATTTATGATCTATTATTCTTCAAACAGAACTTGTTTTTATGGTTATTAAAAATCAGACAGAAATTTTATTCAATTACCTCATCCAACAAGGAATATTTTGACATTTAAATGTTGAAGGAAAACTTTATTCCGAATGTCTCATAATTTATTACGCTTCCTGTAACGTTTTTTTATCGTTGTAAACTTTCAGGTGACATGAAAATTATATTTTCTACAAAATTAAGGCTTATGTTTTGTAACCTCATTTAATACTTGTAATATTGTGTGATTAAAACACATATTGTCACTCGAGGACGATAAGATATAGGATCATACATAAACTGCAAAATTATTACCAAATTGTATACTGAGCTAATTTCTGTCTTAGAAGGCCCTCAATGGGCTGTAGAGACATTGAAGAAGAAGAAGAAGTGATTTAAATTATAATAACGAATGACTCACGTGTTAATATATTTATAAGAAGACATATAATTATGTACGAGTCAATAAGTCATCCATTTTTATTTTTAATTTTTCAATTCTTATAAAATTAAGGAATAAGTTGGAAAGGATATTTCTTGAATCAGTCATTGGAAATAATGCTAATGAAGGTACTTATAAAAAATATAGATTTTTTCTGTTAACTTATAGTTTACTATATTATATAGTGAATATACTACTTTATATTTAAAACAATTCCTTTCTGAATTTGATATATATCTTGAAATGGTACGGGAGTTGCAGATTTCACAGGACGAATTTACAGTTGCAATACAGGGTCAGACAATTAAATAAGTCCGCTAAAAGGCAATACGGTAGGCTACATAAGTTAATATTTGACGTCGGAATCTGATATGCTGCGGAGGCATTTGTTTATAAAGGTCGGTGTTTGATACTTTATTTTGATGGATTTTCGTGTTTCAGTTGTTAGTAATACTTTGTAAAATAGCGTGCGAAGATCTTATAGACTAAAAGCTGGGTGCTCGGCTTTGCCCGGTAATACATTTATACTTGCTCGCTGCAGTATTTAATTCGACAATGACCTATTTGTTAAGACATGATTTCACTATAACTTAGATTTTCACATAATTTAAAATTTACTTTTTAACGCCCCTTATCTCACAAATGTACACTGAAAATTAACTGTTTTATTTAGGAGGTTAGATGGAATGGCACCGAATGAACATGTTTATAAATCGTAATTCAAACAATACAACTTTTACATTTGCACAAAATATAAATCCAAGTACACTTCATTTGTTCAATGTCGAATTAATCCATGCATAATACACTCAGTTTTGACACAATGACTCAGTGGAGGTCTTAGAGAATAACGGTTATAGGTAACATCGGATGGGGAAAAGGCAAATCTACTAAATTCATACTTCATTTCAGTATTTAACGTTAGATTAAGGTGAAAACAATCGGACTTAGATTACGTATATCAAAAAACAAGCCACAGGGTCCGGATGATATATCCGCAGAATTATTAAAACTGTGGGGCTGAAACAATTCCGTACTTGATAAGAATTTTCAACGTATCAATGAATTAGTCTCTTCCGTCTGATTGGAAAACATCCATTATTATTACTATTTATAAATCTTGTAAAAGAGCTGATGTTAAGACTATAGACCCATCAGTATTACTACAGTAGTGTGTAAGATTATGGAGAACTTATTAGGAACCTCGGTCAGATCTGAACTTGATAGAAAAGGGTGTTTCTTATTGGTCAGAATGATTTTCGGAAAGGGTTCTTGTGCGAAAGCCTAATGATAAGTCTATTTCAGGAGTTAGCAGATGAAGTAGATAATGAGGGTAGAATAAATGGGGTTATCATAGACTTCGCCAAAGCCTTTGATATAGTAACACAAGATATTCTATTGGATAGATTAAATAAAACAGGTAGAAATTTTTAGCAATAGATCGCAGTAATCCAGATCGGAGAACAAATTACAGATTCAGGCATTGTAACATTCGGAGTTGCTCAAGGCTCTGTAATCGGACCATATGTTTTTTTATATTTATTAATGACTTACCAAACTATTTAAAGTCAGGGGTCAGGCTTTTCGCAGACGACTGCATCATCTACAGAAAGATAACGAGCGAGCATATTGCGATAGTATTACAAGAAAATCTTGATAAAGGAAATAGTTGGGATCTGGAAAATAAAATAAAAATGAATGGAAAGAAAAGCAGCTCAATCTCGTTTACTAAACACACCTTGCTAAATGAGACAGAATATGGAATAGGTGGCGAACTATTTCCAAGGGTAACGAGCTGCAAATATCTGGGGATATATTTCAACAATAGATTTGGAAAGCGTGGAATTCCTTACATTTTATAATGAGGAACTTAAAAAATGTTAGTTAAAAATCAAAGAAGGTGGCTTATTTATCATTAGTTAGACCGATTTTGGAATACGGGGCGGTTTATTGGTATCCCTATAGAAAAAAAATAGAATCACTAGAGAAAGTTCGGAAAAGGGCTGATAATTTTGTGCGAGTGGGGCCGAGTCATAGAAACGAAAAAGTAGAGAAACTAGGTTGGGAAAAAGGAGGGAGAAATGAAGTCTGCATTTGCTATTCAAAGCTTATACGGGGCAAAATCCATGGATTGGAATTAGCTCCAATATGCGAAAGTCCAGTTTTATAAGTAGATCAATTACAAAATACGTAATAAATTTTAAGTCCAATGCCAAACTGGTCAGGCTGAAAATTTGGAGGTAATCTTTTTTTTATGTGAGAAATCTAAAAAAAATCAAACAGAATATTTTGCTCGGATAATTAAAAATATTTTTTCTGTAACTCAACTACAGCCCCACTCACCCTTCCAACCCAACTATAACTAAGAACCATCCAGATGGCCCCATAAATACAACAAATGAGAAAAACAGCACACCGGAATTTTATATGTATATATAATACTGAATAAGCCTGTATTATACCAGAAATGCTGCTTTCGTTCGCCCATATAACACTAAATAGTCCTCGGGAAAAGGTAGGGACCATTGAAATGTGTACTGTTCACGTGACATCTGTAGTATTGTGGAGTTGGCATTTGTTGCAGCCCAACTGCGTGTGACAGTGCTTAACAATTCGACGATAACCAGATTAATTGACCATTTCCGTGAAACTGGATCAGTTGCATAATCACTCTGCATAATCAAAGGTCTTCAAATCTGAACGTATCAATGAATCATTCAGGACGTTAGGCAAAGATTGTTACTCTTTTTTCCACATTGCAAGATCTTTTTTTTATTTCTAAGATACATACCCGACTGCCTGTTACTTCTTTGTTTCCTTTCAGCTTTTTAATATTAATTTAGAATGGAACTTTCCATCAAGTAAGTCTTCATCTCACTATTTTCCTGAATTGTTTTTAAAAAACTGAGAAACGGTAAATAAAGATATACGTAATGTAGTTAGAACCCCAGCCTTTCAATTACTCTGCCCCGCCGCTTCCTGATTCATCATCATGTTGACTCACTCAATCTATATTTATAATATGTTAATAATATTGTTTGAAACCCAATACCTGGCAACGATGTATCCAATGGAGGATCAGTGTACGAGCGGTCAGTTCCATGAATAAGCAAGTGGAGCGTTAAGTCAGGATTTAGGGAGATATTCGGTAAGTTTCCTTCATCCAAAAGCAAACCTTCCTTGCCGGTTGATCTGCAAATTAATATAATTTTTATAACTTTCGTAAGGGTTTATGAATAGGAAAAATGTCTTGACTTGTTAGCTAACTGCTGAATTAAACTGCGGCAAAAAATATTTTTATAGGGCTGAATAACAAAATCTAAATTATTAAAATAATGTTATTATTCGCTCTAACATCGGGGGTGACGCTCTGTTAACAAATTAAAAATGTCATCTACTAAATATAATGAACTTGGGGATTGGATTTTAATTTCAGTTAAAATAAATTATCTAGTTTAGATGAAATAAAAACAAATTAAATTTATTTACAACAAAACAAAAGGAAATAACAATAATTACTAAACTTCAGGGTACAATGTTTTAAAATTTATGACGGCTCACTCGGTTATAATGAATCACACACGGGTCATTTTTGTGAGAATTTTTGCAGCAGAACGACTGTCATGGTACATCTCAGACAGTGGCACTGACACGCACCTCTTTGTACTTTTTAAAATGGCGGCTTAGTCCTGGCTGTTGGCATATTTCTTCCGCGTTCTTCAGGTGGCTTCTTTCTGATTTCTACCGTCGATACCTGGTCTTTCTAGGAATTCTGGGGCCTAGATTAAGTAGACGGGGCACCCTCTGCTCGCTGCTGTCTATCTTCTTTTCAATTAGGGCCCTGATTAGATGGGAAACAATCTTCTCTCAATCTCTCATTCGAATCTTCCAATCCCGTCCGATCAAATGCTATTCCACCACTAGCCTTGCCTTGGATCAACCACCACGCACCCTCTAGAATTCTTCCTTCTTCAAATATCCATGCCCAACTGCCTAAATTTCTCTCCTCCATCCTCGCAGGCCATCTCCTTCCCAACATGAGATGCATGGCGGATCACCTGACCCTCAGTCTCCATTCCAAAATTCATCTTGGCCCGCGGTTTCTCTCGCTAATTTATGGCCTTCCAAAGTTCTCTGGAGCAATAAACTGGACTCAGGTATCAGCGGTGTTTTTCCCTACGTCTTGCCTCTCTGGAGCCTTGGTGTTTACTGCTGTCTCCAATATGGGGAATTCATCACCCAACGACGACATAAAATGGCGATTGCCAGTCCACTCATTACATAAAGTTTTGTTGTGTATTAAAAGTGCATAAAATCAGTATCAAAATTATTTAGTCATAGTAGAGAGGAGATGATTGCTAGCTATGCGTTTTGACTAAACTATTTTTTTGAATGAGCAACTGATTGACGAGCAAAGAAACTGACATGATCAACACATAATATTACGTTGCTGTTAAGCTATCATTATCTTAACAGCAATCAACAGCGATTGGTTTCACATAAACTACAAATATTTCTTTATCATACTTAATTTGTAGAGAAAATAAAATTATAGCACCACTCACTGTGTGAAAAGGTAGAAAGTCACATATGGAGACGGACACTGGAAATCTTCAACCAAAACGCAGCTGCGATTCTGTCCTGAAACGCAGACGGCTGGAAACAAAAATAATTCGTCAAAGTAAGACTAATCTTATAAAAGTGGATTATAAATCAATATAAAATAGAATTACCGTTTTAAGTACATAATATCATTATTAATAAAACTTTATGGGATTCAGATGTTAATGAAAGCTAATTATTATACTTAAGCAAGAAAATTATGTAGGGTTTATGAATAAGGGCGGGTCGATGATGAAGTAGGAAAAAAAGACCGTGTGTGAAGCATTAACGAAATTATTTTTTACTTGAAACGGCGTACATGGGTCTTTAAAATAAAAAAGCATTCATTTTCAAAATCAACCCGCCCTTATTCAAGTACTAACAGCAGAAGGTTAATTCATTTAACTTACCAATACTAAGTACAATGTCAAAGATGTGAAGAAAAATAATAATTTTGTATTTGAAAAATTGCTAAATATAAAGTTGAAACAATACATGCATATACTTTAACTTTCCCCTATGAAGAAGATTGAATTTGACTACTGATGCCATCCATTCTATCAGTGTTGGTTTGCTACGTTTGAATACACTATTAAATCTAATTTAACAGCTTAGCTAATTAATTTATATCATAATACGCAAATCATAGCATTGAGTCAAATTGACTTAATTTAGTTTATAATTTTTACAAAATAATCAAGTAAATTAGTACAAAACTAAAGCAAAAAACAAGGCAGAAAGTTACATACGGGACGAACATTTGTCTATTTTACTAATATCCTTTAATACAATAAATTTACTATGTAAGAAAATATAATTATAGACACGAGGGAAGCTGGTAAATTAAGGTTTAGGATCGAGAAAGGACACGAATGAAGACATAGTCTATACCAATAAATGAAATTAAATTGTTTTTTTATCTCTCAGTTTGTCTCTACAGCTCAAAAATAGCTCAACGGATTTCAATGAAAATGTAAGAGATTGAAACAAATTTTAACTAAAATTTTCGTATATGTTCCATTTTAACATCTTGCAGGGTTCAGAAGATATTATTATAAATATTAATAAATCTATTGAATTGCGGCGCGAAAGTTGGCGTGAAAACTCCATTTATAAATCTTATTAGGCGTTCCTATAACATTCATCCGATTGCCATGAAATTTTGAAGGCACAACTTACTGTGGTATTGTAATCGCAATTTTGGCAGCATCTATTGTTGCAGTACGAGTTTTGCTGAGGTCACAGTATTGTTAGTATAGATACAGGACTGTCAACGTATGTTCGCTTTTAGTTTCAGTTCCACGCAAACTTGTGAATCACTAATCAGATGAAATTAATGATTTTATAATAGATTGTTACGCGTAGCCTAAATATCCGTCCTAATAGAGTCAGGGTCAGTTTCCGGGGACAAAGCCGAGAATACGCCTTGCAGCTGGGGACAGAGGTTTAAAGCCGGAGAAGAACACGGAAAACGGGGGTGGATGGTCACTCCGAGTCGCGAGCAAAGCTTACTGATTAAAAAATTAGTATGAAAAATGTGAAAGAGATCAGTCAGGGACAAGATATATTTGTGTAACAGAATTAGTGCAGTAGATGATCATACCTGTTCTACAGATCACAATAAGTGCGAGAAGTATTAACGAAAAAAGGAGTGGGTGGGCACACAGCAGGGAACATCATTAATGGTTGAGATACCGGGGAAACAAACATGTAATTTTCCATAAAAATATTCACGGAATATCCGAATGAAAGGTAACCAGAGAGTTTAAACCGTCCTTCGGAATACTGCTCTACAAGAAAGAAGCAAGGAACTGACGATGATGATGTATTATACATTTTCTAAGTGGAGCGTACCTTCTTTACATTTTAGTTTTGAAATTCTAATTTCTCGTACCTACGGTCGTCATGTTATTCCTTCCTTTGTCTTAATACACATGTCTCGCTCATTAACAAAACCCTGTTCATAACTGTATTTGTCAATTAGAATTATTATTATTCTTTATAAAATTAACTATAAAACGGACTTTTATCTGATACTCAGTTTCATTCTAGTTTTTCATATTTCTGAGTATTTCGTGACAATTTATATAATTATTTGTGTAAATTACTAATTAAAATTGTAATTATCAATGGTCAAATGACTGACTTATGAATGTGAACAGGGTATTTTATTTGAAAATAAATTGAATTTCATCCAAGGAAAAAACCTAAAAATGTTGTCACCGTGTACTGAATAAATTAGTATTTTTATTAGCACCTTTTAAGAGCAAATTTATTAGGTATTATCAAGGTATCGAGCTCCGATCTAATTAAAATACTTTTAAGCTTGCTTATGCTATTCAATCTTACTTTCTTGACACCTCTAGCGAAAAAATAATGTTTACAGAGTGAGATTAAGTAACGTTTCACGAATGTATATTAAATATTTAATCTCTGAGACACATACCCAAGAATCTACTTTCGGATATTTATGAAAGGCGGCACTTTAAGACCCTCCTGCATTATTTTTCATTTTACTTACATCGTGAATATTTTATTTCCCTATATCGCAAAGTCTATATTCATAGTATTGAACAATTTGTGCACCTTAATACGGAAATTACTGTTGATATCTTAATAATGTAAAATACTGGTATTCAACAAAGATTAGGCACTACAAATACTTTATACTAATTATAATTCAACATTCATTCCTTAATTTAAGGTTTTATCCTTTCTTAATACTAGTAGTCTATTAACTTCATTTAGAAATGAATAAAAAAGTGAAATTAGTTGTAAATTATTCAATAAAATACATAATTTGCCAGAAATTTGTTAAATAAAATAGATAATTACAAAATATTAATTGTATGAAAATTAGCGTATATTTTGATTGAAATGTGTGGATAAAATACAAAATTATTCATTTTTGTCTCGAATATTTACTTTACAAAGGTAATATACTCAGAGAGGTAATTTTTTACTTTTCGTGCTAAGTTCGTTTGGTCTTTTTGGCTTTAATAAAAGGTTACTTTAAATAAATAATTACCTTATCCTACTGGTTGGAATTAATAAAGATTTAAGGTGCGTATAATATATACAACAATATTAACAACAGTTCGTTACACTACAGGACAATTCGTTCCCCAATTCGGAACCTCATCTAGGTTCCAATTTGAGGATGGAAACGTCGTGTAGTGTAATGAAGTAATGTATATAAATTTTATATTTGATCTTATTTATAGGGTATTTTAATATTTATTTACAGGTCATTTTAACTAATTAAAATATATTCCAGAAAATTTTTACTGGTTTATTTATTTATATTTGGTTGTCAGCAATCCCCGGGATATTAGCGCTCAAATATAACAAACATTTTCTTAAATTATGATTCTTTTTCTATCTATTTGTTCGACTTATCGAAAGCTCTAAATTTTGAAATTATCCTCTTTGAATATACAATCTCAACGTTATTTCAATTCAAAATATTTCTGAACGTCGTTGATACAGTGTTGTTGATTTACTTGCTACTAGCTGGGTGCCTGGCGATGACCGGGAACGTCATCGTCGTCGTCGCCACCGCACGCATTCAAGCCGGCTACGTATTCTCTTCTATACGTCATTAGTGTAGGACGGATACGGGAAAACACCGCAAAAGTAACTGACCCCAAAAAGTAGTTATTCGACTGAAATATAGGCCTCTTTTGCGTTTATGAAAATTTCCGCGCCCTCCACCCGCGCCCCTATTGGCGGTAGCCGTGTATTATCCTGTCAGTGATGATTTCTCAGTCGTAAAGAACGTGCGAGTAAAATTTAGTTGAAATTGTTCAGCGCGTTTAGATGTGTATGAGGAATATACAGACACGCATACACATGTGTACGAAATTTGAGTTCTTTTTAGACATAAAGAATGAATTTCACTTATAAGAATAAGGTAGTTGATCCGTCTGTTTAGCACAAAATAACTTTTTAACTTAATGAACGTTTTATTTAAGTTACAATATATTTTAAGTACTACAAAAAATATTTGTCTCGAGTGCGGCTCACACTGTACCCACTAGCCCGACCTACCTGATGCAGGTTTTCTAAGGGTTTCCCTGTATCACCTTTGGTGAAATACCGGCTAGGATCCTTACACTGCATCTGGGGGCTCTAGTCACCCCTTGGCTACCTTACTCTGCCTTCCACATCCCCCATTTCAATGCCCTTCCTATGCTATTAAAGGGAATTTGCCTGCTTCAGAGTCACCCACATGTAGCCTGTTACCCACCAAATCAAACCGTTCGTAGTCAATTTAAGTTTGTTTTGTTTTAATTTTAATAATCCGGTGAATGCATTACTTATGAGGAAACTATCTAATCATAATTTAAAAGTGTTGAGACGCAAAAACAGTCTTAAAATTCAGTATTTTTATTATTAGTACGAAGCTTTAGAAATTTCATTTTCTACTTTTAAAATTATTTAAAAACGTTCAACGTCGTCGACGTTGACGATATATACATATAAATAAAAGGGTTTGAAGATGGCTATGTCGAAAGCTTCCTACTGATAATAAAAAAATAATTTTAAGTCTATGTGGATTTAATGGACAAATTAAATTTTTTTATCATTTTAAACCTTTGTTTGTATTTTATAATCTCCGTATATATTTTACTTTCTAATTTTCAGCATTATTTTGCAATAATAATGAAAATACCCAGTTGTCCTTCACGTTCAGCAGTTATTACACGCTGCATTTGACGTCAAATTCTTCCACACTCTGTATTTCATTCAAAGTTACTGGCTATTTGATTTTATTTGTGCACGAGCGCATGCGATTGAGTTATGATGTAACTTCTTGTGTGTTTAAGTTCTAAAATTCATCTCACCTGCGAAAATCACTATAGGTAATACAGTTTCGACCCACATTATTAAGAAAGCTGCTTCGTTGTACTGCGGCTGTTAGTGCGTGCAGGGGCCTACAAAATACTATCTAATCGCTTTCTTTCCTATACCATAATAACTGCCTGATGGCATATAGTAGCGCAAACATGTAACCAGGGACTTATATAACTTGACTAACGACTGTCAAATACCAAATAAATTTTCAAACTCAAAAAATGATAATAGTATTACGTAACACATACTGACTCCTTAACACTCGTTGTTTGTTAGAAAAATAGTCATTATTTTTAAATTATAGTGTATTAAGTGATTTTACCCTTCAGGCGTGTTATAATTTTCACGAAACTGAGATAAGTGCACGGTCGGTCGTTGCAGCAATCCCCGGGTTGGACCATTGTGTTTGGCTGGTCAGATGTTTTTATCGTGGACGGTAGTTGACCTGGGAGCGGTGTGAAGGCATCTGGACAGGAAGCTGGATTTGGAAACCCTCAGGAAGTTGGGGCAGGCCTGGGATCTATAAAACAGAGTGGGCTGATGTGGTTTTTGTTATTATTATTGAAACGGCGATGTGGAAATTATTATTATGGATGTTGGCTATGAACGGAGGTGTGGAGATTATTATTGATTGTGACTGTGAACGGCGGCGTGGAGGTTATTGTTATTACTATTGGTGGTGTTTACGTACTTATGTGGATGGAGAGATTGCCGTGAGCGGCGAGTGAGGAAAGTGTGTTTTGGTTGGAGACAAAGGGTGTGGTGCGGTTTTGGGAGAGACGGAGGGGAAATGTTTGAGGAGGAATGAGATGAGACAGTTTGGTGACTGCGGATGGTCTAAGATACAAATATACAGCGCAGAGGTGTCAAAAACCGATCCTGCTCAAGGTGATGCCTCACGTTCCTGCTTCTGCAAGTGCCTGGGCACGATCTCCGGACGACGCACCGAAACCTGCAAACCGTAAGCCTTCCCCTTTCCTTTTTACTTCGTGTGGTTGCGGGCACAATGACCAGACGGGCCACTGAACATTATAATGGCCTGTGTAATTCGTTATTATTGTAAGCATATTTTAGATTATGTTTTAGAATTTAAGTGAACGAATGACTGTGCGAAACATTCAACGATTGTGGAGTCGGAGTGGGCTTTGGCCGGGAATTAAATATTAAATTAAATTGTTTTAAACCATTGTTAATTATTGAATATATCATCCCTCCCTTAATTAATTCATTAAAGTCAAGACCCCCGAGAGTCTCATGCTCGACTAGAAACTCACGTGTCTTGGCTCGACGCTGGCCGCCATCTTCTCCCTCGGGATCTCGCGGTTCGCGATTGCTGTTTTATTTATTTGAGAAATATATATATATATATATATATATATATATATATTAATTCTGCATATGCAGTGGCGCCCGGGCCAGCATTTCGACGATAAAAGATCCGAGGGGGGGGGGGAACGTTGCAATAGTTCCAAATTTATGTAGTAAGGTTCCGTAACGAAAATGTGTAGAGTATACACTGCGAAATTAAAAGTGGGTATTTCATAATCGATTGAAAATTAAACTTTTAAAAAGATTGGCATTTCTCAGATTATTTCTCTGATGTATTACATTTATACTTTGGTGAGTGGTTATCACTCATGTTAATACACAATTTAGTGAGTCTTGAGAATTTAAACTCCTAAACGCTATTTGGCTAGTATAGATAAAGTTATTACTTAATTTTTTATATTAGATTTGCCGCTAAATATTTCTCCTACAAATACGGATAAAAATGGAATGAATGATTGTATGTATTAAATATCATAAAGGATGTTGTTGTGGTATTCAGTCCTAAGATTAGCCTGAAGCAACCCCTCATACTAACCTATCTTGAGAAACCCTTATCATTTCTGCATAACTAGCACATCATACATTCTCCAAAATGTGCTTAGTGTATTCCATCTTTCACCTGCCTCTTCTGTTCTTACCCCACAGACTTCCCTCTAATGCTAATTTTACAAGACTCTCGTGTCTTAAAACATGGCCTATTAATTTATCCCTTCTCTTGGTCAACGTCATTCACATTGTTCGCTCCTCCCCTATTCACCTTCGAACTTCCTCGTTAGTGATTCTATCCACCCATCTGCTTTACAGCATTCTGCTATAGCCCCACATTTCTAAGGAATATGGGGGTATAGCAAGAAATCGTCCACGTTTCGCACCCATATAACGCCACGCTCCATACGAACATGTTTAGCAACGATTTCCTTATATTTACCCTTATATTACCCGTAAGTAAATTCCTCTTTTTCGCGAAAGCCTTCCATGTTGTGCATTCCTATTCTTTATGTCTACTTTACTTCTTCCATCCCTAGTTCCCAAGTAGCGGAATTCCTTAACTCCCGTCAAAATATCCCTTCCCAATCTAACACCCTTTGTTATTCTACAATTTCCCATATTACGCTCTATTATCTTGGTTTTTCCCTCTATTAATTCTCATATTGAGCTATTTCTTCAGGACCACGTTGTGCCACTTTTTATGATTTCCAAGTCTTCTTCTGTCTCCCCTAACACTACAATATCATCAGTAAGGCGTAGGGTTTTTATTTTTTCTCCTTGCAGTATGATTCATTTTCAAAATTCCGTTTTAACTGATAGCACGATATTTATTTTATTATTTGTAATGTACAAAGTAGTAGAGGATCGGAAAGTTGAATGACAGAGAGGGACTGTATGTAAGCCTCTGGAATGCCTTCACAGCACATACAAAACTGACCTGCGCTTTCTTCACAAATAATCAGCCTGGAAATAAAGATCAACGACATAAACAATATTTTAAAAATGCCATGTGTCTGCATCGGCCAATGGGGTTTGGTTGGTAAAAATAATCTATTGCTTAAGATCAATTTTCGAGGTGTGGGACACAGCAGTGAGGCTGTGTAAAAATAATTCGGCCCTGTGAACCCGGAGCAAACGGATGGTAACGGATCCTTGTTTCCGGACGCATAGTCAGAAGGAGGGCGATTTGTGCAGAAGAAGTCGACGCCATACAGAGAAGCTGTAATGAGGTACGCTGCCAATTTTCCAATCCATGTCGTTTAGGAGGGGATCGTCCACGACGTTGAACCTGTAGATCTGATTGCTTTGCCAAACACTAAATTCCTTGTCAAAATTTCCCTCAGTATTGTTTCCCTTTTAAATTCTCTTGTATAAATAAATTTCCATTAGATTTCTTAATTTACATTTTAATTTGATCCCCACCCATCCTACAAATTTTCTTCGTCGCCTGTTCTATATATACGTTAAACAGAATGGGTCAATTCTAAATACTGCTGACTTCCGTCTGTAGTGCTTATGTATAAGCCTTCTTTCTCGATATTTTATTTCTTTCCTCTTCCGAATCCCTAATAATGTGCTCTAGTTCACATTATCAAATACTTTTTCTAAATATTCAAATGCTGTTGGCGAAACTTGGCGAAATGAATTTTGTGCAACTCATCTAGGGTTGTCAAACCATGTACCGAAACGCAGCCTCTAACCCAGCCGCTCTTCTGACGTTTCTTCCAGCAAAAACGGCGAGCGAATGCTGGACTTGGGACTTGCAAGCCATGCGGAAAAGGCAGCTAAGGCATTTGCAAGACCCAAAGGCGAGAATACACAAAACTTCTCGCAAGCCTCCAACCCACGATAAAATCCATTCACTGTACATTCCTTAACATACCGCCTATCTACTAGAAACCTCGTTTCTACACCCGACGGATATTACTTGTTGGTAAACCATAGACCATAACCCGAAGGATAGGATTGAGATCAAGATGATCTCTACGAGGGACAAAAATTGAATCTTCTCTCCATCGGGGCCGAGATGGAGATTTTGCGACCTAACACTCTTGAAGCCGAGCTGCGGGTAGGTCTCCCATGAAAGGTTGTACTGTGTTTGGATTCGTACGAAAACATTTCAAACATTGTTTCAATTGTTTTCGAATCAATTACCTGGCCGAAAAAATCCAAAATTGCCGTTGGATAATCCAATGTAAAGTATTCGGGTCATGGTGCAGATACTGTTCATGATAATGCCTTATTATCATGCTGCTTAATGGATACATCTTCGACAACAGGATGGGATGTTTTTTCTCAAAGGGGAGGGCCGAGTGTTGTATTCGTCCACCCACCCTCAAAATTCCTTCATGATCGATAAAAGCGTTCACAGGCCGTAATTTCATAGACACTTGGTCCGGTTTGTCGTCCTGTAGAGCGCGAATATCTGATGCAATCATAGCACTGAGCCAGCTTTACGCACGATAACATGGCCTTCCGTAACTCCGCCACGGAAAGAGCAAATCGACATCTTTTCTTCTTCGGCGTCCCAAATCTTCCAATCCACGCGACTATCCTCTTTAGTTTTGTAAAACTGTTTGTACGTCTGAACATCTGATCAAGAAATGACGTACTTTCGTCCGATCCTGATTTGTTAACGAAACAATGGGTTCTGTTATGTATTTTTTCCTCCTCCAACGGCTGCTTGACGAGCTCAATTTCCTTGGGCCAATTACCCGAACCTTGTGCGAGCCACTCAGGTCCTTTCAACCACAAGGGGTGAATTAGTAACTCCCTGGGAGAAATGCCTCACGAAGCACAATCCGCTGGGTTCTGATTCCCTGCAACGAATCGTACGCGGTCAGGAGCTATTTTTTCCTGGATAAGACTAACCCTATTAGCTACAAATGTTTTCCATCGTTGCGGGGAAGATCGAATCCATTGTAACGCGACGCGGGAATCAGTCCATGCAGTTATAGAATCAATCGACTTGTATGGCCGCAATATGGCCTCCGCTCGTTCTAACAAATGTACAACTAAGTTGACTCCGCATAACTCCAACCTCGGAATACTGCGTGCCTTGAGCGGAGCCACCCTCGATTTAGCCATTAACAACGAAATTTCAACTTCTCCTTCTGCTTCTGTGCTACGCAGATACACCACAGCTGCGAATCCACGTTCTGATGCGTCGGCAAACCCGTGCAATTCTAATGACGTATATGCCGCTTGATTGCTAGTTTGCTGATCTCGGGCAGTTCGAATTTGAACGTTTTCCATCGATTGATCAATTCGACAGGAACCTCCTCATCCCAATCAAGTCCCAATTGCCAAAGCTATCTAATTAAACATTTGCCGGTGAATATTACAGGACAAATAAATCCGATGGGATCGAATAATTTAGCTAGGTCCGGCATCGATCTCTTCGTAACAGTCTCTGTACAACCTGTCACGTCATATGTAAAATGATCCGAACTGGGTTTCCACACCAACCCGAGAATTTTGGCTGAGGGTTCACATTCCGAAGCGAAAGATAAATTCTCTGCCGTCACGGCACAGTGTTCCGTTGGGAGAATAATTACTCATCCATTTCCGTAACTCGAATCCAGCATTGCCAAGGAGCTGTATTAATTCGGTTTTTAACCGCTATGCTACTGACATATTAGACACTGATACACAACAATCATCCATGTACATAGAATTCAAAATGGCGGCGGAGGCGAGCGGGTACGCCGCCCCGTCATCAGCCACCAGCTGACGCAGCGTGCGAATCGCTAGGTAAGGGCTCGCTGAAACCCCGTAAGTTACCGTCGTCAATGTAAATTCCCTTATCGGTTCTTCACGATTAAATCTCTAGAGAATACTCTGGAAATCCTGGTCAGCCTTCCTTATGCGTATGTTTCGATACATCTGGCGAATGTCGGTGACCAATACAACTTGGTTACATCGAAAACGAATAATCAAGTCAACTATATCTGCTTGTACCTTAGGTCCTACGTGCATAATTTGATTAAGGGATGGTCCATTTTGAGTTTTCATCGACGCGTCAAAGACGACTCTAAATCTTGATATTGCTTCGTCTTGACCTTTGAAAATACAGTGATGAGGAATATAATAAGCTTTGACCGACTTACTTAGTTCCGACCTTTCCTTCGCGTGACCCTGTGACAAATAATCATTCATAAATTCGTTATACAAGCTTCTCAGCTTCGGAACACGTGACAATTTTAGTTCCAAAAGTTCGAATCTCGTATGTGCTGCAGCTCTACTTTCCCCTAACTTTTGTGCCTCTGCCTTAATGGTGAGTGCTACTATATATCTACCCGGTTCGCTACGCTCGACCGTAGACTCATAAAATTCTTCACATGCGATTTCTTCCGGGTCTTGCACCGGTACATTTGGTGTGTTCCTCGACATCCCAAAATCTACGAATCAACTGATCGAGATTATTTTCGACTTTTAATGCGAAATTTCCTATTCGTTCGGCGACTCTGTCCACCTTTCCGATAGGACAAATTCCCCAAATTGTATTGATGATGTTGGAATTCCTCCTTTCCCACTATACTTCCACCTAGGACAACATAACTAAACCATTCTGCCCCTATCAGTATATCAATTGGGTTGTTACGATAATAAGTAGGATCCGCCAACTTCTGCTGTCTCAACCAGGCAACGTTTATTTTCTCCGATGTTGTGTACGGGGTAGTTGTAATTTTATTAACCACCAATGCATTGATTGATAATCTTTGATTCGCAACAGGCTCGAATTCGCATCTAGTCACCTGATTGGCAGAGCCTAGAGAGGTCTCCGCCATTCCGATCACCGGAATATTTGTTGGCTCTGTTTTCAACTTTAACCTATTCCAACAATCTCTCGAAATAAAATTAGCTTCGCCTCGCGGAGTCCAATAAAACTCTTACTATCTGGAATTTTCCCCATCGATCACGAACCTTAGTTAGTACAGTTGGCAAAAGAGTTTGATTCAATCTAAATTTCCTTTTGTTTGCGTCTTGAAGACGTGCTGACATGTTGACTGCATGTTCATTTCCTGCTGACTCAGTTCCGGAGATCTTAGCTTTCGCTCGTCTCTCGCTTAAATGTAATAAGGAATGGTGGTTACCGTTCCAATATTTGCAACTTGATTTGAAGTTACATTCACGCAAAAAATGCCCTTTATTTAAACACCTCAAGCAAATACCGTTCTTCTTTGCAAAGTGAAAGCGATCCAATGGTGATTTTTGCACGAATCCTTTGCAAGTAGAAATATCATGTCGAGATCCACATAAACTACAACTCTGATCACCCGATTTAACCGTTGTTCCCAATCCGTCGCTTTGACAGTCTCCCGACATCTAGTTCTGGGTCCAGCCCTTGGTTCAAATCTTTCCGGGCGCACCACTTCTAGCACTCGTGCTTGTTCATTCAAAAACTGCGCGAATTGCGAAATCGACGGGGACGAATTAGCCAATACGAATTTTTCTCAGCTTTCACGTAAAGATGCATGAACTTTCCTGCTGATTATATACAGAACTGGCAGAGCCCATTCGTCAGTATTGTGGCACAGTGCTGACAAGGCTCCGATAAATTCAGTAATATTTTCGTATCGAGCAGGCATCATCCGTTGTCCCGGGAATATTAAATAGCGATTCGAGATACGAGTTGGTAAGGAGGTGACTATTATTGAATCTTTTTTGCAAAACATCCCATGCTATTTTGTAATTCTCTCCTGTGAGCGCTAGAGATGAAACAAGACTGTGTCTCTCCTGTGAGTGACGATCTTAGATAAAAATAAATTTGCGTATCACTTAGCTGCTTATTATTATGTATATTTGCTCTAAATAGATCCGCAAAATTTATCCATCGTTTGATATCCCCGGAAAATTCCGGTAAATTTATCTTTGGTAACTGAATAGGAATTTCTGCCGATGCTCCTATTATATTACGACTGTCCGACCCGATCGAGTGATTCACTTCGATGTGAATCTCCATCGCCGTCTTTATGGAATAATAATCATCATCGAGTGCTGTTATTAACTCGTCATATGACTCTTCTAATTTGGGACTCTGCTTTGAGTTATACGCGACAATTTTCAACATATTATCATGAAATAACTGATAGACCTCTACTATTGATTGCGTCATAACACGGAAACGCGTCTTCGAATACGACGTCTCTTTATCTGTTCACAGAATTGTGGCATGCTCCTTGATGGTTTTAAATTTCGCTACTAACTTGTTAATAATGAATTTATATTCGTCAATGACCGGCATTTTGAATTTTAGTTGATGTGCACAATTATTACGACTATATCTAAATACACGAAAGAAATACTTCAGCAGTATTAATACTTCCGAACGAACGACAACTGAAATTGAGAATTTATTCCCACAATGCAATATTTCTCCGAACAATATATTTCAACAACAACGAACGTAACTAGCAACGACGAATTACTCATTAATTTAGGAATGTACAGCCATTTCCCTTAATACCACGCCGATTGCGAGGTTTCAAATAAACGGTAGCTATTTTCCGCGTATTTCCACGTCGTGGATCAGCATGCGACCACGGAGGACCATTTCACGTTGGCGAAACTTGGCGAAATGAATTTTGTGCAACTCACCTAGGGTTGTCGAACCATGTACCGAAACGCGGCGTCCAACCCAGCCGCTCTTCCGATGTTTCTTCCAGCAAAAACGGCGAGCGAATGCCGGACTTGGGACTTGCAAGCCATGCAGAAAAGGCAGCTACGGCATTTGCAAGACCCAAACGCGAGAATACACAAAACTTCTCGCAAGCGATCACCAACTAATTTGGCCTCCAATCCACGATAAAATCCATTCACTGTACATTCCTTAACAAATGCCATGAACGTAGACTCGTTTTTTCCCATCCAGTCATCTAAAATTAGACGCAAAGTCAATATTGCTTCTCTTGTACCTACATTCTTCCTAAAACCAAACTGATCTCGCATTCTATTAGACGTTCCATCCTCCCAAGTACTCTTTTCGTTCATACTTTTCATGATGAGATAATAAACTAATTGTCCCGTGCTGTTCGCATCTATCAGCCCGTCTTCTTCGGTATGCGTATAATTATGTTTTTACTTAAATCTTCTCATAAAGAATCTCAAAGTGAAAATTGATCTTCTGTCAGGCTACTTGATGGCATGGGGGAAATAATAAGAATTATTTAACTGAAGGGGTGTTCTGATTGACACATTAGATCTGATATTAGATTATATGTCTAAAATAAATTCCTTGCATCTCATTATCGCATCCGATCCTTGCTTCTCTCGCTCTTTTACTTAGGCTTGCTCACATAAAATTTAATATATTATAGTGGTAATATGTTTACACCTACTTATGATCATAGAGTATCGTACATTAATTGACTGCTTCATTATGAGAAACTTAATAAAATTTATATATAAATTTAAAACATATTTTTAAATTATAATCAGTCATTGCATTTTTATTATTATCGATACTTCATATTTCACAATGATGAAAAACGCTAATGTAGTAGTTTTCTACAATTATTGTGCCACAGATCTTCATGAATATGATTTTCCCTGAGCATACGGTGGATAGTTATTGGTTTTCACGCAGTGGACTCCCAGATATCTGAAAATAAACATATTTTTGAAACAGACATATAATCATAAAAATAATTTTAACTTAAAAATATCAGTAAACCCTCTTTCTGAAATTTATTGTATTTATCTACTTTTATTGCATCTAATTTTTCATAAGGGAAAGGTGACCCAAAAGACACAAATGCATACAGAGGCATAGCGTTAGAGAATACCCCCTTCAAAGTGTTCACAAAAATACTGACGGAAAAGATAAAAGAATCAATCGAGGAACACCTCCCAGAAACCCAACTCGGTTTTCGAAGAGGGAGATCAACCCTAACTGCAGTAGATCGGTTACTAGAAAACATATGGGAAGCCACTGAACAAAAGGAAAAATTCCACGTAGTATTTATAGATTTCACCAAGGCTTTCGACCTCATAGACCGAAAGCTAGTGGTAGAAAAGTTAGAAGAAACCCTTGGCAAAAATAACAAATGGACACAAATTATAAGAGAAATACTTCAGTGGAACACAATAAGGATTTCAGACAACCTCTCTCTATCGGAACCGATACTACAAACAAACGGAGTACTGCAGGGGGACCCTCTAAGCCCTATTCTTTTCATCCTGGCAGCAGAGGAAATAATGAGAATAGCCCAACAGAGGGACGTAGTAGCATTCGCATACGCCGACGATATAGCGGTCGGATCAAGAAATATAGAGGCACTACAAAACGCATTGAAGGACATGGAAGAATGGTGCCATGAACACAAGTTTGAAATTAACACAACAAAGACGGAAATGATGGTTTTCAGACAAGGAGGCCGGGCTCCAGCTTCGGCAGAAACCTTTATCAAAGGAAGAAAGATAAACATAACAAAGGAGTTCAAATATTTGGGAATAACTTTGCAAACGAGTGCCAAATGCTTCACAAAGCATGTAACGGAGAGAGCAGCGCAAGCAATTAGGGCTATACATGATATCAACTTCATCAGAACCCTAAGCTTAGAAACAGCAATGACACTATTCAGGACAAAAATCATGCCGACTCTAACATATGGGATAGAAGTCATATGGTCGCATCTCACCGTGAAAAACTTAGCCATACTAGAAAGGGTAAAAGCAAGATTTATAAAAAGAGCAATAGGAGTATCAAAAACTACCAGATCCAGACTTGTGTACCTCGTTTTAAAAAGTCGCCGTATATTCTTCGCGACTACAACCAGCGAACTGTGGAGATTGTAGGCATGTTGGATGTTCCAGTCTGCTACGGAAAATTCAATGGAAAGTTGCCACTACTAATCTCGAAGAAGGAAAGGAGAAGTCTTCTGGGATTGAGTTGGTTTACTGCTCCGGGAATCAAACTCGACGGTATTCTACGCGTGAGTTCGACGTCGCCAGAGGCAGTGTTGCCAGAGTTTCCCGACGTTTTCAGTGAGGAACTGGGGGCATACAAAAGACCGCCGGTAATGCTACGATTGGATCAGATGGTTAATCCTATTCGACTCAAGGCTCGGAAATTGCCCTTTGCGCTTATTCCGAAGGTGGATGTGACAATCGACCGACAGATAGATCAAGGAGTTCTTGAAGCAGTCGCCGACTCCGAATGGGCTACTGCAGTAGTCCCTATTCTGAAACCCGATGGTACTATTCGCCATGCTGACCGATTGAGCCGATTACCTCTACCCACCGACGAACTCGAAGTTCCACCGCCGTGCGAGGTCCTCTTGCTTGAGGCATTGGACAAGCCGCCGCTTACAGCTTCGGAGATTGCGAAAATGACGTCGAAGGACCCGCTCCTGTCGCGTGTCCTCAACTGGGTGTGGAGGGGATGGCCTGCCGGAAAGTTGAGCGACGAATTCACGCCATTCATCCGGCGTCAACATGAATTATCAGCTCATAGAGGATGCCTGCTATGGGGTTGCCGCGTCGTTATTCCGAGCGAAGCAAGGCAGCACATTCTTGAGACGTTGCACGATTCTCATCAAGGCATCGTCAAGACTAAGGCACTAGCCAGGAGCTACGTTTGGTGGCCGAGCATCGACGCGCAGATCGAGGACGTCGTCAACCGATGTGAGACGTGCCAGTTAACTCGTCATGCACCACCGAAAGCACCTGTTTTCCCATGGGAATGTACTAAGAAGCCGTGGTCTCGACTTCACATCGATCACGCTGGCCCATATCAAGGTTGCATACTTCTTCTAGTCGTCGATTCGTATTCCAAATGGTTGGAAGTGATTCGAGTAAAATCGACAGACGCTATTTCGACAATTCAAGCACTACGACCATTGTTCGCTACGCATGGTATTCCTGACACCATCGTGTCCGACAATGGAACTGGCTTCACCTGCGCCGAGTTCCAGGAGTTCGCCAGTAATAATGGTATTCACCATATCGCCGTCGCTCCCAAGCATGCGTCTTCGAACGGACAAGTCGAGCGAATGGTTCAGACTGCGAAGGATGCGCTGAAGCGAATCATTGTTGGAAAGTGGCACCTGAGGCTCGCAAGATTCCTGCTAGCCCAGCATTCTACTCCAAGCGCCACTACAGGCACGTGCCCCGCCGAACTTCTAATGGGACGTCGCCTCAAGACCTGCTTAGACCGTCTGCACCCCGACTTCTCAGCGGAAATGTCGTCAAAGCAAGAACAACTCCAAGCAGATGCCAGAGCCAATCCACGACTCCGAGTCTTCGCGCCGTTAGACCAAGTCTACGCGAAGGGCTTTGGAAACTATCCGAAGTGGGTTCCGGCAACAGTCATCGAGGTCACCGGTCCAGTATCCTACCGCGTGCAGACCCCTGATGGACAAGTCTGGCGTCGTCACGCCAATCAACTCCGTCGACGTATCAATGGTACAGATCCGACCAACAGTGATGAACCCGAAGTGGACTCCGATATTCAACCCGAGATTCATCATACTGGGACCATGGCCGCCGCAGCTGATCTAGAGGAACCACCTGCGGAAAACCATGAACCACCTTATGCAACTTCAATCCAGGATTCGTCAGGAACGCCGATCCGCAGTCCGTCGACTCCTGGGACCCAAGCAAGGGCGAGGTCCTTGCCTGCGAGGAATCGTCGTCCTCCACCCTACTTATCGGACTACGAAACTTAGGGGGGAGGAATGTTGTGTATATTCTTTAGAGGGTTTCGTTCGTGGCACCGCCTCCAGAAAGCGCCACCGGCTGACGCGAGAGCGGGGAGACCAGTTGACAATTCAAATGTGCGAATAGTCGTTACTGAGAATGCATCCATACAAGTCGTGTCATGTTATGCTAAATAAAGTGCTAATCTAAAGTATATACTGTTTACTCAATACAATCTGTACTCACCCGGGAATCCGAAAGGACTATATACGCAACAGTTGTGAACAGCGGCCAGAATTTTGGTTCAGAAAGCATTTAGGATAGAGTTCGTCGTTTGTTGCACCTGTGTATGAGCCTATAAATTTTTAGGTTAACTTTCCAAAAATAATTATTGTCCAGCCTCCAACGGCACAAACTTTAACTGGAAAAAAATACGCAAAAGAATGATGACGTATAGCTATAAACACACTACTTACTATCACACGTGATGGAAAATAATTCATTTCGTTTTGTTCAGTAATTGACACCTTCAAGGGGAATAAAACAACAAGTAATAGAAACCGAGCCAATTAAACACTGGAAACCAGCTTCAAAGTACAATTCTTATTATTGCTTGACTTCTGTGTAATAATATAAAGCAATAATACTAAACAACTTTTCGTTTTTATGTATCTATAGTACAGGAGCGTGATGCTGAGTTTGACTTTTTCAGGAACCTTTCCTCGTTACGCCTTTTCTATCACAAACACAAAGTGATTAGTTCCTGTTTATGGATATTATGCCTGCACAAAGGGGAAAAATATTCAACTTGATATAAACAATATATCGACTCTATGCAACATCAACATTCCAACCTGACAGAGAAGTATAAACATGCATCAGAGTTCTCTGCCCGTTCTGTAGTGAGGGCAGCACTTGGCAGTTATCTGCCCAAGAGGTAAATGGTAGGCAGTGCACAGCCAACCCAACTTCGACGAACATCACTGCCCCTGCGTGTAAACCTAGCTTTAGTAAAGTGTGTGCCGCACTCATAGTTTGTTGAAGTCATGGCTACACGTCAGAGTATTTACGGACAATAGACTTTGGTGACTCTGGCGCAGTAAATATGGTTCCAAATTCAAAGATAAAAAAAAAGAAGAGCTTTTTCAGAGGGATAAACCGTTCAAAGGGTCACCTGACATCATCTTCTTAAAGTACGAGGTCTTTCCTGGTATGTATTCCTCTTGGGTTTCCAACCGGGTCTAAAGGGTCTCGTTAACGAGCAACAAAAATTTCACATTGCCCGCAATATTTCTGAAAATTATGGCCCGGCAATGTTGTGTTGCCATAATTGTGGAAGGGCAATGTGTTGCAATGTATATCCCGGCCAGCAAAATGGCGGCCACAACATTGCCCGCCTACAGCAGCAATATGGCCGAAAATAAAGTTGTTACTAATTAGCGCATCGTTAGTTAGTGGCGATGAACTAAAGGAAATGAGAACCTGGTTTAGAACCTCTTTTTAAAAATGAACAATTCACAATCTAAGCAACGAACTGATTCTTGGTGATAATCATTAATTAAAAACGTCGCCTTCTACGTCACAGGGAGACTTTGAATATTTCCTTCAAAAATAGAGGTCATTGTAGGGGGAAAAGGAAAGGACACGGTGATATATATATATATATATATATATATATATATATATATATATAATGAAGGAAGCTGATTTAATCTGCAGTCATGAATAAAATTAAAGGGAAATTAAAATGAGCATTTTTAATGTTGGGTTATCTGAAGATCCTGTTTTACACCTTATAAGGCTTCCTTTCCAATTACTGTTTGGATCACTAATATCTGAAAAAGAGAATTAAATATAAACAACAGATTGGTTTTTAAATATTGGGTAAATTTTCACTTTTGTTAATAAAATACAGAATATGCACACTACATTTTAATTTTAAGGAATTCCACGTCAAGTTCCAAGTTCGTCACAGACTAACCTCGAAATTAAAATTTGGTCTTTAACTCCTTAAATCTTTAATGAATTGACTTTAATTTATTTACAATTTGTCTCAATCAAATTAGTTTACTGAAGAGGCGAGTCGTTAATTACTCAGCTGTCTTTCACTGAAAGGTTGGGCAACATTGAAACACAAAAATCACATAATTAAATAATAAAAATATCATAATGCAAGGAGTAGAATAACAAAAATCATAAACTTTGCCGATGATGTTGTAGTATAAGACTCTGCACGGTTACTGCAACAACATTAAAATCACCAAACATTAAAAAAGCTAAGGCATCCTACCAAATGAAATGAGCAAAGATTTACTTAATTAGCATTAGTGGGTTTAGTTAGTTTCATTCCGCAACGTTGGCTCTACTTGCTGTGCAGTTACTAGTAACGTCTGTAATCTACGTTCCTTAAAAGAATGCATTTGTCTGCTGTTTGTAATTTATCCGACACATGTTAACGAAAATCGATTTACAGAAGTCTTAAATAAAGGAGCAGTGACGTAAAATGAATAATAATGTCGCAGGTTTTTATAATAATTATTCCTAATTCTAACTGCATTCAAATTTTAATACCTTTTCTAAATTAAACAACTATATTATTTTCCCTCAGCGTACAATTCCATATTAACCACAGTAAAATATATGAAATACACATGTGGTTCATACATTCCATGTTACAAATTAATCACTACTGACTATCTCAGACACCTTGTTCCAAATTTTACATGTAAATAAACATTTTTTAACCTCGTTGCATTGGTTTCATAGTTTTAAATTATATTTCATCTCAAATTTTATTCATGTCAATAGAGAAGTAGGGCAATTATTTTTACATCCCAGAATAAAAGCTCTGGAAATTTTTGAATTTTTTAACTAACATTGCTCATTATAAGTTTAAATGAGGCCAAAAACAGACAAAAAATTAGTGAAACATGTAAAAAATAAAATTTAAGACCAATTACATGTTTCGGTCCTGATCTGGACCCTCTTCAGGTTGAACTGAATAACAATGCACCAAAATTATAACATTTTTTTGCCTGTTTCTGGCATTATTTAAACTTATATTATTCTTACCGACATTAATAACTATTACAATGTTGCTTATGTTAAGGACAAATAAATTTTATGCAGTTATGAAAAATCAAATTATATCTTTTCAGATAAATCACAACAAGATTATTTAACCCAGCTTAATTTATTGCCATACAATATATATATTCCTTGTGGCAGTCTGTTAAAGATGGAAAACCCAGAATCATGCAAACTTTTCTGTGTAAATTAATTCTGTTTTACATATTTGTGCAGGTTTTTATTTATTTTGTATTGAAGCAAAGAACATCATAATTATTCATAAATAACTGCCTATTAGCAGTCACAAATAACATTAATGACAAATGTACAACAGAGTAAAAATCCCCAATTTTGTGCAGAGTTCGACTCGCGGTTCATGATGTGATCTCACATATTACTCAGACAATGTTTTTCAGGTAGATGTAATTAGTCAAGAAAAGAAAGCAAACATCAAGAAAGGAGTCAGACAAGAATGTCCATGCTCTTTAGCTTATATGTAGAACAGGGGATAAATAAACTTTTAAAGGAATCAAACAACAAGGAGAAGAAATAAAACCATAGGACTAGCTGATCATATTGTAGTATTAAGGGAGTCAGATGGAGACTTGGAACTGACATAAACATTATCCTGGAGGAAGAGTTCAATATTAGGATTAGTAGAGGTAAATGGAATAACACAGCCTGTTAGATTGGGAAGGGATATTTTGGAGAAAGTTAAGGAAATCTGCTACTTGGGAAGCATAATAAGTAGGAATGGTAGAAGTATATTAGACATAACAAATAGGATAGGACAGGCAGGGAAGGAATTTACTTACGGGTAATATACGAGTTAATATTAGAAAATCATTTCTAAAAATGCTGGTATAGTGTGGCATTATATAAGAATAGGAGAGGGAGGGAAAAGATGGAATTCAATTTGGAGCTAGTTAGTTATGTAGAAATGAAAGCACTTGGTATCTTTGAAAGGAGGATCTTAAGATGCATCTTTTGAGCAGTCAAGAAGGGAGATTACTGGCAGAATAGATAGAATTAGGATATATATAAATTATTTAATGAACCAGACATTGTTAAATATATTAGGATTGGACTCTGCAGGCAACGTAATTTGTATAGATAATGACAAGACTTGTAAAGTCGCATTGAACGCTAAACTGGAATGGACAAGATGAACTGGATAAATAAAGAGGCTAGAGATAAAATACCCTCAGGGTTATTAATTGGTGGAATGTTGCCATGAAGAGGAAGGAATGGGAGAAGATACTGAAGAAGGCCAAGGCCCAAACATGGCTGTTGAGTGAATGTGTGATGTCACTATTGTATGGGATGAAGCTTACTATATTCTGGAGACGACCTCGCATCTAGTCCCAAGCAGTTCTCAAATGTTTTACCTTTCATCACAATTTTAACATTGTTTTGCAAACAGACAACATGATTTAAGGGAAAGAGAAATATTCTTTTTAATGGTGCAAAGAAAATTCCTGTAATATATCCAGGCAACTTTAACATATTATTATATACTTTTAAAGTTAAAATTTATATATTTAGCTAAACAATTTGGAAAGACATCAATACAGTTTATAAAAATTGACAAATCAAAAGTTTCTCAAATGTATTTTATTACTCACAAAAAACACATATTAGGAGTTTATTTACACATAAAGTACCTAAAAATATTTCAATAAATAAGACAAAAAATCATAAATGTGACAATTTAATACTAACATTTATATGTATTGTAAGCAATGTAGATTAACAAATGTTTTCTGAAACAACATGAGACTGTGAGTGGTTTCACACTTTGAACAAGATATGGCTTTCCTTCAGTATGAATCCTCATGTATTTTGTTATTTCAGAAGATTCTGTGAAACATATATAACATTCAAAACATTAAATGGCTTTTCAACTGTATGAATAATCATACAATCATTTAATTAACTTGATCTAGTGAATCATTTAAAGCATTCAAGATATTAAAATGGACTTTCACCGGTGTGAATTCGCATATGCATTTTTAAACTGCCTAATTGTGGAATG